>CM049318.1:3121740-3721740 GCA_026874595.1 Sipunculus nudus | reverse complement strand
GATGTACTGTATGACTTGAAGAGATTGTTGACAATTTGTCTAGCTAGACCCCTCAAGTTAGCTAATAGTTTATCAATATTATAGAAAAGAGTATATCCCGCTTTTTCTGTAGGTCACTTGTATCATCAAAGTCGTTTCTGGTGAGAACGCCTAAATATTCAGTACCAGGTACCAATTTTAGTTTTTCATGCCAGCAAGAAATATATTGCATTGCGAAATTTTGTGACCCTTTGTGCTAATATTCATATATATATATATATATATATATATATATATATATATATATATATATATATGTACAGTTTTCTTTGTGGTATATGTAGCACTACTCCCGATGTATAGCACATACACACACGTGTATGCGTTTCAAATATCCAGCATATTTTGTAAACTGCCTGATGATGACTTGGTATATTCTTTGATGTATATACATATTTACTGACGTGTACATTAATAACGAAGACGCACATCAACCTGTCACAGGAAATAATTGTCTGAATCTTTAAATTTGGAATCCTGCGGTTACCATTCTAAGGCACCACAATTGACTTTTATCTTGTGCATGTGTAGAAAATGCAGCTACAGCTACACAGATTTAGGTCACCGAGCTTTTGATCTTTGCTGGCAACCATGGACACTTCTCACCAGAACATTTTAGCACACACACACAGGTATATATAAAGGGGAGGCAGACCGTACAGTTCCCATTTGTACTTCGCCGAGCGACAAAGACCGTGCTTTCTTAAGCGTCTGGTGGGGGGGGGGGGGGGGATAGGGGGACGTGAATGCACAACGGCTTTAATTTGGTTCTTGGCTTGAAAAAAAACCAAAATCATTTACATCATCACCTTTTATACATTGCTCAAGCACCAACAGGTAGGGAGTATTGTCAGCGCAAAAAAAAATATAATAACAATAATAAATGTGACAAATGCAAAACAGTCAGATTACAAACTTGTCGAGATAACAACTGGATATTCCCTTAAGCTGACAGAAACCTATATAACGTCAATTGGAAGACTATAAACTTTGCATCTTTCCAACTACATTCCTTTGTAACAATATGTTCGTCGTATAGGATAGGTAGTATATTTCAGCTATGCATGGTTCCACTTTTAATTGTCCAAAGAAACGTAAAATTCAAAATGTAATACAGGAGGAGAGTTATTATAAACTCCTTAGCAATACCCACTCATCCTTGAAGCAGAATTAGTACATCATGCAGTTCCTGGTCTGATCCGGGGTTAAAATTACCTCGTCCATGCACCCAGATGTTTTGCTGAGTGACTGCCAAATTGCAGAATGCTACCTACCGTTTGCTCCACCTTGGGCTATATATGGTTATCCTAACGACTAAAGGGCTAATATTATGCAGAACTTCGACGATCCGTTATCAGTATATATATTTAGGCTTTGTAATAGGAGAGATATCAATGGCGGTGATCAACTCGAGGTTATCGACAAGATATCGGTATTTCTATTATAAGAAACTTTTTAAACTTTCGATTCTCGCGAGAGAGTTTGGTGGCAAATAAACGTGTATCGTCAATATTTACAGCGAATTAACGCTTTTTGGGACCACGCCCAAATTCTCAAACTATAGTAGGAAGAAGCCAACAAAATGTCTACCGATTTCATTCAGCTGGCTGCACTTATTTTTTCTTTGGTATCCTGACACACGGCCACAATATTTCTCCCGTGGTTTTAGAGCGAAACTAATTAAGATCAATCTAAAATATTATTGTTTAAGGCGATTGCTCGTGAATATTAATTAAACCGTGTTATCTACACAGCCAGCT
Organism: Sipunculus nudus; assembly: GCA_026874595.1. Classification (NCBI taxonomy): domain Eukaryota; kingdom Metazoa; phylum Annelida; class Sipuncula; order Golfingiida; family Sipunculidae; genus Sipunculus; species Sipunculus nudus. The sequence goes on along the minus strand of CM049318.1, from coordinate 3,719,941 downwards.
GTACGGGTCTCTGCTGTTAGTCTCTTGTTCTGAGATTACCAAAGTATCAAATCGTTCAAAGAAATAAAACATATATATTGATCGGTCAACCGTGGACAAGATCTTGATTCTATGCGGAGGTTGTGAGTTCGATCCTCACCTGGAGCACGTATTTTTATGTTTGGTCTTCATGTTTCTGACTCAGCCGACCGTAAATAAGATCTTGATCCTATCGGTTTTTCCGTCAACAAGACGGCTCCAGTGGCACAATCGGTTAGCGCGCCGTACTTATAAACAGTTATAAGGCATGCGGAGGTTGTGAGTTCGATCCTCACCTGGTGCACGTATTTTTATGTTTGGTCTTCATGTTTCTGACTCAGCCGACCGTAAATAAGATCTTGATCTTATCGGTCGGTCCATCAACATGACGGCTCCAGTGGCACAATCGGTTAGCGCGCCGTACTTATAAACAGTTATAAGGCATGCGGAGGTTGTGAGTTCGATCCTCACCTGGAGCACGTATTTTTATGATTGGTCTTCATGTTTCTGACTCAGCCGACCGTAAATAAGATCTTGATCTTATCGGTCGGTCCATCAACATGACGGCTCCAGTGGCACAATCGGTTAGCGCGCCGTACTTATAAACAGTTATAAGGCATGCGGAGGTTGTGAGTTCGATCCTCACCTGGAGCACGTATTTTTATGATTGGTCTTCATGTTTCTGACTCAGCCGACCGTAAATAAGATCTTGATCTTATCGGTCGGTCCATCAACATGACGGCTCCAGTGGCACAATCGGTTAGCGCGCCGTACTTATAAACAGTTATAAGGCATGCGGAGGTTGTGAGTTCGATACTCACCTGGTGCACGTATTTTTATGTTTGGTCTTCATGTTTCTGACTCAGCCGACCGTAAATAAGATCTTGATCTTATCGGTCGGTCCATCAACATGACGGCTCCAGTGGCACAATCGGTTAGCGCGCCGTACTTATAAACAGTTATAAGGCTTGCGGAGGTTGTGAGTTCGATCCTCACCTGGAGCACGTATTTTTATGTTTGGTCTTCATGTTTCTGACTCAGCCGACCGTAAATAAGATCTTGATCTTATCGGTCGGTCCATCAACATGACGGCTCCAGTGGCACAATCGGTTAGCGCGCCGTACTTATAAACAGTTATAAGGCATGCGGAGGTTGTGAGTTCGATCCTCACCTGGTGCACGTATTTTTATGTTTGGTCTTCATGTTTCTGACTCAGCCGACCGTAAATAAGATCTTGATCTTATCGGTCGGTCCATCAACACGACGGCTCCAGTGGCACAATCGGTTAGCGCGCCGTACTTATAAACAGTTATAAGGCATGCGGAGGTTGTGAGTTCGATCCTCACCTGGAGCACGTATTTTTATGATTGGTCTTCATGTTTCTGACTCAGCCGACCGTAAATAAGATCTTGATCATATCGGTCGGTCCATCAACACGACGGCTCCAGTGGCACAATCGGTCAGCGCGCCGTACTTATAAACAGTTTTAAGGCATGCGGAGGTTGTGAGTTCGATCCTCACCTGGAGCACGTATTTTTATGATTGGTCTTCATGTTTCTGACTCAGCCGACCGTAAATAAGATCTTGACCATATCGGTCGGTCCATCAACACAACGGCTCCAGTGGCACAATCGGTTAGCGCGCCGTACTTATAAACAGTTATAAGGCATGCGGAGGTTGTGAGTTCGATCCTCACCTGGAGCACGTATTTTTATGATTGGTCTTCATGTTTCTGACTCAGCCGACCGTAAACAAGATCTTGATCTTATCGGTCGGTCCATCAACATGACGGCTCCAGTGGCACAATCGGTTAGCGCGCCGTACTTATAAACAGTTATAAGGCATGCGGAGGTTGTGAGTTCGATCCTCACCTGGTGCACGTATTTTTATGTTTGGTCTTCATGTTTCTGACTCAGCCGACCGTAAATAAGATCTTGATCTTATCGGTCGGTCCATCAACATGACGGCTCCAGTGGCACAATCGGTTAGCGCGCCGTACTTATAAACAGTTATAAGGCTTGCGGAGGTTGTGAGTTCGATCCTCACCTGGAGCACGTATTTTTATGATTGGTCTTCATGTTTCTGACTCAGCCGACCGTAAACAAGATCTTGATCTTATCGGTCGGTCCATCAACATGACGGCTCCAGTGGCACAATCGGTTAGCGCGCCGTACTTATAAACAGTTATAAGGCATGCGGAGGTTGTGAGTTCGATCCTCACCTGGTGCACGTATTTTTATGTTTGGTCTTCATGTTTCTGACTCAGCCGACCGTAAATAAGATCTTGATCTTATCGGTCGGTCCATCAACATGACGGCTCCAGTGGCACAATCGGTTAGCGCGCCGTACTTATAAACAGTTATAAGGCTTGCGGAGGTTGTGAGTTCGATCCTCACCTGGAGCACGTATTTTTATGTTTGGTCTTCATGTTTCTGACTCAGCCGACCGTAAATAAGATCTTGATCTTATCGGTCGGTCCATCAACATGACGGCTCCAGTGGCACAATCGGTTAGCGCGCCGTACTTATAAACAGTTATAAGGCATGCGGAGGTTGTGAGTTCGATCCTCACCTGGAGCACGTATTTTTATGATTGGTCTTCATGTTTCTGACTCAGCCGACCGTAAATAAGATCTTGATCATATCGGTCGGTCCATCAACACGACGGCTCCAGTGGCACAATCGGTTAGCGCGCCGTACTTATAAACAGTTATAAGGCATGCGGAGGTTGTGAGTTCGATCCTCACCTGGAGCACGTATTTTTATGATTGGTCTTCATGTTTCTGACTCAGCCGACCGTAAATAAGATCTTGATCATATCGGTCGGTCCATCAACACGACGGCTCCAGTGGCACAATCGGTTAGCGCGCCGTACTTATAAACAGTTATAAGGCATGCGGAGGTTGTGAGTTCGATCCTCACCTGGAGCACGTACTTTTATGATTGGTCTTCATGTTTCTGACTCAGCCGACCGTAAATAAGATCTTGATCATATCGGTCGGTCCATCAACACGACGGCTCCAGTGGCACAATCGGTTAGCGCGCCGTACTTATAAACAGTTATAAGGCATGCGGAGGTTGTGAGTTCGATCCTCACCTGGAGCACGTATTTTTATGTTTGGTCTTCATGTTTCTGACTCAGCCGACCGTAAATAAGATCTTGATCTTATCGGTCGGTCCATCAACATGACGGCTCCAGTGGCACAATCGGTTAGCGCGCCGTACTTATAAACAGTTATAAGGCATGCGGAGGTTGTGAGTTCGATCCTCACCTGGAGCACGTATTTTTATGATTGGTCTTCATGTTTCTGACTCAGCCGACCGTAAATAAGATCTTGATCATATCGGTCGGTCCATCAACACGACGGCTCCAGTGGCACAATCGGTTAGCGCGCCGTACTTATAAACAGTTATAAGGCATGCGGAGGTTGTGAGTTCGATCCTCACCTGGAGCACATATTTTTACCTTTGGTATCATGTTTCTGACTCAGCCGGCCGTGAATAAGATCTTGATCATATCGGTCATTCTCCAACACGACGGCTCCAGTGGCACAATCGGTTAGCGCGCCGTACTTATAAACAGTTATAAGGCATGCGGAGGTTGTGAGTTCGATCCTCACCTGGAGCACGTATTTTTCAACCTTAGTTTCTTTTTTAAATATAATATAACCATATCTTTTGTGCTTGTTTATAAAATTATATATTATATAATTATATATTATATTATATATTAAAATTGTATTTTAAAGTAGGCCTTTATTTATGGAATAGTTTAAGAAGAATTCATATAAATTTTTGTTCCAGTCAACGATAATTTCATGGATTCTTGTGTCTGGTCCATCGATAATCTCTTTGGTTCTTGTCAGAGCCATCCATAATCTCATTTATGATTGTCAAAGCCATCTATAATCTCATTTATCCCTCTCAGAGACACGGCGATCTTAATGTTTCTTGTCAGTTCCATCGATAATCACATTGGTTCTTGTCAGGGTCATCAATATTTGGATTATGTTGCATCGATTGATATATATTTATATATATATATATATATATATATATATATATATATATATATATATATCTCGATCCGTATATTGCGATGCCACTATCATGAAATTCCGTAGTATATAGATTTTACCTTTACTTCAGTTCCCTTCCCATCATCCTAAAAGGAATTATTTTCTCACTTGAAAAAAAATAAACACCAGCAATAACCCGTGCTACGCACGGTTTGGGACGAGCAGTTGGTTCTGATGTCAAATAGTCTGTCATAGTTGAATGTCTTGGTTGTACAATGTTACCGTCATAAGATCTCAAACCGAAGCATATGCATATCGAAAATCACGGCAATCCATTATGTAAGAGGAGATACGGAAAATCCCATAAATCGCGTTACGCTATCAATATATAGATCAATTATATGCATGGTGTTATGCATAAAAATCTAATTGAAGCCAAGGTATAGGCCGGGGAATTTTTCGAAGAAGTTGATATGATAAATGAAATCATTTTTATATGAAAATATATTATACTAAACATAGCCATTTATAGTTGCCCTTCGAGCGCCAGAAGGGCCATCGAAAATCTTAGTGTTTTGTGTCAGGGCTATCGATAATCTCATTGGTTCTTGTCAGGGCCATCGATAATCTTATTGTTTCATGTCAGAGCCATCGAAAATCTTATTGTTTCTTGTCAGGGCCATTGAAAATCTTATTGTTTCTTGTCAGAGCTATCGATAATCTTATTGTTTCTTGTCAGGGCCAACGATAATCTCACTGTTTTTTTGTCAAGACCATCGATAATTGGAACCTTTCAGCATCGATTGATATGTTAACTGATTGTTTTAATTCGATTTATAACATTACTATTAAAGTAATATATCTGATACCGTTACATCGATACCTTGCCTCTTCTCCTTGAAAAGAATATATTTGAAAATGAAAAATAAATAAACATAACAGCTATCTTAGACTTAAGCATAATCAACTAAACATGTTTTTTACATGTCTCTATATACTTATGTATGTTTATTTTTGTTTTGTTTATTTAAGACTACACAACAGGTAAGCTATAACCGTAAACATAGCCGTGACGGTGCGCAACGTTTTCTGCCTGCAATAAACATGTATGTGACAACGTGTTTAATATCTTAGGACATTCCTGGCTGTTATGATTCCTAGAACGCATGCGCAGTACCTCCATGCGTTTTGCTTTCAGGCATGTGTCTTGCGCAACAACGAGAAAGTGAGTTCCAGTAAGAAACATGCAGCGTCTCTAAGGGAGTCACGTGATATTTAAACAAAGTACAATAAATTCTCTGTAGGTCATTAATAAATTCGACTCAGGTTATGTTAGATCCCTATGTGATCGTCAGGTTCATGTTTTATAATAAGTTTCATTTGTTTTAAGGTTATAACTTTCTTTTATGTTTCTCACACGATCTTTAAGATGAGTTCATTATAAAATTATCGTATATATTTAACTGTCCGACAAAAAAGACTGATTCCAGAGATAAATCCAGAACATTTGTGAATTTTATACGAGAAATCAAATATATTTTTCGTTATTGTTGTTTCGTGTTCACATTATCAACCCAAAAACTAAACGAAGGGAAGCACATCATCACATCAAAGAAAAAAAATTTTGTCGGTATTATTATTTTCTTACAATAAAGTGTTCAATTTTTATGACTTTTTCTTATCATTATTCATACATGACGTTTTGTTATATTTTTATCTGATAGTGGGTCATCCTTTGTAATTATATCCAACATTCAGTTACAGAAAGGCTGTTGATTAGGAAACACACATAATTATGTTTTAATTAGAAATATAATTAAATATTACATATAATATGTCTTTATGTGTGACTATATTACACTTTACATTAACACACACAATGATACAATATGGAGTTATGATACAATACTATCCAAATTAAGTACTCTTTCCTCTGATTGTAACTCCATGATAGAACAAAATATCCTCATACCCCTGTCAAAGGAACTCATAAACTAAATGCTATGTACAAGGCCCTCGAATGTCCGGTTGTATACACATATCTTGTACCGAGTTGCAGTACGTGTTGTACAGTGATGAAGGTCGTGAACTGGTTGTACACATGGCAGAGCTGCTCCATTGGCACATTCAGTTAGCCCGCCGTAATTATAAACTTTTATAAAGCATGCGGAGGTAGTGAGTTCGATCCTCACCTGGAGCACGTACTTTTTACCTTTGGTTTTCATGTTTCTGACTCAGCCGGCCGTGCATAAGATCTTGATCATATCAGTCGGCTCACCAACACGACGGCTCCAGTGGCACAATCGTTTATTCTATGTCCTTGTATATAAAATATAATATGTATAATAAAGTAGGCCCATATTTATGTTAAAGTTTATGTAGACTTTAGTTGATTTGACATCGATTTGTGTTCAAGTCATTGGAAACTTCATGGATTCTTGTGTCAGAGCCATTGATAACCTAAATTGTTTTGTTAGAGCCATCTTTAATCTTATTGGTTCTAGTCCGGGCCAATAATAATATTTTTGTAAGATCCACGGCAATCTTGTTGGTCCCTCTCAGAGCCACGGCAATATTATTAATTCTTGTCAGGGCCATTAATAATCTCCTTGGTTATTCTTTGAGCCATCGAAAATCGAAACCTCTGGCATCGATTGATATATTAATTGATTGTTTAATTCGATTTAAAACATTAATATCCGTATTGAATGAATTATACCGTATCATTAATTCCTTGCCCCTTCTCCTAGAAAGTAATTATATTTGCACATGAGAAATAAATAAACTTTACAGTTGTCTTAGACGTAATCATAATCAACCATACATGTCTTTTATATGTCTGTATATGTTTGTGTGTATTTTTTACTGTTTGTATATATGAGACCACACAACGAGTAGACTATAACCGTAAAACATAGCCGTGACGGTGCGTAGCGTTTTCTGTCTGCGGTTAACATGTATACGACATCGGGCTTGATATGGAAGATCATTCCTGGCTTTCATAATTCCCTGAACGCATGCGCAGTTACTTTGTGCGGTTTGCTGTCACGTTACTTGTGCTACAACGAGGAAGTGAGTACCAGTGAGAAACATGCAGCGTCTCTAAAGGAGTTACCTGATATTTAAAGTGCAATAAATTCTCTGTGGGCAGTTAATAAATTCGACTCAGGTTTTATTGTGGACTGCTATCTTTGTACAGACCTCACGTGATGGTTTAGAGTGGGATATATCCGCATGTTTTTGTTTTATAATCAATTTTATTTGTATCATGCTATAAATTTCGTTTAAGTTTCTCACATGATGTTTTATAGATGAGTTTATTATAACGGTTCCTTTATGCTCATCAAATAAATTCTCCATTAACGTTTAAGTTTAAACTTATAAAGGAGTTTAAAACATTTCCGCAGACTTAACGTATACGTATCCACCAGAGAATCCGAGTAAGATTATGAAACACAACATGCAGCAGTCCCAAAGGCATGCATGTTCATCAATATCACTCCTGTGGAGTATAGATAAATCCTAACAACAACCTTTTAGATGCAAGCCCGGACACACCACTATTATCGCTTATCTCAAAATTAGACTTCTTCTCAAGCAGTGATATTTTCATCTCATAAGACCTTCTGTCGGTGCTGGTGGGGGGGGGGGGGGAGATGCGTGCGCATTTGGACTTCAAATTGATCGATCGGCCCGAGCCCCATCTTTACTTCTCTTTTGCTGCTGTATATTCATCAGAGATCAGTCTCTTTCGGTCTGTCTATCTCTATCTTTCTCTCTCACACAATATATATATATATATATATATATATATATATATATATATATATATATATACACATATATATACAACGAGGAAGTTAGTTCCAGTAACAAACATGCAGCGTCTCTTACGGAGTCACGTGATATTTAAACAAAGTACCGTAAAAACTCGCATATAAGTCGAGTATGAATTTTCAGGGTAAATATCAGGTAAAATTTTTTTTCAAGCCATTCTGGAGGTTAAAACCGGACTAAAGCAGCATACATGACCATCGAGAGTAGTGTGACAGGACACTGGGGAAAGGTGAATTGTATGGCTGGCCACTCGTTTTTGACATTCATACCACTCCAATTTTTTTTAAACTGTAAAAATGTCATTTGTTTTGTTGTGCAATCTATTTAAAAGTTATTGGGCATCATAAAGACTCTAAGAATAATAAATATAACAGGTCGATACTTTAGGTATTTTGCAGAAATGAAGATCGTCTGACACCCAGAATCGGCAGGTGCGCGATAATAGAACAGCCAAGGATTTCTCACACCTTCCGTCATTGCTCATTTATTTTAAACTTCTAATGATTGTTTGTGTCAGATATCAATAAAAACATGATTATTTAAGCGTGTTATTAAAACAGGATTGTCGCGGACTTCTCTACATTTTATATAATCTAAATTGAAAAGAACGCGCGACCAAGCGAGTCGCCTGATAAGGCCGCGTGACAGTGTAAGCTGTCCTCAGCTTGGTCATATCCGTGGATCAAGGGCAGGAATTTTATGATTTTTATTATACATTCTGAGAAAACACAAGGCCGTAAACGACAGTTTTATTCAAGTTTTAATTAACTCCGGTCTTCCTTGCCTCCACAGACGGACGCACTAATGAACAATTACATGCAGCGTAGGTATCCAGCATAGCCAACCGCAGAGTGAGAGCACGGAAGCCAGGGCAACATGTGGACAACACGTCAGTCGTACTTGATCAAACTCCGTTTTCCTATCTTTTTGATGAAAGTTTTCGTGAATGAATCATATATTTCACATTCTGTGGAGTACTAATTTTGACTGAGTCTTGCAGGTTTTGTGTTCGTTTGTTCATAGCGATATCGATGTCAGGTTGAACTTCGGTCTATTTTTTCCCCGAGCTTTGCTCAGTGCGGCAGTCATTCACTACGATTTGGGGTGATTTTTAAGTAGGAACTTCCGAACGGAGTGATAATTTCCCCCGCGTGTGAGTACACAGGTGAACAGCGTGACCTAGTTTGGGGCTTCTTGCGACAGACAGCCACCCCCGTACAGAGTTAGCGCTAATCGGTGCTGTAATCAGCCATTTGTCACCTGTCTATAGTTCAGATTCCACGGCCCACAGGCTTTTACCGTTTACATGTTTGCAAACTTACGCAAGCACCAAATGTTTTTGTGGGGAAATACTGTAACATAATTGGCTGTCAAATACACAGGGGGCGATGCCCTGGATAAAATTCCAACTGATTACGCAATACCCGTGCCTCTTGCACTCGTACTTAATCGCCGTGAATGAAGCTCATTATAGCTAGACGCGGGTCATTTCCTGGTCGTCATCAACCATGTAAATTGCAACCATTTTAATATACTGCATTATCAAATGAAAGAACAGCGTAAATGGTCAAAATTTGAAAAAAAAAAATATTCGGAAACCTTATTAGACTGTATTTTTGGACCGAAAGGGGGACTTGTGTACCTGACTTCACCGGAAACGGATATCTAATTGTCGATCAGTTAAGACATTCAGGCCGGCAGTTTGACTAAGTTCGTGCAAAATTTTGCCTCTCAGGCTTAGACCCGCACATAAGTCGACTCCCCTTTCTTGAATTAATTTTTTGGGAACAAATTTCTCGACGTATATGCGGTTTTTTACGGTACAATAAATTTTCTGTTGGTGATTAATAAATTCAACTCAGGTTTATTGTGGTCTGCTGACTTTGTACAGACCTCACGAGATGGTTTAGAGTGGGCTGATCCGCAATAATAATCCCTACGTGATCGTTCAGGTTTATGTTTTCTTATCATTTATATTTGTATTCAGGCTATAACTTTCTTTTATGTTTCTCACATGCATGATGTTTAAGATGAGTTCATGATAATGGTTTCTGCATGCTAATAAAATAAAATGTCGATTAAGATTCAAGTTTACAGAAGTTTAAAATATTTCCGAGGACCTAATACGTATACTTCCATTAGAGATGATTTATTCCCAATTCTAGTTGTTTATCTGTCTTTGAAAAATGACTGATTTAAGAGTGCTCAATAGTAAGTCAAGAATTGATGATCCTCCCCTCAGTCAATATATATGAGAAATCGAATCAATTCTATTTCGGCATGGTTGTTTGAGTTCTCATCGACAGCTCTTAAACTGACTGAGGAGAGGCACATCATCAGACCTAAAGCTGACTGCGCAAAGGAACGTGATTAAAACTAAAACTGACTGAGGAGAGGCACATAATCAGACCTAAAACTGACCGAGGAGAGGCACATAATCAGACCTAAAACTGACTGAGGAGAGGCACGTGATTAGACCTGAATCTGACTAAGGAGAGGCACATCATCAGACCTAAATTTCACAGAGGAGAGGCACGTGATTAGACCTAAAACTGACTGAGGAGTTGGCCCATCCTGGGCAGTAAAACTGACTGAAGAGAGGCACATCCTGGGCAGTAAAACTGACTGAGGAGAGGCACATCCTGGGCAGTAAAACTGACTGAGGAGAGGCCCATCCTGGGCAGTAAAACTGACTGAGGAGAGGCACATCCTGGGCAGTAAAACTGACTGAGGAGAAGCACATCCTGGGCAGTAAAACTGACTGAGGAGAGGCACGCCATGGTCCCTAAAACTGACTGAGGAGAGGCACGCCATGGGCCCTAACACTGACTGAGGAGAGGCACGCCATGGGCCCTAACACTGACTGAGGAGAGGCACGCCATGGGCCCTAACACTGACTGAGGAGAGGCACATCCTGGTCCCTAAAACTGACCGAGGAGAGGCACATCTTCCTGTATATATTGGCACATCGTCCGCCCTGTTTAAGCCAGACTGTGACTGGCCTTGCTTTCACGGTTGGAGTCCCTTCACCGACCATCACACGGCTCACTGGGATTGTTGTACACATAATCAATGCCCATGCCGGTGTTGTATTGTACTCAGTATCCTTTCAATCCTAATACACACAACCACTGAGCGCGTACCATGATAAGCTACTTACACAGATTGAACATGTAATTCCCTCAAAGGTCGTACGGTCAGGATATAGTAGCGATGTAGCTTTCTAAAGTGAATACGTAGATTTATACCGGATTAAAGGATTATCCTAATAATCGCTCACCTCATGCAGAGAATCGTATAAGTGCCACTTAAGAGGTGTATAGACTCTCCGGTACAAATAATCCTTATACCGAAACTGTCAGAGTGTCAGTAACCGCTGACCAGACAGTCTGGCAACAAGAAATAAAGACTGCATAGTGACTGATGAGAATACCAAAGTTCAAAGTTCAACATGGACTGGCATCTTCGAATATAGTATCAGAAAAATGTAAAAAAAGACCGGTAAAAATTAAAGCTCAATTTTGAGCTTTCATCGCACATATATCTGAAATGCTAAGAATGAATATTTGTTTCCGTATATAGGGATAGATATGTCACGTCTGAACTGGGGAGAAACATTTATACTCATATATGAAAGATTGATTTGTATACTTGTTAAGGCAGTGAGGTGCTATAATAATAGATAGTCCATCTGCTGCTTCTACTGACTGTCGCTTGAGGGCGCTCGGATTTGCACATGCATGTATTTATCTTTGGAAAATCAGTTTCTGTGAAGACCGCGATTAACTGTAATCATTAATATGAAAATATATATCCACATTATCCAAGAAAAGAATAATGCATTAAATTTTAAGCGTCCTTATATTCCCCATGCAATACAAAAAGAAGTTTAAAGAGAAAATATGAAACCAAAAGGACGAGGTAAATATTAGATTTTAGATATATGAATATAAAACGCTTTTTAGGACTTTTATATTCCTTGCCGCGAAAGATCATCTTGTTATATATTCAGGGGCGGGAGTGTTATATGTGCATGTGCATATATATATATATATATATATATATATATATAATAACCATAAAAACATCATAAGAATCCAGTCATATACGTGAGTTCTTTTTCCTGAGCAAGCCTGCGGGGCGCTCACCCTTGGTGGGGCCTACCATGGAAAGTCTCACCGCTCTTATAGGATAAGATACGAATTTTGATCCCTGTGCCCAAACCCTATAAAAGACCACTGTTATTTTGCGAGGCGTTATAAATACCAGTGCACATTGCGTACAGTTTTTATACACGGATAACTATACAAAGTGTACATAAAAAATGATGATAAGTGTATAACACTATCAATGTAATTTATTCAAACATAATTCTCGGTACGATGCCTTTGTAACTGTAAGTGCATATACACAACTTAGTTTAAAGACACTTTTAGCGCGAAGTTTTGAAAACACCTGAGCAATTAACTTTGCCGCTCGTCCATTCGGAAATATAAATAATTTCAGCAGAATGGACGCTTTGATGTCCTCATAATTCATTTAATATAGTAAGTTAGCAACATCCATTTTCTGAACGTACAGCAAATTAATCTCCAAAATGGACAGATTCATATATATATATATATATATATATATATATATATATATATATATATATATATATATATATATATATATATATATATATTGCTTTACTTTCTTTGAGGTATACTGAATGTAAATCACCTTTATTGTCGGTGATAGTCGTCTACACACTCACTGTTCAAATAAACTTATAGCAGCGTCTGTATATACATAAAGCTCTGTATACGTTACCGCGCCATAGCACCATTTAGCCGACTTCAATAAAGGAGCACTCAAGTCGGGGAGTGTGTAACATTCCTTTGACAAAAGCCGTGTTTCATGCCTTATTGCCGCGTTTAATACGTCCTTAAGCGCCCAAAACATACCGATTCTTCCCCCCTCGCGTATATTCTTTTGTTTACCGAAACTCATAAAACTAAACATATAACCCCGAGACTGGATCCGTACAAGACATTATTCTCAGTAAGTAGCGGACTTAATAAACGTCAGGGTCAAAGAAATCATTCATTTGTTTGAATGGAAGAGACAGAATCACCTTTAAGTGGTTGTCTTTGCTGTGTTGACTGAGGATATAAATTTAAATGTATGAATAACAATTAGCACTGGAGCCATAACTTTGTATAATTAAAATGCTGGCGTTGTGTCAGATTAACGTCCAGTATCATGATATTGACGCCAACATGATGTTTCAATGTTAAACGTTCATTTTGAATTGTTAGTTTAAACATATAATAAAATTACCGAGGATTACAAATTAGCCGTTAAGCTAATATGAAGTTTTCCTAGAAGCAATATATTATAATGGATGAATCCTTACAAATTTACTTGTTAATCAATTATAATTTAGTTAAAAGAATATATGCATGAAAGGATATAAAACGTACATCGGTCTTAGAAACTTAGGTTTTCGACAAATACAGGTTAGATTTATAGTTATTCATTAATTCCCATGCGGATTAACTTTTATTTATTGTTCTTAAATGCATGTGATTTAATATAATTTTATAATCTGCATGTTCATAATGTATTATTTTTTAAACACGATCTATAATATTTTGAATTTCGCATGACCTCTGTACATGTTCCTGCAATTATCACCCATTATAATGCATAACTTTTATCACATGGAATACAATGCAAAGAGGCTTTTTTCATGTTTTCACTTATCTATTACTATGCTTCAAGGGAAATTATTGTTTTGTTGCCTAATAAGTGTGAGATTTGCAATGCCTTGCACATGAGTAGTGTCAGTTTCAAGTTTCAGAATAATCTTCGCACTGTGTATGCCGAACTAAGCTGTATAGAGTTGACTCTTTGGTCTTTTTTCCGATCGAATTTTAGTAATTTTTCATCGGTAATATGATCTGGCCTCATCAGAATTGACTAAATAAGAAAAAGCAATATATTTGTATTTGCGCACACGCACGAGCGAGTACGTTAGCATCTAATGCACTTTTTGCAGGGATAAATATATTATATAAGTGAAAAACTGCGCCCATTGCAAAATACCTAATACAATTTGTTGAGGACTTAAGCAAAAACCGCTATTATATATATATATATATATATATATATATATATATATATATATATATATATATATATATATATATATATATACAACTTTTCTTTAAAATAATAACAACTTGCTGCGGATGACATAGTATATGCCTAAGGGACATTTGACATCAGGTCCTCAATATTATTTTTAGCTAATGACCAACAGGTAGGCCCCAACATCACAGCTAAATCGCACATAAGCTGAAAAATCCATGTCAATATATTTGTGGGCATAGACTTCGGCCGCGACACCCCAGAACTATACGTATGTTTAAGAACCGCCGTCAAGTTGTCGCTTCACTAGACAAAGTTTATTTGCTCATAAAACATACCATGAATGTACTGTAGTTCGTATATCGGGACAGTTACCCACTCCACTATAGAAACATAGTTGGTTCTCATACAACTCAGCTTTGTTCGGTCCCGTGTTCTCCCCGTGGGCACTCTGTGTTTCTATAGACGGAGTATAACCTGGGATTTAAAGCAAGGCGTGAGATATACTTGGGATTTGTCTATACCGAGGGCGTGCGCACAGTTTATATCATACATTTATGTCTGACACACCTTTGGTTTTCCGTTTACGACAACCAGAGACGGACACCGCTGGAATGTAACAGATTATCCACATGTGGGCCACATATGCTGAAGGGCTTGGTTTGTTAGGACTGTCAATCAATCGTGATTCCCCTACAACTCACGGTAAGTCATACAGGATTAGATATAGGCTGTAAATGAGGTCGAGTTTTCTTAATGTTGCAGTCCTGCCTTGTTAATTGTACATAAAGCATGTATAATATTACATTGCGGTGTAGAATTAGCTCTTTATTCTCCTTTTGTGGACAGATTTCATGCAGCCTATGTCTGAAAATATTGCTTAATATCTGACAGGCTCCGTCCATGTGGGCCTACCTGTATAGTGTAGATTTGTTAAATCACCATGCCTTTAATGGAACCTCCTTCCTTCCTCCGATAGAAACTTAGTTTACTTTAACTCTGAAAGTTCAAACTTTGCTGGGTATATTTTAAAGTGCAATTGACCCATATCTTTGCACTTGTGAATGAAAAATGTGCAGTTGAAATTCTGGATTTGTGCGGTTCTAAAATTAGTTTTTTTTTCTAGTGATTGATTGAAATACCACTTTTATGCCCATTATAAAATAACTGAATATTAATTATCACTCATATATAATATTCTATGGTATACGAGTTGCAAACATACTGTTATATATTCCTGTGATGATTATATACGCTTTGTCATATAATTAATTTCACCATAATTACTTTTTTTTTTATTTTATCAATGAAAATACGACAGAGCATCAAATTTATTTTGCAATTACTATTACACTGAACGAGTATATAAATTGACAAATACCTACACACAACCATGATCTGTAACATAATTATAGTCAAGCTCTCAAGGCTCATTGGCCGTAGGACGTGTAATTTACCAGCATTTACAGTTCTAAAAGGGTATTGAAATATACCCTGGAAGTTCGGAATCAACAGGGAGGGTATATTTGAAAATATATACTGTTAAAAATATTGTAGACAAATACCCTGCAGCTTATTCTTATTGAAATACGTCCATTGTATCTGTGTCAGAACCCCCAACCACGTCTCTCCATACACCAATTATTGAAAGGACCAAAGCTCGGACAACCCACCCACTACTCCCTGCCTCCCCTTTATGGGCGAATAAGGGGGGGGGGGGTGATCAGGGGGTGAACGCCTCCCCCTTTTTAAATGTAGAACCTAAAAATAGAAAAAAATCACGATTAATATATAGGAAAAAAGTGCCGAATTTTGCGCCTCACACCATTTTATTCCATGCCCCCCCCCCCCCCTCCATCCGACTTTGCATGTGATACTGAGGGCAAACATTCCAGACAGTAATATCAACTAAGAAAATAAAAGCATGAACGTAGATTTTCCCCTTGTTTTAAGTCTTAAAATGATGCAAGGTTATTGAAGTAGGCTGATTCTATATTATAAGTATATATATATATATATGTGTGTGTGTGTGTGTGTGTGTGTGTGAGGGTGTGTGTGTGTGTGTGTGTGTGTGCACCCTTGGCCTGCGGATATGCTGAATACCCCTCAGCCCCGCTCGAGCCCCCCCCTTCCGTAAATTCTGGCTACGCCAATACAATGCACACCCGTTTACCGGGACCAGGGTGTTATGCTCCCTCTGGTCCACAATCCGCCCTGCCTCCCCAAACTTTCTCATTATTTTGTCGTGTTTTGGCCAGAATGTCCAGCCAAATTTCGTAGTCATACGACCCACTCTTCACAGTGTAAATCATAATCAATGATTAAAGTTAAAAAGAAGCAAAGTCCTGGGAGACATAGT
Source organism: Sipunculus nudus (assembly GCA_026874595.1). Lineage (NCBI taxonomy): Eukaryota > Metazoa > Annelida > Sipuncula > Golfingiida > Sipunculidae > Sipunculus > Sipunculus nudus. Next base: position 3,703,571 of record CM049318.1, on the reverse strand, counting down.
GTATATATAACAGTCATCCATTTATACTGTCTATGGTGTACCACGTGGTCATCCGCAGTATCATATTGGAGATTCAGCGCCATCTTGTGTTCATGTTACACAAGAAAGTCTCAGACAGTTACATATATGATCGAGCTAACAATGGGGAAAGATTGCCTCTAAATAATTTTGATTAAAATTTGCACTTTAATCTCAGGATGGCACTAAAATCCTTTTCGGCACATGTTACCGTAAACACGCGGCAATCTTCACACAGAACGGGGATCGGTTATCTAGAGGAATGTGAATATCTGTTCGATGATCGATTAATCGATAACAGAGTCATGCATCGAAATAGTATTATCGACTATCGCCACACGGTCGAAAAATCAATAAAATATCTATATTTTTGTGACAAGATTTTAAGTTAACTTTATTTAAATAAGTTATATTGCCGCGGTTAGTCAGTGAAATAAGGAACAAAATTGTCTTGGTTAAGCCAACAAAAGGGATACTTTAAATTGCAAATACATGTTTTTATTTTCACTTTCCTGGAATAATCTTGATAGACTCTCCGTATTTTGTTGTAACATATTTCTTGTGATCGTCATTAGGAACCTTCAGTCTGCTGCATGTTCTGGTTTATGAAAATTATATTCAGTTTTAGCTCAGCTGACTATAAGTCATCTGAGCTTTAGCGATGGTTCTTTGTCCTTTGTCCGCCCGTCTGTCGTGCCGTCTGTCCGACCGTTGGTTAACAGGGCATGTTTTGAAACATTTAGACCTACAAATCCAAAATTCGATGTCCCTAAGTTCTCCAATCAAACCTGAAACCAAGTCACTTTTCGACTTCGTTCATTTAAGAAATTAAGGAAAAATCTCTGTTTTCAGGAAAAAAACCCTATTGTTACACTTCAAAACTGCCCACTATGAACACCACTCGTGTTAATTTATTCATATTTAATAAAAAAACATTTCTGCATAAATTATCTAGGTACATACCAGAAATTAGGTCAATATTGCATAAATCTGTGAAGTTATAGGCCCAAACATGATGCACTTTCACAAAAATCAGGAAATATATTTACTCATTTAAATTGTTAATTTTTCAAGCTAGAGAGCTTATGTCAAGCATATAACTATATTTAACTTAGTTTTAAAATGTATACCAAAACTCGTATCAAAATGTTTTAAATTTTAAAGTTTTTTAGCATAAATGTAAAATAATTTCCTTAAATTTTGCCCAACTTTGAGTTCGTACATATATATTCAGATTTATTTTCACAGCTTGAAAACATACGAATTTAATCTTTTATTTGCAAGCCATTGGTCAAGAACTGAAGCTTTCATTCAAGTTATCAACCACCATATCAAGTATTGTTAACATCAGGCCAGCCAAGTACAACCTATTACCAAAGGCACTTGCTTCCTGGCTCGCTTTGCCCAGCTAAGCCAGGTTCCCCCAGTTGCACAATTTTGCCTGTAAGCACTGTTGATTTAATTTCACAGGATGCACATATATTGACTTAAGATTTTAATGTCTTAAATTTGAAAGGAATTGATAAAAATTGTAGCTTTTATCCAAGCTTATAGAAGATTATGCAATAAAATTAACTTCTGTTTACATCAGGCATAGCATATGCCATAGGTGGTGTGGCTGTTTATGTTACAATTAACAGGTCGAATAAACAAGATTAATCTTATAACTACAATGTACAATTTAGTTTTTGTTCAGACTGTTGAAAAAATGGGATTTTTTAAAACAAAATTTACAGGATTTGCATGAATCCCAAGTTGTACATATTGCAAATTTATGTTGTAATTTTTTAAAATATTTAAATATGATTAAATATTCGGATCTAAAAAGAGTGCTTATTGACAGGTTTGAATATATATGTATACAAAGGTGTAAATAATTTGTAGTATTTTATATTTATCTTTTAAAGTTGGCTTTACCTCGCTATGAATTACACTTGTACACTCAATTCATCATAAATATTGGGCAAACTTTCATGAGATTTAATTTTTTTAGCTCACGTTTCCATATATTTAACTGTTTAGAACTATTACATTTACACATTTGGGGGGGGGGGGGGGGGGTGTTGAAATTTATAGCTCCATATAACACTTTGGCCCATTACTAATTTTGTCCCTTTTTGCATCATTAAATAGATTCAGGGCTCAAGTTTCACAGTGCAGATGCAATGTATGCCTATAATTGGCTTCTTATAACTTGATTATCAAATTTATTTAGTTTATTCTCATTTGAAAATTGAAATTTTAACATTTACAGCATTTAATTTCAGTGAATATATTATTAAATGTGTATTTTAATGTTTTAGCTCATGTCCATTATCCAATAATTTACAGGGTTTCATATTTCAGTAACTTAGTAGAAATATTGAAACTTTAACAGTTACATGTATGTGATCATGTAGTTTATAAAAGTGCACAGTCGTCACAACCACTACGATTTTAAACAAATATTCTCAGAATCAATTTCAGCTGAGCGCCGTGACCCACAGGTCCCCTTTGTTTCAACATGTACATACTGAAATAATACTATGGTAAACAATTATAAGTCTTTATAAAGCAAAAGGACATATTACCGTGCTAAACATTGAGATCTTTCTTTATTTGATTTAAAGTTACACGTTTCAGGGTCTAAAAGTTTGTGAATTATTAACAAACGGACAGACCACGGGCGGACAATGACTGTAGTCATAGAATATATATAGTCAACTCACCTAAATTTTTTATGATTTAAATGAATTAATTAATTCTGTTTTTCTATCACCCTCTTTATTTTTGGTCTTATTATACCTCCACTAGCAAGGTATTTTATTTTCCCATGGTTCGTTGGTTTGTTTGTCTTGTCTAAAATCAAATTTACGCAAAACGATATGAACAGATTTTTATTAAATCTTTTAGAGTCCATATTTTTTTTTCTCAGAAATCTGGGTCAATAAATTATTTCTAATTCAAAGAGTTAAATACCACGTGGAGATGCTGTTGTCCCCTGGTAAAGGCTGCACCATTCATAGGTATAAGTGACAGCATTTGTTCTGGAACTGACCAGGTGAATATGTGTTACTGAAGCGCGACACTATAGTAAAAAACTTTGAAACCGGATGAGGGTTTCCTTGGAGGTAGTTGTACGCCTTAAACACCTAGTCTACATTAGTTTTGCTTTTCGCCAATAAAGTTTTAACAAAAATAGGTAGAGTAATATTTCGAGATCTCTAAATAATTATCTCGAGTTCTTCAAATAACTATCGCGAGACCTTAATATCTCGAGACCTCAAAATAATTATCTCCAGATCCCGAAATATTTATCTTGAGATCCCAAAAAATATCTCCAGATCTCCAAATAATTATCTACATATCTCTAAATAATTATCTCGAAATAATAACTCTAGATCTCGAAAATTAAACTGAAACATCATGAGATCTAGAAATAACATCGACATAAAAATAAATTTACCTGTGTCCTAAAGCAGCCACCGTAGAACTTTATGAAAACTAACGCATTTCATTTGAAACACTCATAGACGCGTTGACATACAGGTATGATAAGTGAATAACTCCCAAAGAGGTCGGAAGAATCTTTGTTTTTGGCCAAATTCTTGAGACATAAAAACTGATCGAATCCCAAAGTGTGTTAAACATTTAAGCAGCAGTGATGTTATATAAGCGTTTATCTTAATGATTGGTAGAGTGCAAATTATTATTACAGTTGTAGTACAGAGAGATTAAGTATATAATCGTTTGTTTGCCGCGCTTGACGTCTGCATCACAGAGGTACAATGGAGAGGGACACGTGTGAACAATTTACGAGAAAACTCGTTTCTCGTAGATTTACGAGGCTGCGGTTGTCGTAAAGCTGACAGGAATGCTACCTATTGCTTGTCTCTTTACTTTGGCGATAATAATAGTGGGTGGTACAGGCTGAAACACCAAAAACCAAAACACATCAGACAGCATGGACGACGAGCCAAACAAGACTTTACGACAACCGTAAGTTTATCTCCGGACTATAGTACCGATGTCTGGATAATGTTTACGACATCGGGCCACCCAAGTCATGTTTATAAACGTACTATCAAATGCGTGCATAGTCCTTACTGTCGCTGACATACAGTTTTACGACATCTTCTGATGTGGTTGTAATGAGACTTTGTGTCTTTTTCCAGTTATGGTGTTTTGAGATCAGTTTCTTTGCTGTAAAAACAAAACAAAGTTTTATCTTGCCCCCAACTCTGATGTTATACAGTCTCAAATATTACAAGGGTGTGTTGCAACAAGGTGACTTAAGTCATGTAGTTGACTAAAGCCCAGGGGCATCTTGTTGTCACTATGGCAGCCATTATGACGTCATTACGTAAGAATGGTATTTCTGTCCAGTATACTGTGAACGCAACAGGCCCCATGTCTCAGCTTATTGATAGTATACAACACAATATGAGTTTTTCTGTCCGTTTTACTCTGTCTTTAGGGAACCGAAGATTAAAATAAGGGGAGAAAATTCACTGAATGTTCACCTTTGAATGTACATTATTCTACACGTAATTTTATGATAATGAGTGCTATTTTAATACATTTGAATACCTTTTTTGTAAGGACCAGTTTTTTTTAAAATAATTTTATGAATTAATTTTTACGATAGCACGTTTGCCAGAAATCCGACATCATTATTTTTAATCTGAATAAATTTTTTTTTCTGGAGACGTAAGGCTAACGATGGATGTAACACATATTTTCTTCATGAACGCTTTTACATAACAGAGATACTGTCTCTGATAATCACTTTATTCCTTTATTCATTTATTATTATTATTATTATTATCATCATCATTATAATAATTATTATTAATATTTTATTTAAAAAGATGATGATTATTGTTAATATTATTATTAAAATGATGATGATGATGACGATTATTATTTTTTAAGATTTATGAGACATAATTATTGATATGGTGGTAGAAGCCGTTGTTCACAGTATCGGTGTGAGTTTAGAATGTTCTCGTGACATTGAAGTAGTATTATAAGCACGCATATCTTGGTCGGCCGGGGCGAGCGGTGTTTTCTTCAGGAAATGTCACTTCTTATCACCAAATGTCGCACCTGGTACAAGACCAGGGGTGTCCATTAGATAATTCATCACAATAATTAAACAGGATATCACCCGCAGAATGTCACAAAAGTTTCAGGTGTAATTAATGTCTAAAATTTATATATATATATATAAATATATATATATATATATATATATATATATATATATATATATATATATATATTTACAGTGAAACCTCGTGTTGAACTCGGTTAAGTCGAATTCCCGCCAGTGTCGAAGTCGAATGTGGAGTCCCTGCAAAAACAGTTTAAACCTTATAAATTCAACTCCTTGTGTAGTGATGACCTGTTACATAATTAATTCCGGCAAGGATCTTACCCAGCAAGCGCGATGGTTTACACACCTGGCCCCTTGTTTACCTGTTTGGCCAATTAGTCACTCATGATCACGTGTTTCTTCTCTCGCAGACACCTTATCCTATAGTTGGTTGTACTTGTGTGCCTTTTTTCATTAATAAATATTAATTATTTATTAATTTTTTTTATTCCTTCATGAAAACATTTATGAGAACTTCATAATATAGGCCCTGTACATGTGCAGTATTTATCCATTATAATCAAGGCTGAAGAAGGTTGAATATAATAAATATCGGTTGTCTCGAACTCCGGTTGTCTCGAAGTAAATTCACAAGTCCCTTCGACTTTGACACAATAAGGTTTTACTGTATATATTTATATTTAGTCGCAACAACAGTAAAAATAATAATACATTCTTAATTGATCTTATTATTAGCAAAATGAGAAAAAAAAATGAATGAATATAACATAAAATAAAAACAAAATTTATAAATAAAAGTTATATTATCTAATATCAATAATAATAATAAAAAATATAATAATAATAATAATAATAATAATAATAATAATAATAATAATAATAAATATGATAATAATAGTAGTTGTAGTTTTAGCAGCAGTAGTAGTAGTAGTAGTAGAAATATTAATATTACTGAAAGTAATAGTAAAATTAAAAGCAATTATAATGATAATAAAAATCATAGTTATAAATGCAAAGTAATAAATGATAATGTATGACCGTGTTACTTTTTTTTTCAATCCACATAAATCTGTTTTCCCCATAAGCAAATTTTCTGTTTGCATTATTAAACAGTAAATTCCTATTTGCACGGCCGTTATCCATCATAGAGATGACACTAGCTACAAACATCTGATGCAGATTACTGTGGAAAATGGCTCATCATCACATGACGGAAACGCACAGACTTGTACCCATCTCATTTACGGACTTGTTCTGTATATGTCATGTCACATGAGGTGTCACATAAAAATATGTTATCCTGCACTTTTGGCATTGTGGTACGCTTGGTAATTAGGTTTCTCAGCCCCCGTCTTGGCGGGGTGTCTTATTCAACACAGCTTACTAGGTCTATTCATATGTTTATATGTATGTGTACAGCAATTTATATATATTACTCAGCTATTTGTGCTACTCTTCGCCCAAAGAAAGTCATATATAATATGTGTGTCTTGTATGTTAACTCATAATCACACAGATGTAATACTATATAATATCACCGATACATAAAGTCAAACCGGAGCCGTTTCTATACTATTTGCTTTTTGGAATATATATATATATATATATATATATATATATATATATATATATATATATATATATATACTTAGTATATATATATATATCAGACATGGGGTATTCAGTATTCGTATTCATTGTATTCGAATACAGGTATTTTCAGTTTTCGTATTCGTATTCGAATACATTTGTTAAAAGTACAAAAGTATTTGTATTCGTATTCAAATACATTGCTGAAGTATTCACATTCATGAATACTTTTCATGAATACATGCAGTATACATTAATGTTGTTTTTCCATTTGGAAAAAATGTCCCATTATTTCAATAGTGATTGATTTGGACCCACTTAACACATGCACACTAACAATCTTATTTACACATTTTGACATTTTATACTTTATTCATATTAAATTAATGTGAATGTGTTTATTCTGTCATGTGTATGCATATCTCCATCAGTCAGACCCTATTTACTTCTACATTGATCCTACACCAATGTTCTTTATACATACTAATCAACAGCCATCTACATGGGACAAGCAACGCTGTCCATATCCTTTGCTCTGTTCCCTTTATGCCTGATAATGCCACAATGAACTTCCTGTGTAGATGCTAGAGGTAGCTAGGCCAGCATGCTACTAGCCCAAGTCCACTCCAAGTTCAAAGTATTGAAAACTTAGTAATTACCTCTGCGTGGTCTAGGTAACAGCCCTGACAGGAATGACAGCTCATTACCTTACTTGACCAAACCTGATGTCCATTCCAGTATCTTGGTAAACCTGTAATTCACATAACTGTGAATTGTGTACCTAGATACAGGTACAAGTTAATGGCCCCAACCCTGTTCAATGTACATACTAGCCAACTTTAGACATGATGCATAGGCAACCCCCTGAATCTATCCTTTGTTGGTTGTTGTACACTTGTGCTGATAGTATAACGCTGTAATGAACTTCCTGTTTAAGAGGCTGGAGGTTGACCAGCTTGCTAGCCAGGTAGCTAGCTACAAAGGCAGCAAGGATGAATGCTTTGTAATTACCCCTGCCTAAGATGGCTAACTGCCCTGTCAGGGGTGACACCTTTGTACATGCAATTAACCCAAGCCTGGTGTCCATTTCAAGTACCAGTATCAAATTTGTACCTGGAGTACCTTATACCAGGTACAGGAACTTTAGTTCCAGGTACAGGTACAAGGTACTTCCTACTCATGACAGCCAGGTACAGATACAGGTACTCTGAATTTGTGTACCTAGGTAAATGTACAGGTACAGGTACAAGTACCTGGCCCCAACCCTGAAAGGAACATTCATTTATATATTTTGTGTAACAAACTACCATAATATATAATAATCCGTCATTATGCGGTTTAGAAATTAATGCATACACAGCGGATTACATGAATATTTTTAATTTTGGACAAAAATACATTTTGCAAGTGTGAATATATGATGATTGCAGTTAATAATATTAAACAAAAATGATACTTGAATGTTATTTTTGTTTCAGTAAATTGTATTCATATTGATATTCATGAATACATTTGTATTTGTATTTGTATTCGTATTCGAATACATTTTTGTTTTGGAGTATTTGTATTCGTATTCATATTCGTGTACCCATGCTGTATTCGTATTCGTATTCGAATACATTTCTCCTGTATTCGACCCATGTCTGATATATATATATATATATATATATATATATATATATATATATATATATATATATATGTGTGTGGGGGGGGGGGTCTTTACGAAAAACGAGAGAGAGAGAAAGAGAGACAACCAGAGAGAGAGAGAGAGAGAGAGAGAGAGAGAGAGAGACTGCATGATGTAATGTAAAATATTATCTTGGTCATATACTACATAAAAGAGGGCGAAATAAAAATGAATTTTTATAATTAAATTTTAGATTTAATTTAAAAATTAAATTTCCATATGCAGGATAACAGTCCATGGAACACCCGAACCAACTGAAGATGAATTTTACACTGTTAATGCTGGACACTTTTCATATGTACTTACGCTCTAAAAGCTCGAAACACGTTTCATGGTTCAAATCAAAACGCCCTTTTGCCCCATTTTTAAACACGTAGTGAGGTTTCAAAACAAAGCGTGCTTCAAATATATGCTTTCACATTTCAGTTTGGTACATATTTCAGGGTCTGAAAATGTAAACATTCTTAAACATGTTTACAAGTTAATTCGTGTTTTAATTTTAACATGTCTCAACCTGAAACACGTGTTTTATGGACATGAATCCTGACATTTTTCAAATAAACGCGCCCACTTTTCAGCTTGAAACTGGTAAATATAGTTTGAAACGCCCTATTTTCTCATTTTGTAAACATGTACTGTATTGCTAAGCCGGTTTTAGCTTCCACAAGTTCCAAATATACAAAAATGTGATCTAAGAATATCACACCTTTAGCATGCTCAACATCATGTCTCTATAATGTTACAATTTCACAACACACATAATACAACGATTACAGAATGACACAATAACCGTGTCTTTGCATATAGGACTAACGTTAGTATTTCAGAAATGAAACTAGTAGATTCAGAAGATGATAACTGCAAATTATGTTTTGTTAACTAGTGAAACTTTTTTTATATAGAACAACAAAACCTGAAGAACACAGGGCGCTTTTCTTCTCTTAAACCTGAATTTTATATGAAGCTTATTTTGCAACAGAGAGAGAGAGAGAGAAAGAGAGAAAGGTAGAAGGAGATAGAGAGAGAAAGAAAGATAGAAAGAGTGAGAGAGGGACCCCTTGGAAATATTTATGAAATTGTCATAAATTAACTAGGATACTAGAGTATCTTTTCATTAATTCTAAATGTTCTCTATACTGTGTAAACTGTCTCTCATAAATTTTTAATTCTCCTGGATTCTTCAAGTCTCCCATCTCAGCCCTAAATTAATACATACATGCATGCAATCAAATATATATATATACATATATGTGTGTGTGTTTGTGTTTATATGTGGGTGTGGGTGTGTGCCCCGGTAGTGCCAAATAATATTAATTATAGTTTTGGCTGGTCTGTTTGTGCCTTGCGAATATATACTTTACATTAGATAGAGAAAACGATACAGAGAAAGTGAAGACAGTTCCCATAAGACTTAAGAGCTTTCAGATAATATATTTCTTTCAGTTCCAGACATTTATTAGCGTTGTTCCTTTCACAAATCATGAAGCCAACTGTTGCCCATTTTATTGCCATTCTGATCTGATGACCTGCGGTTGATTTTCGTGAGAACTGTTTCTGTACTGTTACATAGTGCCTTCTACTAATCTTGAGCTGTTGAGTATACTTCATTTTAACCACCAGTTTGAACGTAAAAGCCTCGTAATATTAAGCAGAAAAGGGGATATATCACGCCTTCAAACAAAGTAAAAATGTAATCATGTTTTAAACAGGACTGAGACATGTTAGGTGTTTCAACTGCAGGTCATTTATAACTTTGTAATGACACATGTTTAACATATATGACTCACAAAACATGTTTTCATTTGATGCGTGTAATATTTCATTTGATACATGAGCGAAAGGGCATTTTATTCGCAGTGAATTCCCTACAGTATTATTTTTAAATGCTGGTGAACTGGAACTGGACATCGATCATTATCATGACAAATCATGATAAGTCATGACAGATTAGGACCAAGTTGTGGAGTCTGACGGTCATTCTGAGTCTATTTATGTTTATATAATTACATGTATATAAAGACTTAAAACAAAACATGCATGCCTGCATCATGTTGTCCATTATAATCATTATACTCATATATATATATATATATATATATATATATATATGTGTGTGTGTGTGTGTGTGTTTAGATAAAGTTCGTATCCGAATGTGTTCGCTATTTAATGGTCTGTCCTTGCTGACCTGGAGGTAATCTCACCATCCATAAAAACCAAAATGTTAATTTAAGATAAAAAATATTATCTTTATTTATGAAAGGGCTTACGTTATCTTAGCGTGTATGTCATATACTCTATACCAACGAGAACAGTCTCTCTCTCTCACTTTCTCTCCCTCCCTCTCTCTCACACACACATTTAAACACACATACACATACAACTTGTTGCATATATCTGTATGTTTTTACATTTAAATTATTGGTCAGTCATGTGCTGCAATTAGACATCGGTAAACCATATTATGTCGATTATAGGGCCTGGCTCGACTATATTGATTATCATTATTGTCCATCGGGAGAATTGTTTTCACTAATCGGGACCGAACTGTGATTTGAATATCTTGACAGAATCACAATTAATTCGATGCAATATTTATTGGTCTCTTGTTGCATCTGTTTATAAAGAATGTATTCATTTATATATCAAATCTTCTCAGACTTATCATCAATTCTATTATTTCTTTTCAGTCAACGATAATCATAATTCATAATCGCTTCTCGTCAGAGTAATCGGTAATTGTGTTGATTCTTATCCGATATATCTGTATACCGGACGTTTCGTATTTTTCATGTGTATATGATATCTTGCGATATATATATAAAATTTAAACATTGATAAACATTTTTGTACAATTTTAATTAATCATATTTGATCAGAAGTTGTCTGTACTGCCATTCCGTTTGTTTTTCAGAGACGAAACACTCATAATATTTAGACAACTTTTGGCGCATATATATATATATATATATATATATATATATATATATATATATATGAGATGTATATTCTGTTCAGCAATACATTTATATCTTTGTTATAGAAATGTAGTTTGTGTGGGAAAACTGATTTTCCCCTTCGGGAGGAAATGGTTAAGTTTATACGTTGTTATGAAACATGAACGTTTATTCTGTAAAGCTTTATGGTTTCACACTTGATATCATCATAAATTGTTTACACCTTTAAGGGATAGAAACTGCATGAACTGTGACAAATATGTTTAAGTTTTGGGAAAAATAGATTACATGGAGGACACTAGAATGAGTTAACAGCGTGAGGATGTATACCCCTAAAAGGAAACACCTGTTCACATTCACAGCATTATGTATGAATAAAGTACGTTAATGGCGTGACATCATGGCGGCACGCCGCACGGCGTAGATACATAGAAACCGGAACGATGTGTTTACGACGAAACATCAGGCTTCGCGCAACACATCTTTGCTGGTTACTGTCTGTTTATAGTGTCAGATTCAAGACAAATCAAAGCATCAAGGGACATTCAGATTTCTAAAGCATCTTTAATTACCACTAGCAACTGTAACTATGGCAATCACGCGAGGGTTGATGAGGTGACAATGGTGGGATGAACATCTTTATGCCTGTAATATTTCGCATAAAATTTCTTATTTGGTTCCACATTCAGCGCTGCTTGATAAGACTTTAATAAAAACAACGTAATTGCCTGGGGCCGAGAAACAACCTGGGAAAAAGATTGCTACACTATGTGTAAAGAAATGTGATATGTGTTTAATGTTTAACGGTCGGAAAAAAGGAACACTTCCGGAATTTTGACTCCCTGAATCGTTTTACTGTGAATCACAGATTCCACACAGAGTGGCTTTCACTAAAAGAGGCAGGAGTTGTTGAATTCGCTAAAAACGGCCTCGCACACACAAATACATCACGAATTTTACGATGCACTGCGGCAATTAGTCGCTTGCAGCATTTAGTGTCGCACACTCACAAAAAGAAGCCCTTTATTTGTCTGCACCCTTTGTATATCAATTTCTAATTAAGTATACGATTGTCTAAACCATTGTTGAGAACAGTTCACAAATACTTAGATATGAACTGCCCTCCATTTCCTACGATATGCCACCATGCGTCCAAAATATAGTTGAAATGTTCAAAAACCTCACGAATTCCTACGTTACCATTTACTTCGAATCCTTACGTTAAGATTTGCTACGTGTTCCTACGTTACGATTTGATACGTGTTCCTACGTTACGATTTGCTTGCATGGGATGACCCAAGATTTAACTACCGCAGATATTTTTAGAGGATACCCTCACAAGCTATCATGCCTAGGATATGGGAGAAAATTATTGTATATCCCATTGTTTTAGACCTGATTATAAAATCACACGCTGTGATTATTTCTACGTTTGTCTATACGTCACATGTGCTACAACTCCCTTTTTTGGCTGCAAGAATCTTAAAGATTCGCAAGAATGGACGACTTTTCACACACCACGATTCTCTGCAACTGTACTTGCACTAGAAATAATTGTCACCGACTCTAAACGATTTTCTGCCACCAGTCCACATACATTTGAAACTATTTGCCATAGGATTTCCTATGAAATGCCACAACACTTCCACAACATCAGAACATGCATGAGCAATACCCTATAAGACTTTCTGCGAATGCCTATATATGTTGCGATTTCCTACGGCATAACCTTGTCATATGGATACTCATGAATGCAGCGAGTTCGTAGAAACCGCGTAAACATTTTAAATCGCACCGTGCGACCTTTCGGGTTTAACGGGCCTGGTTGTGGCTTTTAAAAGCAATAACCAGATCCTTGCGCAGAGGGTTTCTACTCAGAATGAACCTCTTCCAGTTAAGTATTGTGGGACAGCCGGTAATATTTGTCTCAACAATCAAACTCCATTATCACAGTTTGTCATCGGACAAGTAAGCACCTTTTATTCACATTTCAAGTATTGCATACAAAATATGACTTATTCCATGATGTGCTTACCCACAAAAGAATCACGTTCTTTGATTCGAAACAATTCTTATCCAAATTATTACATTTATACCTACGCCGCTGGCGTATTAGAAGCCACAGTGCATTGTGGGGAGAGTTTCTTTACCCACCATTCCAAACAAACAGAGTCGTACTCTCGTGAATTCGATTCTGCGCAGTGTTATACAAAAATGATCACTTTGTACCTATACAGGTGGAACTGTGGCACCTCTAACATTTTTAATGTTTTGTTTATTTTTTGCACTTTGAAAAATCATGGACTTATTATTGTCAGTTTCTGATCAAAAACATTATATATATGTGCATGTTTGTATAAATTAATGTTCACATATATATATATATATATATATATATATATATATATATATGTATATATATATATGAGTTAATTAATTTGCAAGCATCAGTGTACATTAATAAATGTTTCGTAATTCTGTGCGCATAAAAGTATTATGAAAATATTATAATTTTTATGTCATCCAAGACCTGCATATGTGACATTTAAACCTTTTCGTAAGCACCAGTGTATGCGGGATGAAAGGAATGGGATTTAAGAGGCAACAAATTGGTTTCCTTTTAGAAAGTACTTGACGTTATCTCTTGGACTGACTGGCATTTAGGGGGAATAGAGTATGAAATATAACCTCTGTAATCGCCATCTCTCACAGCCCAGCTGTAATCAATCAGTAAATCAAAGATTAAAATCTGAGATGAACGGACCGGTCAAATTTTTTATCACCATCACTTCAATTAAGGTGCTGTGCTTTCAAACTCCGTTATCACCATAGCTCTGACCAGAGCAGACTTATTTGAGGGGACCAGAACATGAAATACAATCTTTCCTGTCAGCCCTGGAAACATTAATGACACGATCAAGGAACAAAATCAAATCCCGATCGAGATTGTTATCGGATTACTTCTTCAGATGCGCATGCGTACTCACGGATCACCGTGTCTGTGACCCGGACAGTTGACCTCTGAGTTTATGGCGCAATGTGTCCGGCTGGCCGGGGTACTCGTGAGTTTGTAGACTTAAGTGTTGCGGGCACACAGAGCCAGCCTTATCCGTGTTAAGACACGGGTAATCATGTACATGGGATGTGGCTGGACTGATAACGTCGTCTGCTATCATGATTTATCGCTCACTTGATACTAAAATAAAAAATCATTCACTTGACTCGGGCCGTGATCTCTTAACACATTGAAAAAAGAAATGAGATGCGTCCACAAAATACAAAAGCTTCATAACATTGCTTTATTTATGATTTAAGCATAATCTTTTTCTTTCCTTTTCGAAAATATTTTTTTAAATGAATTTTAATAATTTGTGTTCTGCCTTAAACTCTGACGTCATCGACTTGATATTCGGGCACGATAAGTGATGATTTTATCCCTTTTATTAAGATCATTTAATTCATCTGGTAGATTTTTATCTTTAAAATTTTAACATTAAAATTCTGATTCAAGATCTGAGACATGCAAGATTACAGTCTGTAATCTGTAAAACTAGACAGAAGATGTAAATAAAAACAAACATCTTAATCCTGGACTTGTCCCTATTTTGCACTGGGGTTTCTTTTTCAGGCTAACGGAATTATAGTGACCCATAAGGCAATATAAAATTAGTTGTGCAGCTCTGGACAAACATTTACTTTTTAAAGAGATTTAATAAAAATAAAAAATATGGCTGAAAAAAACTGCGGAGCATTTGAGAACGTGGTAGACAGCGGGGGCTTCCATTTCAATTGCAATCGGACCGTCTGTGGCCTTTGGTATCACTGAAGTTGTTTGAATATGAACGCACGCTCCGCTGGGACAAAGTCCGGTCTGCAGTGCGCGGTACGAATGCGCAGCTCAGAGTGGTTTATTGTTTTATACCTATAGTTGAGTCCTTGACACATTACGGCATTAGGGAACTAGCTCCAACGGCTGTTAGACTAATTGTTCCGCACCGCGTGAAGGTGGACCTATTGGCTTCTCGCATATCTGCAAGTTTAACAGTTTTATTTTACAGGCTTTGGATCGTAAAGGCTGGCACAGAAACAAGCAACCCTACAACTGTTAGGTGAGTGCAACTACATTCTAACATTGGTCACACCGGATTACAATTATGTATAGATAATACATTACCTGTGTCAATATATGTATATACAAACACAAAAGACCTTTTGGATATACTTCGTCTTTGCCCTAACGCCTCCACAGTTGTTTATCTTGTCACTATATAGGCGGGGGATCTGTGTAAGTTGGGGAAAATGACAATTGTTTGTGAAACAATTCTTAGCTCAGGGTTGATGGAGGAATTCCAATTGTCCTACCAATGCCGCGCGTGAACGCTGAAAGACTTCAGTGTGTCACACAGATGAAATGTACATAATGGCTTACATATCATGTTTGCTCCAGTGTGACTAAAGACACTTTAGCGTGTTATGTTATTTTAAGACTACTTTCTAACGCAAATTTTGCCCCAGGCAACCATTAAATAAGTCTATTTTGCCTAGATGTTCACTCGGCATAGGTTTTAGATGTTTGTTTGAAAGTATTGAAATTTTGCCTTAAATGCATGAACTGTATTATCAGTGTGAAAACATGGATATGAATTAATATGAAATATAAGAAATAGGTTATCATAAGTACAAATATACAGGTTTTACTCTACAGGCTACATTTGTGCGGATGCTTTGGAAGTAGAATGAAACTGCACCCGAAATCCTGAGTGTCAGCTAAAGAGAATATTCAGAGTTAAATTTAAGTTAAATTCTATTTCATAAGAGCATTCATTTTGTCTTTACAATGGATTTTGTGCTCACCCGGGCTATAACTTTTATGTAAACCTACATTAAAGCTATTGTTCCAGGCATAATATTGTCATTACAATAATGAATTTTATAAAAATAAAAATATGATGCATTAAGGATGAATTTACAACACAAAAAAAAACTAATCTTCTGTTACCGAAAGGGCATTTAATATGATATTTTCTTACACTTGCTTGATTAAATTTCCTTGTATAAATATGCGTTTTCAATTAGGACTTGCACAGTGCGTAATTGTACACAATTATTTACTGGGCTTGTTCATATTTATTTCCGATCACTCCCACGTATAAATTTGACATCAGTATATGTGAATAAATTGAGGAAAAAGCATTTTGATAGTAAATGAAAGTATCACCTTTGTGATAGATGAACGGTGACTCGTTAATGCCGAGTATCCAGGTAAAATCACCTATATTTAACTTGATTTTGGTTGAGAATACCTTTATGTCGCGTTCATCCATATTTGAATTTCCATATGTTCAAGTTGGTAAGATATATATTTCTCATTAATATACTGAAATGGTTGTCAAAATGCCATGCTTGGGATAATAAAGCTTACATGCTTATATGACAGAGGGGTAAAAAATATTTATCTAGATTATCAGGTCAGATATAATGTGAAAGAAATTATTCTGTGATCAAGGAATTATATGTATATATATTTATAATAAGCTGGTAAATTTATATATTCTCATTTGCTAGAATAATGAAAATAAATATCACGGGACTTTTAATGTGGAAATGGGGCTTGACGTACAACTCAAACACGCGGATATTTCTATACTTTCGCTTTGAAATATTATTTTAGTGGTTGTTTATACAGTGGAACCCCGCCTTGCGACCATCCCGCAATTGCGACCACCCCACAAATACGACCACTTTTCTTGGTCCCAAATATATGATCCAGGTAATTAAGAGTCTCACAAATACGACCACCCCCAAATTACGACCACCTTGGTCAGTCCCCAAGGTGGCCGTAATTGTGGGGTTCTACTGTACATGTATAGTTGCTCCAAGCTGTGTAAATATGTGAGTTTGTGCCCAGTGTTACCGAGCTCTCAACAAAAATATTGCCAGCTTCACTTTGTCTCCTAAAACTCCTACCTCCTCGCTCAGTCTGTGACCTCTGACCTGCTGACTGGCTGACTGGCTGGCTAGCTGGTTGACTGACTGGCTGGGTGGTTGGATGGCTGTCTGATTGGCTGACTGGCAGTCTGGTTGGCTTGCAGGCTGATTGGCTGGCTGTCTGGCTGAATTGACGGAAGGCTGCTTCGCTTACTGACTGGTTTGCTGGCCGCATTTTTTGCTGACTGTCTCGTTGTCTGGCTGGCTTTATAGCTGGTTGGTCGGCTGGTTGGCAAGCTAGACTTTTGACTTATTTGTTAACTGGCTTGTTGGTTTCTATTTGCTGCCTAACTGGTTGGATGGTTGGTTGGCTGTCTGTATCGCTGGTTGGCTGTACAGCTGGTTGGCTGGTTGTCTGTCTGGCTTGTTGGTTGGTTGGCTGGCTGGTTGGCTGGCTGGAAGTCTGTCTTGCTTGTTGACTGGTTGGCTGGCTGGATGTCTATCCTGCTTGTTGGTTGGCTAGCTGGTTGTATGGCTAGCATGCAGGGTACATGTGATTTTTTATTCTTCCATGGTCACACCCTCTGTGTTTCCACTGTGGTTTTTTGTTTTTTAGCCACTGTGGCTAAAGGGTGTCTGACTTTTTTAGCGACACCAGTTTTACTTTAGCCACACATTTGGCGACAATTTTGTCTGACTGAATGACATGTGTGTGGTAAATATGCTTGGTCTTCAACAAATGCCATTGAATTAAACCGTCTATCATACAATGTACAGCATTCTGCACAAGATAAAGAAATTTGTTTCTGCATTTTAGCAAAGAAAATGTTCAAAGAAAAAAAATAAATAGATTGTATTACTGTTTAGCAAAATGTAGATGAAAAATAAAAACTCAAACACCTGGTGAAAATGGTTTAAAGAAATAAGAATTAAAAATGAAAATTACTTTCTATTAAACAGATGATATTTTAGGCATTGTAAACACCGTATAAATTAACTGTAAACCTTTCTCTGTTCCTTTTTTCCATTTGTCATAAAAAAATTACTTCGTTGAAAAAAACTTAAAACCAACATATATGACCTCCTGTTGAAAATTCCTTGGTTGCACACGGGCAGATGTAAATGATGTTCTTATTTGTATCTTATTTTATTTATTTTTATTGTATGATATATATTTATGGAACTAGGTGAATGAGGCCTTATATTTCTGAATAAATATTTCATTCATGTAAAATTCGCGGCTTGCTGACATCCATCCCGGTACACTTGTAACAAGAACCATATTCCGGTATCCCGCGAAAATCACGTGCATGGGTGAACGGTCATATATGCACGAGTGGATTCGTGAGCTGAGAACGCAGTTTTGCGCAACAGCTTTTATTACATCGGGTTTACACTCCTTAGAAAGCGTATAAATATTAAAATGTTTCACTAGAGAAATAAGTAGCTCCCAAGCTAAGAACATGGCCTCTGCCGCGAATGTCTGACAGCCGTAACCCTTCTAAGAACTGACATGAGATCTATATATCGACATGTACGTCGCCTAGACCCAGTTGTGGCTCTGTTAAATGTCCATTTAACAGAGCCACAACTGGGTCTAGTACGTCGCCCGAAAATTTGCATTTTCCGTCTGGCAACTTTAATGGCCCGCATGCATGCACGGTAGCTCATCTGCAATATTCCGAAAGAGCGCGCCGTCTCGGCCTATGCAAATGAGTTGAAATGAACCAATGACAGGACGTGTTATCAATTCGGGTACATGTGTACCCGTATTTGTTCTGTCACTTGACCTGACGCTAGGGCGTTGGCAGGAGCAAAAACGAACGATTAAATGAAAGTTTGATGGTCATTTAACAAAGAGTTTAACGCAAATTCGGCGGTAACATACGGTAATCATAGGTTTTTTTGTGGGGCGAGGGTAATTATTTACAACGGCGGTAAAAAATGAGAGCATAGGCTACAACGGCGATGTCAAATTCTATAAGGGCGGCGCGCCGATGTACTTCTCATGTAAAAGAAACGATGTATGAATTATTATACTTTTCCAACAAGCCCTGTTTTGCTGCATAGATGGCCACCCACTGGAAGTGAATCCAGCAGCGAAGAAACTTTAGGGTCTGTCCAACTTTCCCCGCGTACCACATGGCCACAGCTGGCGACCTAGTTGCATATAATTATAGACCGTCTGCCCATTGGATTTTCATGTCCAGACATCGTTATGTATGGTTATTTTACTGTTTGTAAAAGTCAACAGAGGGCAGTTATAATCATGAATTAACGTTTCCTCAGTTACTGTGTATGAAAGACTATATGTCTTTCATGAGTCTTGAGTGTAATAAAGTTCTGTTCATTGTTAAAAAGTAAGGATGACCTCCAACCCCTAGAAAGCTGACGTGGTTTTGTCAGAAACATCGACCCAATGTATCTGTTTTATGGCTTGCATTAGACGGGAACTGAGAAGCCATATTCCATTTAAACTTGTAGAGAAAATCCTTTAAATTAAAATGGCTGCATAGAAATATATCGTTATTGTTTTGCCTGTTACAATCTTTACGTTCTCACAACAAAATTGGTTTTAGCTTGAGTACCGCACATGATCGCAGTCCAATTAAACCCGCGATATATTCCTTTTGATTCGACACCGACATTGACGAGTTAACCAAGACAGCAACACGCGCACGGTTAGTTATTTTCAAACACTTTATTTGAAGTGACTAAATATATAGCAAAATCAACCACGAAATAAAACATTTGCAAGTGTAACATTATTTTACGTTCAGCCTTTCATTGAGCAGTCATCAGATATGATGGTAGCAGGAAAAATCACTTTCGCCATCGTGGCTAATGCTGGTGAGCAAATTTTCGCCACACACAATTCTTATTAGCCATTGGCGATGTGGCGAATGGCTAGCTGAAACACAGAGTCCCTACTTTCGAAAATGTTGACTTCGAGCCCAGAAAGCACAAGAGAGGCATTGTATAGATAGGTTGACTGTTTGAAGAAGACTTAAGAATTTCCCAACAACGTACCAAAAGTACTTAAGTGTTATATACAGGTGTTGAGCGGCCCGCCCCTTTTGTTTCCTTAGAGAATGCGGGGCACGTTCTTGTCCTGTTGTTTTAAGTTACATCCACTCCATGAACTCCTTTAGAGTGGGTCGGTAATTTATTACTCCGCACGAATACTAAATGTTGGTTACTTCACGTTGTAATACAGGAGTAGGGGCTTGTTTTATAGTCAGCTTGCAGTTGTTCTACAGCCTTGTTAACTTTTTACTTGCACAGTTGTACCATCAATGTCTGTCACTCCGTTTTTGCTACCTGCCTTCTGAATATGTGTTTGTCAGGAACTGTTCAGGATATTCATAAACAATTAAAAATTTATCAAATTGTTTTAATTATTTTAAAGATTGATGTCCAGAAAAAAAATATTGAATGTGACGGTCTGATCTGTTGACAAATTTTGCTGCATAGAATAATTATTATTCATCTGTCTTGAGTCAAGGAAAAGCTTATAGAGGCAGTTTGGTCTGTACAGGGATTTGGATGCAGGGAAATAATTTTGTTTGCTGGTACATCTGTCCAGAGAGTAGCTGTGAAAGTAACAACCATAAGAGCTGGCATCTGTTGGAAGATTTTGGCACTAGTAAGAATATAAAATGTAATATAAGTAAATTCATTAGAGTTTGAAGTTGATCAATAAATACTGATTAGAAATAAACGTTTTTGCACATGCGGGTTTATGAGATCTCCTAGTCATTTCTCATTCAGCACTATCATCTATTTTGTTTTCCGCAGGGGAGGGCATGAATTAATCTATCTTCATTTCTCTTGAAGCAGTTACGTTTAACTATTCGCAGTAAGGCGTATTTATTTTTGGTACTTCAAAAGCAAAGCGAGGCTGATATACATGGTTACCATTGCGTAATGTAAACATTAACTTGTCAGATGACGGTTGAAAAACTAAATGAAAATTAAGTTAAGAATGCGCCATGTCGCTTCTGATCCCCAACGGAGAATATGTGAAATACTTAAGTATTGTTAAAAGTGACAAATTCCCATCCTACAATATTCTCAGTGTGAAAACCCCGTTGCCTTCAAAGACGGGTCACATGTGGATACCCGAGAACTTTTCCTGTGCGCCGGGGTTCCCTCTCGGGCGGGTCACGGTTATCTACGCATGTAAATAACTGGGGTCGTGGGTTCCTGAGAACCGTTCCCCTGGGTAGTAATTTTATTTGATTAAAGACAAAGACAATGACAGCTTAAGAACAAACAAACACCGTTAAGACATAATAAGTGTTATCAGCTTGGCTTCCTACACCCAAGAGTGGCACTACAAATCTTTCTTACAACTGCAAAGCCAACAACGCTGTCAAAAGTCCCTCAATGTTTTTGTAGTGTTTTGTAAGCATATACACACACACATATATATATATATATAAATATAACATGTGTATGTTTGCTGGACCATCTATTGTACCTCATTTTACATGCAAACAAATATCAGTGTGCAATCGGCTGAGAGGCATTCTGTTTATAACGAGGGTTTTAAAAGTTTGTAAGGAAATTTATTTGCAGATTGTTGTCGCCTATTTCTTAATTCAGAAAGCATATCAATATCGCCCAGGGGCTAACAAGTCTTAGGATTTGTTGAGGTTAAAGTCATTTTTATGTCCATATTATAAAGTTCGTGTATATAGAATGGTTTGTTATATCAATGTGGTGTCACGTCTTTGAATGCAATAAAGAATACCCGTGTTTACGCTTCTATTAAAACGCCACGCTAAATATGCCTAAACGATTCCGAACTACCATAGGAATTAAATATGGAAAATTATTATAAAAATCCCAAATGGAATATTCGGAAAAGATCGATAATCTAATATATAACATAATTTAAAAAAAGTTTTATCTTCTTTAGGAATTCATCTACAATTTTCGCAGTCTATTGACCTTGCTGGTTTTGTTTCTACTGAGAATCACTGGAAGTGCAACAAGACGAGTCCAGGGTTTATCCCTGTATAGTATCGACTGCCCTGTTGCCTGCGTGGGCATCCGGGCTTTCATAAATCTTCATAAAATCTCTCTTAATCTCGGCTGCTCTCCGGCTAATATTTCATATAAGGGTGTGAAATCGAGGATCCAATTTGTTGCGGAGGTTGCCCTTGTGTCCTGTAAGCTTGTGCCCTGCTGTGAGGGCAGTGTGTCTCGATATAACATTACGTGCATCTATCTCATATATATCATTATATATAGCCTTTAGTGACCCGCAGTCCTTAAAATCGGTTTGTTTGGTATTTACGCATCGCAACTGTTGCTTTGAGAAGGGACATATATGACGTCCCTCGAGCACCGGTAGAAACGTTGGTGATTCAATTGGTTTACTTTTTGTGATGAAAAGTACGTTTTCAAACACAGTTTACAGCTTGAAACAAAATATAAGAACTTAGCACAACGCGTTATCAGTAAACTGCAGTGTCAGCGCTACACATTTTCTCGGGTCACCTGAATGTATAATAGAAACCATTGTCGGAGATCTTGATGTGACCCATCTCAGTGAAAATGCAATTTTCATAATAATGCAATAAATTTATTCCAGTCATGGACTCTAACTGCAATATCAAAAAGATTTTGTGTTTTTCTTTGTCTCATATATTTGGGTCATGTCGGCAGCCACCTATTATTTTTTTGCCGGCCCTGCCCTGGTCCAGGGACCTGTTTTAAATTAGCCAGGCTTCCTTAGCCCTGTTTGCTCTCTTCTTGCCAGCAAGGCCAGGTACGGGTCAATTATTTGTTACGTAAGATCATTGTAAGCAGCCGGTACATAATTTCAATCACAGATACAAAGTTTACCAATAACAGTAGTCGCATTAACTACAAAGTTTCTGCATTACAGGGTTATGTTGCACGAGAAAACTCACCCTTGCCGTATACTGAGAATCGTTATGACAAATGCACCACCTTTAGTGTGCTTTTCTCTCGTTAATATTTTAACCGGCATTCATCAGAAAAATAATTTGCAAGCAAGATACTAATATGTTCTACAAGAAGTAATTATGCCATGTGGATCAGTTTTCTAGTCACGTTGCTATACCTACATTTATCAACACCTTGATATGCAAACTAACCTCATTGCCTTTGTTGCTCATATATGCCTTACCTAACTTGTCTGTCTGTCTGTCTGATTCTCTATTTCTCTCTCTCATATCAAAAACCTGACTTTCTTATGAGTTCCTAGCCTCTCTCACTCTTTTTCTTATATCTGAAGTCCTAACTTTTCTGTTTTTAATGTTCCTCTCTGTTGATATCTCTTATATTCTCAAATCAGAGGTCACTGTCTATCTCACTCTCTCTCTCTCATATTTGTTTTGGCATTTCTTTTTTATTATTATTTTCAATATGTTCATTAATATAAAATATTCTATATTCTATACATGTAAACGGATCATAAAGGAACTGAACAGTCTAAAAGATAATACATTTAACAATGAGAAAAAAACTAATAAAAACATCGTTGAATCGTTACAAACATTTTGTGAGACACTATTAATCGTTTATCTCCCCATTATGCAGCGTGAACAGGTAGACGCTGCGTGAATGTAGCAACAAGTCACACACAGCTATCACCTGTCCCATCAAACCACAGCGTATTGTCATACCAGGTCTCGTTGTCACCGGGATTCTCGCGAGAAGGTCAAGTGGGATTTACCACTCTTCATATCCGGATCAACTCGCTCACTCTAAAGTTACTCGGAACATGTTTTCTTAAGCCATACTGCCCCGGGCTCACATTAATCGTTTCCTGTTCAGGTTTCTGGTCACGTGACTGTGATAACAGCGTGCATATGGAGGGGCTTTTGCAAATAGGAAAGTTTGTATAACTCTTTCATAAGTGAGTCCCCATGCCCTTTTTCTTTACATGGATGTATCCCCTTAAATACAGAACATGAAAATGCCATAAAATTATGTATTCATTATTAATTATTTCTTTCTGACCCATGTGCAAATGATTTGTCAAACAACAGTTTACCATTCCTGCGCAAAGCTTCAAATTGTGTTGCTTTGTTAGCTGATGTCGTAGAGTTATTGTATATATTATAAAGGTTAATTTTATTTCACCAAGAGGTGCTCTCTGCCCTTAAGTGGAAGCTTTGGGTTTTCGTTTAAACAATTCATATTTCCTTTATTTTCAAAGTGCAGATTTATCTTGTAATTTTAATAATAATAATAAAAAATGCCTACATCTATGAATAATCTGACCTATGTCTTCAGGTTAACTTATATAAAAAACATTTACTTCAATTTGTCTGTTACAAGATCGCAATGAACATCACAATCAGTTTATGACATCCCAGCTGTGGCAGCCAATCACATTCGTCCTCTATGTGGTCCGCCATTTACAGTCATGTACACCCAAGTATACGCGCGTGCTGAAAGGTCGCCATAAAACCGATACTGCGTGACCTCGAACCCTGTAGCCATAAATCCCTGCGAGCCCCTACGTGCCTGCCCAATCAATTTTCTCTAAATATTAACACACTTGACAGTGATATCTGTGTGTGGATGTTTTAATTAAAAAAAAATACCAGTCAGATTGCAAATTACGGGAAGTGTTAATTATTTGATGTGACAACAGTTTTTTGTCAGTTAAATAATGAAAGATCAATTTACTGTTTTGCATTTTAAAAAATTTTAAGACTTTTAGATGAATCTTCCAGTATTTTAATAATTACTCCAGAAGTTTTTAAGTAGCATCTCTTGTAGCATTTGGTTTATAGAAAGCGGGAATATTGCTTAAAGAAAAATAATATAAAGTAAAAATCATGTAATGTCTTGAACTCTTCGAGCGCCAGACTTTCAATTTCCTGATGGCTAGGGAAATGTATTGACTGAAAGTTAATATTTATTTGTTGTCACTTGTATATGAAACATTTGCGACAAGTAATTTTTGTCGGCCATCAGGCTAACACATTCGTTTTTTTTTTTTACTTTAAAATTGCTTATATGTTCTGTGCAAAAATAAAAGAATTTTGGAGGATTTTGTATAATAGTCGGTATTCAAACCTGATACTTAATGTGTTAGGTTGTCTATAGGGCGTCATCTATATATAACAACGCCTTTCGTATCGTTATAGATGCAATAAAATCCAAACAGCAATATAAATTGGAACATTTAATCATCGCTTTTATTTGTGGATAAGTGAATATAAAAAAAGTCTGGGGGAAAGTTATTTAAAAATAAGAACGTGTAGATGTATACAGTAAAATGTGGGTGAGACGCCAGGGGCGTCAATATAGGGGGGATGGGGGGTATATATACCCCCCACTTTTACGCAAGGGGGGATGGCCAATGTAATCATCCCCCCCCCCCACTTTTCAGAGAAAAAAATTATAATATTGCAAATGAAATATATTAATAAATAGAATTAAAGACTTTGGATCCATTTACTAAAAAATGTTATATCTAAACCTTGCTGAGAATTCACAAAATAACTTATTTTCAGTTATAATATTATAATTATTTGAAATATGATTAAGTATATATATATAATAATAATAATTATGTATATATATAGTTGAATATGTCACGCATAGTCATAGACGTTGAAAAAGGTATATGTGGTGTGTGTGTGTGTGTATACATATATATATATATATACAGTCACCCCCCCCCCCCACCCTGGAAGAAAAAAATGACGCCACTGTGAGACGCCACGGCCTCATCCAGTTCAATGGCGTTCTTTATCCGAATCGTGTTGATCTTATACGGTTAAAATTATTGAACAATTTCCATGATGTCCCCTATTCATTACCCCCGATTATCATGAGGCAGTCAAATTGAAGATACGATGATATTGATGGTTGTTATAAATATGCATTACGTAATTATCAGTAATCGACAAGAGCATGTATCTCTTAATTGTAAATTCATTGAATTTAAATCATTCTGTCTGTTTATATTTAAGCGAAACCACCACGGACATTAAGATGGGTGATACGAACTATAAAAAAATAACATCTTGTTACTCAAGAAATTTTATACAAACAATGATGGCTACTTAGAAAGTTGTATTTATACAGTAATTAATTATATCTTCAGTGGTTCTGAGTTTAAGTGTTATCTTTGTACCATTCTAATTAAATTTCCTCATTACAATATATGAAAATTTAAGAGATTAATTCAATCCTCTAATTAAATGTAAAACCATGAATGTAATAATAATAAATATTCGAACTCTTATTATATCAATACTGTATGCTTTTTTCAACAAGCTCTTTCAGTTCAGCACTTTAGCACGTACATTTGTTAAAATCCTTCAATTTTTTTGTTAATAAATAATGCAAAGTCTACGCGTAAAGTCACATTTATTATAGACTGAAATCTTTTTTCGTTGTTTTTATTTTTCTTTACCTGGTACATTTATCTTGTGTACATTATCTTATATCGAGCATATTTCATTCAGTATACAGTATTTTGCTTGGTGAGTGTAATGTCTGTGGAGAATTTCAAATCTCGATCTATGGCTATATCCTCACCTTAACGTACTCGTACCGGTTAAGGTATAACAAAGGGCGGTGAGTCACACATCCTGACGTTAAAAGGTACGTATTTGTCACCTACAGGTATAGATTCTGAGTCGAGGAAATACACAGCTGTCTGTAAAAGCTGCAAGTTGAACTGACCGTTTGTCGTTTCCCGACATTTGCGCTGTGTGTGATCATCGGGAATTAGGCGCTAAATATTATCTGTTATAATAATAATAAAAATAGTAATAATAAAACAATAATAACAATTATCATTATAATATAATTTTATTATAAATTTCTAAACTTTATTTTTTTGCAACTATAGTTATAATAACTAATACGAGGCACTATCCATGCATGGCTCGGATGTTAGCGCTCGGTAGTCGGTATATAATTAATATTGTTATTATTATTATTACTACTATACTTTTGTTGTTGTTGTTGTATTCCGGATATTTAATTGCATTTATCATAATCATTGCCTACTAGTTCTTATTCGAAATATGAAATATATAAAATATAACATTAAATACACATTAAACCATGTAAACTTACCTGTGTATCTGTGATTAGTTTTGAATTTATATAGTGTTATTAATCTACAACATCCCCCGTTCTTTTTGGTCTTTGCTGATATAAAAAAGAAGAACCAATCCAGTGTATTCAATAATGAACTAAACACCAGTCTAAATAATTACTAGAGCGTCAGCTTAATGGAATCAAAAGCTAGCAGAACAAAATGCTGAAATAGGCAAATTTGTGATATCCCATCAGACACTCAGGTATTGTCTCTATATATATTAACACAAAAACAAATCATGGAATTCGAATTACATGAATTTAATTAGCAGAGGAACACTCCTGTGAAATAAAAAGAAATAATTACTAGAGCAGCAATCGATGAAAACAGGAAATAAATTAGCAGAATGAAGTGGTACATTTATATTTGCATGCTTTCGATGTTACTAAATGTAAAGGTTTAATTAGTACCAAATCCCCGTATATGCATGTGCGGCGCATAACTTTTATTAGAAGGATAAAAGATTCATTAAATTAACAGTTCCAGAATTTATATCAGAACGAACTCCATTCCTGACATAACAAATTGCTGAAATGGGCGAATTGGTGATATCCCATCAGATAATCAGGGATTGGCTCTAATATCGCACATACATGGACGTCATGGAATCGGAACGTTCCTGACCAAATACGTTGGTAATTATTTATCACTCATTCATCAGGCAGTGTCATATTGTGTTATATTGCAATTTTCATTCCACTCCGCAATGTGTATGTGTGTGTGTTTGGGGGGGGGGGGGACGCATTTGCTCTTGTAATGGGTTATGCTACATTTAAGCCCCTGGCCCCCATTTCCTCAATATACTGTAATAATAATAATAATAATAATAATAATAATAATAAAAATAATAATAATAATAATAATAATAATATTATTATTATTATTATTATTATTATTATTATTATTATTATTATTATTATGATTAATATTATCTGTGGTGGACCCAGAACTTAAATCTGGAGATGTATGGAAAAAGTCTTTCATGGTCGAGTGTGCGTACCGGCTAAGAGGGGCGTTGGATGAGTGTCCCCCTACCGCGGTGTGGGAAATTTTTGAAAATTTTAATAAAAAGTTTTCGCAATATTGAGAGTGAAATATTAGGGAACAGTATCGCTTCAGGAACCAGAAATGCTTTCCTTAAATATTCTTTCTATAAATCCTGCATAATTTTTAGCTCAGCTGACTGTATGTCAACTGAGGTATAGGAATGGCGCTTTGTCCGTCGTCCGTCCGTTAGCAGGGCCAGGGCACAAATCGTAACTGCTGGACCTTGAAACTTCTAAGTGAATAGGGAGGTCAATAAAAAATCTCCTTGAAACCTGAAATTAGGTTATTGCGACCTATATCCTCCGAGCCATGGGGCTTGAAATTACCCCTCAGAATAATAAAAAATATAATACAAAACCTCCAATATCTTGATTTTTTCAGTTCCCAAAAAGTGGTGGCGCCACCTGTATTTTTTTGTTATTTTAACGAATATTTTAAAATTATTTTACTATCAAATGACATCAATCATGTCAGTTTCTTAGCTGTAATTACATCTAGTGTCCAAAAACTTGTTGTGTTTATTGATCACAAGTGGATGCCATATAGTTCTCATCCTGTCTGTTTGTCTGTCTGTCTGTCCATCCGTCCATCCACACAAATTTGTTTCCGGATGATAACTACAGGTTGTATTGACACATGGATTTCAAACTTGACTTACCTATGGCCCTACACTAAAGCAAGAACCTATATGATTTTGGGGTCTTGAGGTCAAAGGTCTAGGTCACAGGACTCACTTTTTAGCTCAGCTAAGTTTCAGTCATGCTGGGCTATAGCGATGGGTCTTTGTCCGTCGTCCTTCCGTCTGTCCGTCCGGCCGGCCTTCCGTTAGCAGGGCACAAATCGTAACCGTAGGGGCTAGGGCCATGAACCCTATGCAGTCTTAGAGGTTCTAAAAAGATCTCCTTGCAAACCTGAAATTAGGTCACTGCGACCTATATTCTCGAAGTTATGGGGTGTGTTTGCACCCCCCAGAAATAATTCTTTTAGCCAAAATTTTCATCCCAAACCTTATATCTTTCACATACAGCTCACCTACCAACAGGGGAAGAACCATAATTTTTTTTAGGTCACAAGGTCAAAATTCAAGGTCACAGAACCAACTTCTTTGAAAAGCCTGTGGATGCATTTTAAGCCAAACCTTTCATCCCAATTCTTTGATCTTTCACATATAGCATACCTACTAAGTGGGAGAAGAATCCTATAGATGTTGAGGTCACAAGGTCAAAGGTCAGGGTCACAGGATCCCCTTCTTTGAAAAGGTTGTGGACACATTTCAAGCTAGACCTTTCATTCCAAACCTTTCAGCACTGATATCGCTTCTCTGCCAACAGGGGAAAAGACCTGTTGATTTTGAGGTCAAAGATCAAGTTCACAGCACCCTCTTCTTGCGTGGAGTCATTTTCAGGCAAACTTTTCAATCTATACTTTCCATCTGTCATATATGGATTACCTACCAATAGGGGAAGAAGCCTATTGATGTTGAGTTCAAAAGGTCAAAGGTCAAGGTCACAATATTGTTCTAAATGCTTGTGAACATATTTCAAGTGAAACTGTTCAACCCAAACCTTCAGTCTTTCACATATGCCACATCTATGCATCACTCAGTGTGATTCAAACTTCATATTTATGGGTCTTTTTGCATGGAGAAATAACTAATTGATTTTTAGGTCAGCTGGTCAGGAGGTTAAAGGTTGCAGGTCTAAGTTATTCACTCATTGGTTGCCAAGTAATTACACCCAGCCAGATGTAATTGGTTAGTAGTTAGTTACCCATCATTTAGAAAGAATCCAGTTGATATGTGGGCAAAAGGCCAAGGTCATAATCAGGTCAACTTATTTTGTAGACCATCTCTATTTTTCTTGTACATATAAGCTTGCACTCCAGCTGGTACATCTCACCATGTGGCTGTAATTGTGAGTGACACTGGTGACATATGATTCCCTTTTGTATCAGGCTATTAAGTGATAAGGCTGAGTGATAAGTACCTCGTTACTGCATAACAAAACACTGTTGTTGGAATACTTCAGCCAGGAATTAACACTATGAGAGTATAGTATTAAGGTTTAGCTACTGATTTATAAGATGATGGGAACATTTTGCAGTTTATTTTATGGAATCATAGCAATAAACTTAGTTTCCTAGATATCTGAATATTTTTGTATAAATCACCACATATAAAAGCAAGTGTTTGTTCTCATAATGTGTGGATGTGTACTTGATTTAGGATGGCTTTATTTTATTACAAGACTTTTTGTCATGCTTTCTGCATTTCTTTTCTTTCAGGTTTTGTAGTTTACCAACCCTGCTGACCCCATTGAAAAGCAGGGTGATAATATAAAATATTGGACCTACACTTTTACATTTGCATATCTATAAATCTGATATGAGTGCCTTAACATGCCTTTTGAATTGTTTTGGACATTCATTACTGTAACATCATTTGGAGAATTTGCCCCAAGTTTGGTCTCTTATTGGAGGATGTGTGATATTAAATGTCAGACTTGTCAGAAATCCATTATGTCTGCCAGTTAGCCACCTTAGAAATCCTTTTTTTCAGTGCAGTTTCAGTAATTTTCCTTCAATTTTTGGTCCGATTCAGAGAATGGTTGTTGTCTGAAATCAGACTTGTCAGAAGTCCAAAATGGCCACCAGGCAACCATCTTTAAATTCCTTTTGATCATATTATCTCAAGAACTGTTAAAGCGAAGGCAGTCGGACGTATATTAATGTAATCTTGCAAAGGATTGGGTCAAATATTTCTTAATAAATATTATCATCATATATGAAAGTGCATTACAGTTGGCTTGTATTGAATAAAAATTCATACAGAAGCACCTGTTTCTCAATAATTCTTGCATGGATTTCCTTGATTTTTTGCTATATATTTTGATCTTATATTTGCCCTTTGTGGTGTTCCTTTTGAGACTGACAGGTATCAAGTAAGCTATGGGAATAGTTCTGGATACCTTAACAATCATACATTTTCCTCAGACCACCAATTCACTGTGTTTTAACCAGACATAGGTGATATATATCTCTGTTGTCGTAGAAAATTTCAACAAATTGGCAAATTGGTTCTTCAAAATTTGACTTGAAGTTGTGAATCTCAGCCCATGATGTCGCAGGTCATGCTTGGCAGCTGAGCGTCATGACCCATGGGTCACTTGTTTAAAAAAGATTATGGCTGCATTTTAAGCCAAGCTTTTCATCCAAAACTTTCTATTTGGACATTTAGCTGACTGCCATTACGGGGAGAGCATAAATGAATTTGGGGTCACATTGTCAAAGGTCAAAGTGGGGGGCCATCTGTTCACAAATTAGTTTCCAGATGATAACTCCAGTTTAGTTTGACATATTGGTTTCAAACTTAACTTATATTTTACTGACCACTAAAGTAAGAACCGTGTAGTTATCGTGGTCAAACGGTCAAAGGTCATGGTCACAGGACTCATTTCTTTAAAAAGAATGCATATGCATTTGAAGCCAAACTTTTCATCCCAAACCTTTCATCTTCAAGATATTCCTAACCTGCCAATAGGGGAAGATTCTGTTCAATTTTGGGGTCATGAGGTCAAAGGTCAAGGTCACAGAACCCACTTATTTAGAAGGATAATGCAGCCAAACTTTTCATCCCAAACCTTCCATCTTGCACATATAGCTGAGCTGCCAATAGGGGGATAAAAACTTATTGATTTTGGGGTCACAAGGTCAAAGGTCATCGTCTCAGGGGCCCGTCTGTCCACAAATTTGTCTGTCCAGTTTGGATTGACATATTGGTTTCAATTTTGACTTATATATGACCCACCATTAATGTAAGGATCCTTTTAATTTTGGGGTCATAAGGCCAAAGGTCAAGGTCACAGAACCCACTTCTTTATAAAGATTGTTGATCTTCCAGATGTTGTTCACCTGCCAATAGTGAAAGTAACTGATGGATTTTGGGGTCATAAGGTCAAGGTCATGGGGACCATCAATCCACATATTAGTTTTCAGATGATAAAATCAGTTTAGTTCGAAATATTGGTTTCAAACTTGACTTATATATGGCCCACCCCTAAAGTAAGAACTGTTGATTCTGGGGTCATGAGATCAAAGGTCAAGGTCACAGGACCCAATACTTCAGAGAGATTGTGGATGAATTTTAAGCCAAACTTTTCATCTCAATCCTTCCATCATCAACATGTGGTGCATCTGCCAATAGGGAAGTTTCCTTTTGATTTAGGGGTCATAAAGTCAAAGGTTAAAGTCACAGGGCCTATCCATTCACAAATTGGTTTAAGGATGATAACTCCAGTTTGGGTAGACAGGTTGGCTTCAACTGATCACAGGACCAATATTTTGGAAAACCTCATAAACATATATCCTTATAGACAAATGCAGCTGAGCGTCGAGACCCATAGGTCCCTAGTTTATTTTAGTGTTTAATGGCCGAGTATCAGAGTTTCGTGATAAAGGAATTAATCAGTATAAATTATCTGTCATTTTCCTTTTTTTCATTTCTGAAACACTGCATTTAATTAAATTTTTGTGAGTAAATTGTATTTTTACTAATTGCAGTTATATAGAGTCTCTATTAAAAGGCAAAATCCTTTGTGCCACCACCAGACCTGAGATTTATCCTTGAAATTAACAAACGAATTACATTTAACGCGGTAGCTTAATCTTCGGTCGCAGCACTTCACAGTGTGCACCTGTGTTCTCCCAGCCCACTAATTTCATGCCCCAACACACATGTTAACATAACGCAAATATATTGTTGTAATTGCGATATTTAAGTTCCCGTTATCTGCCGTGCTGTTAAGTTGGATGAACTTACCGTTCGAGAATATATATATATATATACAATTAAAAAGACAATAAATAACAATAAACACGCACAGTAAACAATGCGATATTTACGGAACCGCCTATTCATGACTTGTTATATCAGCGAGTACATGTCGCAATATTGTACCCTAGATACATGTAGTACCAACATGTTCTTTTAATAACAACAAGCCACTAGACGAGGATTAGCTCCGCCTATACTTGTGATCTAAACGCCAACATTCACACGTTCGGCAATATCAGCGCGTGCTTTAATCCAAGTGCCCCCTGCTTTACGGAGGACCGTGATGTTTATACAGCTTTACTCTTTTTATAAAGCTTTGCTTTAAACCATTGAGTACTTTCGGCCCATTTTCCCCCAGTGTGATGAGTAATTATAAGTGACACTGCTGTCAGATCCAACAGTTATGCAAGACGCATATTACGGTAAAAACTGGCATATGCATTTGGTACAATTTACCAATTTGCGATAATAAGTGAAGCCAAATATATACAATATTGTGGCCATGCATCATACAATATTAAACAGATGATCAAGGTTTAATATCCTACCGCTACCGAGCGTATGAAAGGGCTACCGTCCAATGATTTATGGGCACTAATGAAAACAAAAAACGATTGAGGCCGTTTATGTTTAAGTTGTAGGCGCTACAACAGCACGCTATTAGGTCATTCTGGCGTGTGCAGGTGCCACAGTAAAATGCTCCTATTTCTCCTGTGTGCGGATAATACTGCCGGTGTATTATTATATGTGGGCGGTGATTGCTAGTTCAACAGCTGTTATGTTACCTATTGTTACATGGATCAGTAGTTGATGCGGCATACATGGATACTTGTCTTTGTTTGCCTTGTTTCTGGTATATATGGCTCTCTGATGACGCTGGTTTGAGAATTTGTTTTGCATAAAACTCATGTTCCAACACAATGGATTCATAAGCGTGGCCGTTACCCGTCAAAGAACTCCTGTATGAAAAGGTAAGAGAGAGAGAGAGAGAGAGAGAGAGAGAGAGAGAGAGAGAGTATTATTAATATATGTGTGGAATCAATATGTCAGTTTGTGTAAGTACCTCAAAATGAAACTGGAAAGTTGTGACCGCATGTGTGTGCATATTCCAGGAATAACCCTACAGGGAATAGTGCAAAAGAATCTAGCTTATTGGTCCGACACAGTATGTATACTGTATAACAACATTTAAAATCCTCGATATTTATCATTATTGTAGATTGATTTCCTGAGTGCCCTGTTAGTTATAAATGTGAATGTGAAATAATATGATAAAAAGCTTCATGTTGATTCCACTGATCCAAATCCTTGTTGATTTCTATGGGAGATTTTTTAACCAGCCCGGTTTGCCTATCGATATATCTAACTTTCATCAAAACAAGTTGTTTTTTTTTAACATTCGTGCCTTGCTGTATAGACTTCGGTCTCACTCCGTCCTGTTCAAGTATACTTGTAGGGATAGTTCTTTGTTTCCCACGGATTCAAACCCTCATCGTAAGTGGTAGTGCTCACTCCCCAAGTCCCGGACGTCAACACCTGCGCCACACCAGACACCAAAGAGAGGTCCAGACCTGGTCTAGCTGTATACCAGTTATCACAAACCCTCCGGCAAGGTAGCGATAATTCACACATTTCTCAGTAAAATTTATACATTCCCAAACATAAGTATAAGTTTGTCTTTAATTTTCGTTCGTTAGTAGAGTGACGCTAAACCTGCCGGGGTAATTTGTCTCTGTGAATTATGTCGCCAAAGGCAAGTGAATCCTTAAGACGCAGGGGGGTAAAAAGTTTATATGACTGTAAGTGGCTGGCTGCTGGTAACAGAAGACAAAAGAGTCGGCTGGATGCTTTGTAATAAATCCCCGGTCGAGACAGCCCCGCGTGTGTCAGAGCTTATTAAGAAACGCAAGAAGCAGCTTTAGAAGGACAAGACGCTGTTGACGGGGTCCCTGGGTTGGCTGGCGTGTAAGTTTGTTTCTGTAACTTGTGCCCTATGTTTGCAGAACACTGAGGTGGTTTTGTCACTGGGAATTACGCCTAGATTGTAAGCCGTTCATAAAGTGCGCTTTCTTCAAAACTTACGTTAAACAAAATGAAGTGTCATTTGATAGCCTTTATTTCATAAACTGTACAACCTCATGATGAAACTCACAAATCCTGATAATTAATGAATTAAAATGAATATTACATGTCGTAATAAATAAAAACTGACGTCATTGAGGGAATTCCCGGGGATTCCCTCAATGAATGATCAAATGACACAATTTCTATTACTACAGATGTGGTCAGCCTATTGGAGCTAACCTTAACAGTAGGGCTTCTCGGTTTTAAAATTAAGCACGGCCTGTGTTAAATAGATTTTGATTTTGGCGGATGTATTTAACAGTGGCACTAGAGTTCGCTTACCATTGTCTGCTCAGGTCAAGTACGTGCTTCAAAAGTCTCTATCAACCACGCAGAAACACTTAGTAAAGTGTGTTGTGCAGCTCTGTCTATATACTTATCTTAATTGGTAATGTTAGATGGAACTGGATGGGTGGTGGGACACATGAACATATATATATATATGAGAGAGAGAGAGAGAGAGAGAGAGAGAGAGAGAGAGAGAGCGATTTGGTACAGGCATTTACACGCCGTATACCAGAAAAAGAGAGGGATCGGACGAAAGGGCAGCTATGCACATACAAACAGACAGACAGATTGACAAAACTAACAGAGATATACTATATGCGAATGAACAGTTATTTCAACAAAGGACGTTACCTCCGTTCCTTTGTTTGATATACACACTTTTTATTATTTATAAATTTGTTTAAATATATCTAACGTAAGGATGCCAATACACATGATTATTATCGCCCTAATTCCACCCTACACCAGAGCAAGAATGTTTAAAAGCTGAATTTAGTTGGTTGGGAAATTAAAGAACATCGCTAAATATACAGAAAATATATGTCAAGATTTAGATGGCAACATACAGTGTTTACAGTGATAATTGTATACAAGCTGTATACAGTGTTGAGTTGTCGGGATATAATATGACGTATTGGTGCGAGAGGAGGGTAAAACTGACATCTCGCTGAAATATGCGATAAAAAAGCGAGGTCAGAAGTTCGCGCACGTAATATGAAACTAAACCCTTGTGTCTGTGTGTACAAGCATCTTAGCATTCTGTACAGGCAGCTGTACAGGCTTCTGCTGATCTGTACAAATTTCTAATGAGACACAGGCTACTCAAGTGTCCCCAACATACTTTTAAGTCCACCTAATGTGCCAGATTCGTCGTTCTGGTGAGCCATACAAAACAGCTTTGGACTGAGGCAAGTACCGATTCGGTTTTTTATGATCCCCAGTATTACGATGACAAAATGAGCGTCCTAAATATTACACAAATAGGATTTTTGTAAAACTAAAAAATCAAGCTCATTCGCTTACGTTTTTTTAAAGTTTTAAAATGACTTTACAGCACCTCGCTAATTGTTATGCGGGACCTGTTCTGTGAAAAAGGACTCTGCTTGTATTTCACAGTCTCTGATAACATGGCTGTTGAAGCACGTGTACATGAGTATTCGAAAATGTTCCATCTTCCAAAGAAGACTTGTAGACAGGACGCTGGCTTATCTAGTGATTTGCATTTCATATTGTGTTATGTACCGTATTTTTTACTGCCCCCGGGGCGTTAATGCCGTAATATACAGGCGTGCATGCCATTCAGCATTTACATGAGCAAAATGCACATGTGTATTACAGTATATAACATAACAACGCGCACATCATTTTACAGTATTACAAGCCTGTCATTTGCATTTTATATAAGAATTTTATACAACGATAACCAGAACAGGTCTATATTAAAACAGCTGCGGCTTAGAGCAAATGAATTTGAGTCTCAAATTATATTGAGTTCCGTAAATTGAAATTGGTTCTTGGCTTTTGGGCATGAATACTTTTTATTTACTGTATTACGTCGCACAAATCATTTATTTAAAAAGAACATATATACATAAGTAGATGAAGTAGAGCTGGTGGAATTGCAACAATGCAATGGACCTGATTTGAGCCTACTCTGTTATTGAGGACAGATGATATCTGTCAGTACATGAAGCGTAGATAAGAAAATGTGTCAAACAGAAGTTCAAATATATATTTTATCTACCTGGGAAGGGGGGGGGGGGAGTTCTCAGCAGGTATCTCCATTAAGTTTCACCCAGTGAGAATGGTAAACACGTCCTTATCTCATTGTAGACTCATTATCTCGTATAATATAGCAATTTTACCTTAGGCTCTTAGATGATAACAAGCATACTATGTCTCTTTTCTATAAATCTATTGCAATAGAACAATTAACTTATATATATATATATATATATATATATATATATATATATATATACTGTGTTAGATTGTTAGAATTAGACTGCTAATGTCTAAAATTATTGTCCTAAACCTATCGACAAAAATAAAAGCAACCATAAATAGGTATTGGACGTTAAATTAAGACGCTTTGTATTTACAGAGATTTCAATAGAAAGGTCACGTTACATCTGCAGTGTCCCAAGGAAAGGGAACTGTTTCAGTTTAAAGAAAAAAGACATGTACAACTGAATGTTTTTAAATATTACGTCATAAATGTATTGTTATAATGATATTGGACCTGCCCATATCTGATTTTTTTATTATGATACGGTTTTCATGTAATATGCATTGGTCAGTGACTGCTACACGAGCCAGGTTTGATCACATCGGTCCTGAACCGGTCCCTGGACAACGTCGTAATCACAGATACCAATTCAAATTATGTTTGAGCAGGCACTGGTTAAAAACAGAGCAGGATATTCTAAACCAACCCCAGTTTTTATCAAAGTTGCGGAGTCAGGTTTTTTTTGTGTCAGATAATAGTCTGGTTTTATGCCTGCCCTGACTGTCCACTGAAGACATCTTTCGGCGCTCCCTCCCCGTACGTGACTGTAACATTTTGTGTTTACCTCAAGACATTTTGCTTTAGCCGCTAACAGGACGCCCTACAGGGTTTGTGTATATCAGACTACCTTGTGAGGGGTCTCAGATGACACCATCTCATGCCGCATGTGGGTTTACTGTTTGTGTAACTAACCCGTGCGGACCGAAATGTCGTGATTTTTATTGACGTAAAGTCGGCAACAAGTGTTAACATTGTGAGCGGACCGGCCATATTGTGGCAGCCTCGGGTCTTATACACAAAGTTAACTGTCATCTGCAGGCATGATGGCGCCACGTTGTCATGGTGACATAAAAACTACCTGTACAAAGAAGAGTCAATTAAATATCGAATTTAAGTTTTATGCTTTCTCTCCAGGTGTGTAATGCATGTAGGATAGTTTTCCCAACACATTACGCTGAGGCAGCTATTATTAAAAAAGTAAATTCCAATATCTGACGGCTATGTTGACTAAAGATAATCCCTTGATTCGTTCACGTATATACTCTTAGATTTGGCGATCCCATGTAATGCAGGTTATTCGATTTACTTATATTCATGTTTTTTTAAGCTGAGTGAGGCCCTCTAAAATAATCCAAACACATTCAACAGGGTCATCTGGTGGCCCGTCAGAAGGAAAAGTTTTGTACATTGCCTTTTGCAACTAGGGACCTTTCTGCCGCGGCACATAGGCAGCCATCCATGCACCTTCTATTACATAAGTTTTCTGTTTGTCAACATAGGCGCATGTACCGTGTTTACTAACAATATGTAGAAATCAATCCATCACGGAGACATTATGAGAACCTTTAGGTGAAGAAATTATTTTTAGTTCATTAATGTATACGCAGATATTACATAAGTTATACAGAAAAAAAAAACAGGTGAATATAGCTGGCTTTAGCTACATCCGGTCTTGTGACCATGATAACTTTTGATTTTGTTTAAGGTGCTCTTTTTATTTTGTGACACGGGCGTTACTCCTGTTGTGGCACTCGTGTCTGGCCGCGTATTACATTCTATGTTTAATCCGTACTGGTTGAACTCTCGTTGTCATGTTAGCCTTGGGTTTTCACGCCTGGCCGAGGTCACGTGATGAGCCTGGTATCTATAGATACACAGCGCTGTTTTTTTCTAGAGAACTCCTGAAACGCGTGTTTACTGTTTTGTGCAAGATCGTATAGACTGTTCGAGAAGTGGAAAATTCTCGGCTTGGGGTGTGAAGGTATATAAAGGGGCTGTGTTTTAACTGGAGGGCAGAGAGCAGCAGAGCAGATTCCAGCGGACGCAGAAGCGTGTGTCAGTTTCTAGGACCTTATCCGACTAATGCGGCAATTATAGATTTTCTAAGACTTTCTCCTGGATTTTTATGCATTTGGACTTCAGTTTACATTCTGGATTGTTGCAAGAGCTTTACACTGGACTGTTATTCTCCGAGAGTATACATTTAAAGAACCTATCGTGGTGACGGTGTTGGTATCCAGATACTGTGCATATTATTTTCTGTGTGATTGTATTGACTTGTTGCTATACCGCTGTTTTACTGTATAATTGTATTGATTTAGTGTATTGTATTGTTAAGGTTGTTTTAAGAATAAATTATAGTTATTTGTTAACAAAGAACCACTGACTTCTTTATTCATTCCCCTAGACATTTCACGCTGCCTAGTGTTACAGAATCTGATTTTTTTTATCTCCATTACAAAATTTGTGTTCATCACGCACACGTGATCTGTTTATATTAGGTTCTGTAACAACTTTGACACATTTATGGTACCTACTGAAATCTGGGGCGAGTTCGAAACCCGTGAACCTTGACCTCCATCTTGAAGGTCAAATCTGCCGAATTGGAAATTATTGTGAAGCCCATAGCTTTTGAAGTATTTTATATTTGTCCTCAGATTTGGTAAACTAATTGTTCCTTCAAAGTTCTCGAAGGAATTCAAAAACTGGTCAGGTGACCTCAACCAATATCTTCAAGGTCAAATCAGCCAAATTGAAACTTATTGTCTTCAGAACGCGATAACTTTTGATACCTGGTAAACTCATAGGGTCAGATCTCTCACCGTGTCCTCATTGATATAACCTTTATGCAAACTGGGGGGGGGGGGGGGGGGGGGAGCATCTGTTTTCGCAAGTGCGAAAACAAGCCATTGAAGTACATTTTTACATTACTGTCTATCTTTTGAGCAAAAGACAAAATTGCGTGCCAGTGAAACAACTGTCTCTTGCAAATAGATGCCTATTTTGTACATTCAGGTAACCTTGATTGCTTAGGAAATTCAGAAGTAGACGACCCTACCTACCTCATGAGAAATGCATATGTAAGCATATGTTGTCTTTGTTGACAACTCAGTAAAGAAGTCTGGGTATAGGGGGTTACACAAATAAGTTTTGTTTGCATTGTTTAGCTGTGGATGTTCCCTGTCTGGATGCGCATGGATACTTTGCTTGATTTGGCGATATTGTTACTGAAGAGGAGGACGAGAGTTTTGCCTGTCTGTATGTTTGTAAGTCTAAATGTACTTTCTCATGTTTACATGTGTTTAAGTCCGTCTGTATTCCTAAATAAGAAAAGGAAACTTCATCACTTAGTGCTCGTGAAGCTTCTCTGATGTAAGAAATGTCTTTCGGTCGCTCGGTTCTGCGAGTCCAAGCGTCCCATCGAACATGCCTATTTCTGGTAATCCCAGAGGGTCAAAGCTATCTCTTCCAGTGATCACTGACCATTGCGGGCCAACTTAAAGAGACCAGTCAGTTGTGAAAATACAGTTCTAACAATCACCCGTATTGAAATAAAAAAATATAATGATACGACATTTAATTAGTATATTGATAGAATAATGAGATAAATTAAAAAAAAATAATGATTTCACATAAGCTTAAAATAATGAATTTGACACAGACTCCCCCCCCCCCTTTGGACCCTTCAAAATTCAACATGACCCTTCAATCTTTTGGCCTGATTTGATCATTTTTCTAGATTCTGGCACTTTACTTTTCACACACTAGATAGCAGCAGGGCGAGCGTCTGTATTCGCTGACTGTCACGGTTTGTTTGAATAAGACAAACCCCGTTTTACGTCAGCCATGCATTTTTATGTTGTCAGTATAGGGCTATATGAAAATAACAAATATTCAATATTTAATATTCAAATGTCATCGACTACTCACGGATATACATGCAGCCATAGAACTCATGAGTATAGATCGAATGATTGTGTATTGTGTAGGGCATGTTCTGACTAGGTACATGCGGTTACGGCCAGACTGTTTACTAGGTATGCTTTGCTTTGGTTTGTACTTCCGGTTACACTAGTGGATTAGTGGATACACTAATAAAGCTCTTGTTAATAGTTTATAATCTTTCTTCAACCCTCTTTGTCCTTCACAATCAGGCTACCCCGTTACAACATAAGTTTCACATTTATAAACTTTCCAGGTAGGGGTGACTAGTAAATCAGTGAATCTCTCTCATCTTAATTATATTCATCTCTATTGATTGTTCGAATTCCATACTTGGAATCGATATGGAAATGATACCAATTTGACACCTCCCCTTTCTTTATATATTTTGATTCAAAGTGTACAATTATTATAGCAGTTATTTATACGGTTCCTTCACGAGACGCATGCCGTGGTCACGTGACACGTATTGACTTCATTCTTTTCCATGTTTATCCCCGCTGAGATGCTGTGCAGACCGACCCAGGGCTCGCACGGTTACCGACGGTGGCAGGAGTAATTATATAAAAACGGGATTATAAAACGTTCCATTGTTTGAATAGCCACATGGCTGAAGTTGAGTCAATTTGATCAAGTTACAGCGAGTTAATGCTGAATAAATGCACCGCAGTGGCCAAATAAACAGCCACAAAGTAACAAAGTGGTCCCCGGCACGTAGACGCCCTGTTTGTCCCTTTGGTGTTTCAGTTTTTCCGTTAATTGATTTTGGTGCCTAATTAGTTACTTCTCATCAACGTGGTTGATTTTTTAATGTTGCCAGGTGGAACCGTGTGGCATGTTTGTTGCTTCTGTGTAAATAGCAATAATTGATAATGATCATTTTTGTATTCCGTCAATGTATAGCGTTTGAAACATTCAAACCTCTCTCTTAAGAATAAAAATGTCCCCCTGAAATATTCATCGTGCTATAAATATAAGTGAGGGGAAAAAATAAGTTTGTTACATTTTCTGTCGTTCTCATTTCTATTGAAAATATATGACGTGAATGTATGGTCTCTTCCTTCAGAAATGAATTTGCTTTCTTTAAATGTGACCCATGCAAAAAAAACGATGTCGTATGGTAGATTACAGCCTCAAGACCTTACAAAAAATGAAGAATCGAGGAACAGAAATATCATTCACATATATCAGACTGACTATGATGTTTACCCGTATAAAGTTAAAGAGACATACTTAGGAGCAATATTATGCCTATTCTTACGCACTATCAGTTCAGTTTTGTTTTATACAAAAGTTTCCGAGCAGAACCATCCCTGCACACAGTCTCAGTACCTCACACACGGCTGTTTAACACCTTGTTATGGCTTTGCGTGGTGGTAAACACAGTCTACATGTGCCTGTTTGCCATAACATGTGTCTGTTTGCCATAACAAGTCCGCGTGACTTGAGATCCGATTGTGTGCCGCAACATGCAGTGTTTTAGGCAGAGAGAATATGTATTACATTTTTGGACCAAGTCAATCAGGGCATCTCCTGATTGACATGTGTTGTGGCTCCGGTCCAACGCGCTGTGTTTATGTTGACACTTTTGATCGCGCTCGGTCCAATGTTTTAACACTCATTTACAGGAGAATGTAACTGGTTTCAGGGCAATATTTTGGCAGTCACAGATTTATTTGAAAGGTAAGAAGTTACTTTTCGTGTTAATAACATGCTTTATAGGTGATTGAACCCCTTTAAAGTGAGTGCCGCCTTAAAATTGTGTTAGTCAACCAAATTAACCATCCAGAAGACAATTTAAATCTTGTGTTCACCAAACACATGTAGCTTAACCGTCTTCACGTCTATATTCTCTAATTAAATGTACATATGATTGTATTGTGAATTTTAAAAAGTGTTGCTTTAGTACAATCTGCATTCCTAGAATTCTTAGAATTCTAACTGTCTGAAAGAAATGTTAAACGTCTTTCAAGTAACTTAACCGGTGCTTACGCTCAGTGTTAGTGTAAGGCGTGGCAAGTCAACATACAGTGTCAGTGTACAAATATACATATACACCTTTCTTAGGTTAGCAATTTTCGTCAGTATTAGTATATAATATCTATTCCTCGCACCTGAGATAACTTTCACTTTTTTAAATATTTATCTGCAGTAAATAAAACCGCAAACAGCGTTATTCGCACCAAGCTGCCTGTATTAAAAGACTCAATTAGCAGTTGAAGAAAACTCAAAACTAGCCATAGAAAGGAAATCAAACGTGTTTGCAGGGCACTTCTTTACTGTGGATTTTGAGATATTGTATCCAGTCTTTTATTTACAATACGCCACACATAGATTAATACGGTTTGTATATTTGCTGTCTGCCAGACAACCTTTTATGGCAAGGGGTTAAACTTTCCCGTCTCTAATCCCAGAGAGTAAATTGAAACGTGATATAATCCCTTCCCACAATGTCTCCTCACGGAACGTTCAGTGGTTTTTATAACACAGGTGTTTCAGCTGGCGTATGTTTAGCTTTAATGTTAATATGAATCCATGTCATTTTTCTTGATCCAGAAAGAAAATCAAAACAACAAAGCGGCCCTGCTTAGAATTGGTTATACAAAGATTATGTAATTATGTTCAGTGAAAGTATATTTTTGCAAACACAAATTGTTTTTCTTTAAACTGATCATAACAGCTGGTTTTGCACACAAACACTATGTAGTGTGTATTTTATCATTAATCATAAAAATGATTGATGGATATGAAAAGTCTTTCTATATATGATAATAACGAAGCACTGTTACCAAAAGAGAAAATAAATTCACCATATACATGAGGTTTACAAAGTTCTTTTTAATAAACATACACAATAAATATTCCTGTCCAAGAGCATTATATCTTTCGGCAAGTGCCCTTGTTTACATACATTTAAAATTCTTGAAATTCACTCTCTGTACAAATGTATTTCATAAAATTTAAACGAGATGTTCGTCTACACCTTTCTGGTACAAACCAGTATTTCAGAGATGACTTTATTATATATTTCACCGTGAATGGTATTTTGCATTAAATACCATACAAACCTCAATACCTCTACCAGTAATGCATGTATTGTCCTGAAATATGTTATGCATGTTTATCATGGGAATGTTTGTCAGTTCAACAACTGATGACGCTACCACCCTTTACATTTACAGGTCGGGAATTTAATTATACAAGCTGTCCTTCCTTCCTATTTCTGTGAAA
This sequence comes from Sipunculus nudus, assembly GCA_026874595.1. NCBI lineage: Eukaryota > Metazoa > Annelida > Sipuncula > Golfingiida > Sipunculidae > Sipunculus > Sipunculus nudus. The sequence goes on along the minus strand of CM049318.1, from coordinate 3,658,930 downwards.
ATCATGCGGTGTCAGCAAATACAGATCCTTCTCATATAAATTTAGTATCTCTCTGATTGTTGTTATTCTTTATTTCCTCCATTCATATTTGAAGATTTTACATGAAAAGAATATTACATAGAACAATTAAATGAAATACAACAATGTGAACAAACATATTTGAACATGCAGATATCACCAATACATCAAAGTAAAACGAACACAGTATGACAAATACATTCCCGTAGTACATAAGGACATTGCTCAGGTACGAAAACAAAGTAAGCAAGAACATGAAAGGTTTAACTCAGAAAAGAAAGAATATTTCTTCTGGCTTGTTGTTTCTGTAACCTGAATAGCTATTTCCAAACTCAAGGACTAAGTCTTAAAAGTTTAATGGTTTTGTCATCAATTAACTGTAAAATGAAACATTTATTTTCATCAACATAACACGCAAATCTATATAGTAGTATGTACCGTAATTCAATTGACCACTGACATAGGGCAGTGAAGTCTTTTCCAAGTAAAACTTCAAGACAAGTTTCGTCAGGTAAATTGTGTAATAGAGCAGAGACATGGACACTCAGCGAATTACAGATAAAATCCCACAATCTGTCCCTGCTCCCCTTTGACCTGTCACAATATAGTAATATATGTGCCACTGGATGTCTATAAAATAAACCACAGTTGTGACACAGAGATTCTTCGTTTGTTTGTAATTCCATATACACAGCTACAATTTGTGCAAGAAAGTGAAACTTAGATAAAGACTCGGGTATTTCTCGAGCTGCATACCAAATAATAGAAGGCTGAAAACAGCTTGAATGAAAACTTCTAAATTTAACAAAATCTGCGTTTTGTGCAGTTCGCACATCATATTTGTTTCGTAACCTACGATTGCCTCTTGAACCTTTATTTTCCACATCTTTACTGTGGTTTCACATTTTCTGAGAAGGGCATATTCTGCATCTAGATCATATTTGGCGATGAGTGCCATAACGTTTTTAACAATTCCAGATTTACATAAGACGGGAAACATACGTAATAGCATATCTTTGTAACAGAACAATTTCTTGGAAATAGAATTACATGAATTAGAAATTAACCTGCCAAGATAGAAAAGTTTATTTCTCGATATGAATGCCTCAATTCGAGGTAAGCCTAACATTGCCAAAACTATATCAGAACGAGTTCTCTGACAAGACGTTTGTGCGATCTTAGCACAGAATCTTTGCATTCTCTCTGAAATCAAAAAGTCCGATTTTGTCATAGAATTTCACAATTCTGAACCATACAGAGCTTTCGGAATAACGACGGCCTTGTAAAGACTAATGGCTGTAAGTGGATTCAATCCCCTAGGTCTAACACCAGCCCCAGCTAAGGAAAGAAATTAACCCTTTCCCCTTCTCGATGCCTCCGCTATGTGCTCATGGTGTGAGCGATTCCCGTGCACAAGTACCCCAAGATAAGAATAACACCTTTTCTCCTGTATTGGTGTACTGTCGAGAAACCATTGTCTACTTTTTGCATTTTTACCGAAAGTTCGTTCATTTTCACCAAAAACCATGATAACGGTTTTCTTTGGATTAAAACAGAATCTCCAGCGTTTGCTATACTCCGAGCAAATATTGATCATATATTGTAAACCACTGGGTGTGGGAGACAGGAGACATATGTCATCCGCTTGAGTTGGATTCCCAGTGTAGATAGGCCCAACATGGGCTCCTTTGTCAGAGCTTCTGAGTTCGAGAAGGAGATCATTTATGAAAAGCATGTATAAAAATGGAGAGAGAACCCCTCCTTGTCTCACAGATTGTTTTACGTCAAACCATCTACTTAGATGACCCATGTATAACACAGCACTCTGCATATTAGAGTAAGCATTTAACAAAAGATTCCATAACCGCCCAGCTATACCAAATTTATATATATAGCTTCGTGAATAGACCTTTATGCCAAACAACATCAAAGGCAGACCGACTGTCCAAAAACACGAGTACAGTTTAGAAGAACCATCAACATAATGATGAACAGTTTCTTGTAAGGTTAAACTTGCATCAATCGATGACTGGCCTTTTTGGTAAGCAAATTGTAATGGGTCTTGGAAATTAAATCCTTGTATATTAATATATGTATCAATTCTTGTCAAAACAATTCTCTCGAAAAGTTTGTAGACACAGGACAGAAGAGTTATGCCCCTATAATTTTGTGGAGAGGATTTGTTCCCTCGTCCGTGCTTAGGTATCGTGACTACAATGCCCTTCTTCATTTTATCGGGTAATTTTTCATGGATTAAAAATAAGTTAAACAATTTACATAAATGGAGCGCCAACGTTTTACCACCATGTTTAATATGTTCATTTGTAACTTTTTCAAAGCCACTGGCCTTGGCGGTTTTTAAAGTTCTAATAGCAGTTTCAATTTCAGTCATCATAACCGGTTTGTCAAATGTGTGGTCATAATGATTTCCCGACTTTTGTGAAATATTGTAAAATTCCTCATTTATTCTCTTTTCATGACTAGCACAAAAGTATGTCGATTTAGCAGGGCAATATATATTCTCAAAATAATCAGCCCACCCATCAGCCACAAGTCGTGGGTCACTTACCACCTGTCCTTCATTAAAGGTAATTTCTGTGGAAACATTATGCTTTAATGTTCTTTTGAATTTAATGTTTTTCCAAAATTTATTTATATCAATCTCTGCATTTTCGTCGACTTGTTCAAAGAATTCACGCTCCTCATTTGCAACCCTTTGTCTCATTTTTCGACGGAAATCCCTTTTTGCGGTTTTATATTCACGGTACAATGCATTTGAGGGATCTCTCGGACGACCACCGGCTAACCAACTAGCCCTTTTCTTTCTCATTTCGTCATGTAATGGTTTAAGGTGTTGTTTCCACATGGATTTTAAATAATTAACAAATTTCTTAAGCGGTATCGCTCTTGTGGCGACATCTATCATTGCACCAGTAATGTTTTTGTAGTAACTGACAACCTCATTGAAGCTGCTACCCTGTAATGCCGGTATTGACAAAGAGTCTAATCTTTCCTTCAATCGATGTGTATAAACATTAGCTATCTGGGATTCTGAAAGTTTTTTCCAGCTTAATCTCTGCTGGTCGTAATTCCCTGATCATTTAAGCTCGCTGATTCTACAGTCGATCGTCATCATTAGAGGTAAGTGATCGGACACGTTATCCTCCATGTCACTCAAGATAACACCTCGCTTAATAAGATGAAAATCGTCACTTGGGACCAACATATGGTCTATCAATGATCGGTTTTCCCCAGAATCATAAGGATCAAAAGAATACCCAACCCCCTCGTCATAAAATTCATGCATGACTGATCTCAACGAACATTCATTGATAAACTGGCGCAGCTCACGGACACGATGTCCTTTTGTGTTATCACGTGATGAAAGTGAACAATTGAAATCGCCAACAAAGATTACCGATCCCATTGTATTGTACTGGTGATACAAGTCATAAAGAATTGCTAAATTTTCCTGAAAATGAACACTCGGGTCTTTACTACAGGGTAAGTAAACATTGAATATATAGGTGCAGGAACCTGTTAGTGATTTAACGCAAAGTCCAATTATCCTATCTCCCATATCTGGATGAGAGATAAGATTAACTGAACCTCCCAAAGCCTTCCGATACAAAAACGCAACTCCCCCCTTCCCCCGTCTATAAGGATTGAAAGGGTCTAATACACTGCTAGAAACAGCAAATGACGCATAAGATGGATGAATACTTTCGAGAAAACATTGGTTACCCTCAAATAACCAATGTTCCGATATACCAAGAATATCAATATCAAGTCCTTCAACAAGATTGCTGACAAAGCTGCACAAGGCATAATGCCTCTAGCATTAAAACATGCTATATTAAGTGACATATTCATATTACTTAAATGACTTGACCTGTGCTTCCTCAAAGAGGAGGCAGTAAATATTCTTGTTTTACCAAGTTTCCTAGCTTACCACTTTCTTATATATACCCCTCTCGGCCAGAAATGTCGATTACATATACAGTCAATAGAATCTTCAGGAACCTTGATATATGCTCCGCATAACCCCTGATCTTTGCCTGGCAAAATCTTTACAAAAAAACATTTAACTTTCCGCGACTTCAGATAATCGGCGATGGTTCTTGCCGCAACTGGGCACCAGATGTTCCCCAGATAAAATTCACAGTGCCTGACACTTTCTGTTTCCAATTTACCGTCTTCTGATGCACGACTGACGTCTGTTGATTCCTGATTAACAGTTGTCGATTCAGGTACCGATGGTGCATCGATACGCGTCCCAGATGATTGTACATCAGTTATATGCTGAACTGAGTTAATGTTTTGCGTCAGATCACACACAGGACTCGTTTCATGAGAACGCTCGATGATACATGTAACTTTATGCTGGGAACTGTCTGATGAAGATCGATGCTTTCCATTTGAACACACGGAATTTGAAGAGCGTAATATGTCATCATCGTTTAACTGTAACGTTTCCTCTGCTGTAAGTGTGTTCACGAGTGTGTACGTACTGGTAGTTCTAACTTGATCTGGACTGCCTCAAGAGGGCGCCACAGGCGCTGGCGAATGAGAACGAACAACCTCACAAAACAGCGTGTTTTTTTGTTTCTGATGGTTTGTCTCGGATAATGTCTGTCGAAGACTTGTGATAGATCTGGCCATTGATTCGATTTTACACAAGGCGTCAGACAGACTGCTCTCCAATTCTCTAATGATTTTTTTTTTTGCCTTTGGTTTTCTGACTTTATTTTCTCATAGTCTTATTCGATTGAAATTAAAGACCCCTCAAGTTTTACAATATTATCTTTGTACTTCTCAGTTTTTTCTGCTGAGTGCGTCATCTGGGCTTTCAGCGAAGCAAACTGTGCCGATTGCTCTGCAACAACATTTGCTATATCAGACTTCATACTCTTTCTGACGTCATCTATCACATCTCTAATGTTTTCATTTTGCTGGACGTGTTCTTGAAATTGTTTAACAACACCATCAATCCTGCTCTCGATCTTATTTTTGTCATGTTTGAGATTACTTATCAAGATTTTCATTTCAGCCATGTTTTGTCCTACCATGAACATATCCATGCCAGACTCCACAGACACAGCTGTGTCGTCCTGAAACACTACATCTGAGTTCAGGGACTGTAATTCGGCCATAGTATTTGGCGTAGCAATGCTTTCAGTTCGTCTTGATTTAACACTAAGTAAATCTTTCTGTTCTTCATGTGAAGCCCCATTTAGAAAAATCACTAGAGAATAGCAGTCCCTAGCCAATTTTACCTCCAACGGGACTCCACACACTGACTTGGGGTGCTGTCGTTTGACAAGGGATCCCTCTGGAAACCCCTCAATGCCCAAGGCTTTCTCAAAAAGTTCATGTCGACACTTGTCAATTGAATTGCAGTTTCTATTTAACCGATGAATTAAAGAGGACACAAATATATCTTTTGGAAAAGTAGCCAACTGTAGAGCTGCATCACTATAAGATCTCGATTGTTCATTTTCACCCAACAAAATTTCATCAGTGACCGATTCATCATTTAAAAGTTGTAGCGATTGTCCCACGATACCAACCACTGACGTCTGGTCTTGATCAGCTGGCATGCTCTGTTAATCACCGGGGCGTTAATTCAAGGAATGTCTCTTCAGGAATAAATATGTATTCACTAGCCAAGGAATGTAATTCCAATAAAATTAAACAGTAGTACTGTGTTTATTTTGTGGTAGTCTATGTGCACAAGGACATAATATCTACAAAACAAATTCACCTTTTTTAGACCCCTGGGGGCCACCATAGATGGACGTGCTTGGTGGCTGTGATCATGTGCTTTTATTGTTTACGATATTTTCTTAATGTATGTTAAATCTTGAAAAAAAAATAAATAAAACAATGTCAGTCAATATTGAATTCACAAAAACGTTTCCTGGGGAAGATTAATACGAAGTACAGTCTTGCTCAGTAATATTTGAACGGTGAATTCTTTTCAACTCTAGCATGTTTTGCATGCATGCTGGCCATGGCGGGACGGAACACCAGACGTGGGCGATAATGACAGGTAGACAAGGAAGTCAAAAACTTACTGACCCTACAGTTTTTTAGGGTGTTGTTTCCTTGAAGTCGGTATCGGTTCCAACTTCAATATATATAACACTCTTGAAGTCCAGTCAGTCCATTTTCACCAATTCTTAGATAAACAGCAGAATTTTCTACTTTTACCTCCTCAGAAGTGAGGACTGTTGTTTCCCCTTCGACATCTGTGCATCTGTGTACACGCAAGAAAGACATTTTTTATAGTCTCAAATTTACCAGTATTTCGTGGAGTTGGGGTCACTTGTTTTATTTATGTGTGCAAAACCTGTTTATCCGGAGGTTGTCATATCTGATCACGAATCTCACCTCTTATCGATATGGCCTATATGTGAATGTAAACATTAGATAATGTGTGATACACCGGTTAACCTGAGCTATCACGTCATCGCAGGCTATACTTGTAATATGGTAATCAATCGAAATGTTTGTCCTGCATTAACGATAAATGTAATGCACTGTTGTTATGATATACATGTACTGTTAAACAAGCAAACACGTCAAAATTAATGATCACACGATCACATTTACGTAACGACAATCAGATCTACTAAGAATAACGACATGAAAACAAATTTTCATTCCTCGCTGTATGTAATCAATGGGAACATAATAGGACATAGTACATATATATATTCTATAAATATTCGTACTAGATTGAGCATATATAATCAGTAGCAGGTCAGTTCGGTCCAGCGTGAATTTTATAATTATATATTAATTTGAAATCAGTTTTGAATCAGATATGATAACTAAATGTCAGACGCAAGAGTATTGATCTGTCAACAGATATATGTCCTGGGTGGATATCTATGTCAGAGATAATAACGAAAGGTCACATGGCAATATACACTTGTCAATAAGCATACTCAAAGATATACACACATACATACATATATATATATATATTTATATATATATATATATATATATATATATATATATATATATAAGCTGATAAACCTGCTGTTTCTTTCATTTTGTAACTCAGACTTTTTTTTAAATCAGGAGTCTTGTAGGTTTTTGTTTCAAGTCTTTATACAAACTAAACTTCTTTAAAATTATATTATTGATGTTGGGTAAATCATGTAATAATAATCGCTGATAAAAAATGAAGCAAGAAGCTCTTGATGCAGAATTAATCAGATACGCATTTACATACCAGCGATTCCTACATAATTAACTTGTCATTACACCCAAAGGTAAAGTTACATTACAGTTAATAGCCCTCAATCATATATTTTTAAACTTTTTTAATAATGATAATAATGACACGTGATGGCTTCAATTCGACAAATATGCATGTGTTATTAAAAAATGCATCTAAGCCTGTAATTTTTCGTAGGAGGGCACTTGGGGCGTACTCGTATTTAACACAGCTCAATTTGTAAGGTAACCCCACAAGGTCACGGACACACGGTGTATGCTAAATACACCCGACAAACTTTTCGTAACTCATTACATATAGGCATGTCAGTTATATGATCTGGATGTACGTGTCAGGATACATCGTGATTTTGGTGTATGAATATGTATCGAGGCTGGGGAGATGATACGGATGACGGGAACGATGTGTGGAGCATTTAAGTGGAAGTTTGATGTTACATCCACGCCAGGTGTTACAGGATACACTATACCGGTACAAACATTGTTTATGTAAGTGATGATGGCCACACATAAACACATGCCAACAACAGTCATTTATTCACTCTCTATCCAGAAAACATCCAAATTCTCTCTCTCTCTCTCTCTCTCTCTCTCTCTCTCTCTCTCTCTCTCTCTCTTCCAATAAGTTCATGTCACTCAGCTCTCTTTTCACTCCATAATCTTCAATCCTCTAAATCTATCATTTTCTTTATCTCTCGCTGACACCCATAGAGGTCCATGCACACACACATACACTACATTTGGGAAATCTCAGAAATTGCTATTTCTCAACTACCTCATGTAATATTTTCTTTTTTCCCAATACTTTTCTTCTGTTATTCTTGGTGTCTCTGCATTCCATTTTGTCCTTTTGTGTAAGTTAAGTATTCAACAAATAACAATTTATACATAGATTTGTTTCATAAATTGAAAGTTAGAAGACTTCACCATAATTTTCGGGACAACATTAAATTCTGTTCAGGTACAGGAGGTATTCGTGTTTGTTAAACTCAGACTGACCACCATGGATATAAAACGGTCTGGATCAACAGTCTAAAGAAAAAAAAACTGTGTTGAGATCTGCAATGATTCGGTGTGCTCAGGTGAGGTGCTTATTATGTACTCTTTATGCCTGGAGTGTCGCGTGAAATTCACGTCCTGGTGTTAGCTTTCTCTGTGTCAGACGGCTGGTATGAATTTTCATATTCATGAATAATGATTATTTAGCGACGATCCATATATAATATAAATGAGAGAGAGAGAGAGAGAGAAAGAAAGAGAGAAACAGAGAGATTTGTTTGTGTTTGTGGCTTATATGAAAAAAAAATCCTTAACATATAGAGACTTCCACTGCTGTTAAAAGGTGCATTAGAGAATTACTTGCGCTGTTACAGGTTAACATTTAATGTTTAATGCCTGAGAGAGCTTTCTGCCTTTTAACTGTTCATGTACTCTTCCTTTTTATACCATTTTAATCAATTAAATATAAGAGTTTAATATAATTGGCATCAATTAGGCATCCACCTTGTGCGCGAATCCAATTTCGCTAAATGACCTTCACCGATCACAGTCATGTTTGCGTTTCCTCCGTGAAGCGTACAGATACATGACACGAACAACGCTGGCCCGTAGTGAACTAATGCCGGTATTGACCAGCATATGGCTTGGTCAAATATTCATACGTCTGTGTTTGTTTGGTCAGTGTTCCACACCTGCCCAAAGCTGTACTGTGTGTTGTTCACTTCTAATAAAATAACCAGCCCTTCAGTACTGTCATGTCCAGTTGGACTCTGTTATAAGGACTGCTCTGACGTTCAGGACCACATTCAGGTAGGTCGCACGTTGAAGAGTAATTTATTTGTTGATGATTTGTTCATTAACCTGTATAAATATTTTATTTCTAGGTGAGCTTGATCTTATTTGAAAAGCCCCTTCAACTATGCCCGTGTGCCACGGATATAAAATGTAAAAATATATTACTTATGTGCATATATTTTGAGTGGGCTCAAAGGGTGGATAAATTTGAAAAGTACATGTATATCATGGAATTATAATATTTGATAATTAACTCTTATTGATGCATATATACCCTTTTTTTCTATTTCAAGTTAATTAGCTTATTCGCTGGGTTGGTTCAAATGCAGTTTCAAACAATCAGTGTGCAGAAATCATTCTACGATGAAGGTGCAAAATGGCGCTCACTCACAAATATTCCGTGATTCGTGATGACGATAAACCCTAAATATCATAAAAAAATTAAACTTTTTGTTTGGAAGGGCTCTAAGATATCACATTAAACATGACTGGTCTTGTATTAACTTCAGGCTGTGATGCGCTCGAAGAGAATTGGAGGGTTACAGTCTTATAAACACAACTATTCTATAAAATTATTTGCCTCGTTAAAGAAGTCATTATACTTTTATTAATCCTTAATTAACATGTAATATGCAATAAAGGAATGTCCTTTTACTTACCAAATAGACAAGACTAACCAAATTCATTAAATATATATATATGTGTGTGTGTGTGTGTGTGTAAGATTAGCCATGCTGGTTCAGAGAAATAGGACATGAAATAGGACATGAATACACAGAAAAGTCGGGTCTTGATCATATCGGCCGGTCCACTAACACGACGGCTCCAGTGGCACAATCGGTTAGCGCGCCGTAGTTATAAACAGTTATAAGGCATGCGGAGGTTGTGAGTTCGATCCTCACCTGGAGCACGTATTTTTATGTTTGGTCTTCATGTTTCTGACTCAGTCGGCCGTGGATGAGATCTTGATCATATCGGTCGATCCACATACAAGACGGCTCCAGTGGCACAGTCAGTTAGCGTGCCGTACTTATAAACAGTTATAAGGCATGCGGAGGTTGTGAGTTCGATCCTCACCTGGAGCACGTTAGGTCTTTTATCATTTGTCTTCATGTTTCTGACTCAGTCGGTCGTAAACAAGAGCTTGATCATATCGGTCTGTCCGTCAACACGGCGGCTCCAGTGGCACAATCGGTTAGCGCGCCGTACTCAAAATAGTTATAGGGAATGCGGAGGTTGTGAGTTCGATCCTCACCTGTAGCGTCAGTTCTTTAACCCTTTGTCTTCATGTTGAGATCTTGATGAAAGCTCGGGGTGTACGGGTTCAATTGTGGGGCATATACGTTCACAACGTCCTCACCTGGCTGCGATATTTACCCGGATCCTTCATTATGTTTTGTGTTTACTTTTCGTTTCCTGAGAGTAATATTTATACACGGATGCATTTTAAGCCAAACTTTTCATCTCAAGCCTTCCGTTTTTCCACGTGGCATATCTGCAAATAGGAACAGGTTCCTTTTGGTCTTGGAGTCACTAGTTTACATTTCTACCAGCTTTGCCCCTTACATGGTCTATCGGCAGTTTTGCACCCACAAGTAAGACACCAAATATCAGAGCAGAATGCTTAAAGGGGCCTATTCCGATGTCTGACGTCTATTAACTAAAGATAATCCCTTGAACCCTTAAACAGTGTTTACTAACGGTTTGTATAAACAACCTCTTACGACTACAACAGAGGCGTAATAAGAACCTTTTCCTAACAAGAATAACCTCGAGGTAATTAGTATGTATGCAGAGTAAACCTTAAATCACATACATTTTATAGACAAGGTACATGATTAGCTGGCTGTAATTACTTACAAAATGTTTTATAATTGTAGTTTTATAAATTTATAATGCCTATAATTATACGACCTATACAGAACTTGCAGAACGAATTTTTCATTGAAGGTTAATACAGTTATCATTGTTATAGAACAGTCTTGGTTTAACAAAGATTTTTTTTGTTTGATTTTAAGACTGAATGCCATAACGTTGGATGTAGGCCTTATAATTAAATATAACCATGCTTTTACTTTTAAATATCCTGGCAAAATCCTAAAAGTGGACAGGCGGATTAACATGTGATTATTACGACTGTAATGCAACAAGACATCAAGTGAAACCTTACCCTCAAGTAGAAATAAACGGCCCTCACGAACAATATAACATCCTTTTTTACCATTATATAATATTATGCGTGATCTACATAATCTCAAAGAGTAGTGTCATACAGGCCACGTAATGCGTTATGGACAACGCGTGAGCGGGCGTTGATATAACTAACACAAGAATGAAAGGACTTACTAATTGTTTATGTGACTTGAATTATATGACACATGTTATTGACTACTAAAACACTAGGAAAACTGTTGAGGCAACTTCATTTAGTGTTAACCTAGCTGTAGACTGGGAAATTGCTGTTTGTTGATAGTTTAAGATCAGCTTTTCATCAACCATTTTGTAGAATTTATGTGATTTCTGGCTTACTCTGCGTACGTATTTTTGAACGGAAGATTCCTGGTCTTGCATCGCCTCTGTGATGGACGTATGAGCTTGTTTACCTACAGGCTGTTAGTATAACACGGTTCATGCCAAATGTTGACAGACAGAAAAAAAACATGTTACCTTAGTTGACCGGTTGGTTATGTGAAGGGTTTGAACGGCCACTTTTTGCCAATAGCCCTTTGCAATTCCTCTTTATCGCCATACTTTAGTCAAAGCGTCAGATATCGGAATAGGCCCCTTTAAGCTGAAAAATTCACATCCTTTAACGTTCTCTCTGTTAATAGTGTAATCAGTTATGATACTTACTCCATGTTTCCAGCATAAACATGTAATTGTATATCATTTGTTTATACATTGCACAAAGGACATGTTTATTTATTTATGTCATCCAAGTAGAGTAGAAGTAGATATTATAGCAGGACGTTTTCATTACGAACTTGTGTGGGTCTTTCACGTCGTTAGAGCTGTGGCATATAAGTTACAAAATTTCACTTCCGATTCTCTAGATAAAGATACCCATGTAACAATCATAGCTATACGGGGTACGGCTTGTTTAGCTCAGCTTACTGTAAGTAAGCTGAGTTATGGTGATTGGTCAGCGTCCGTCTGTCTGTCTGTCCGTCCGTACTCAGACTGGCACGTTTTGACAATGTTGAACCTAGAAACCTGTAATATCCAGGGAGGTAATATAAAAAAAATCTCCTTGGAAACCTGAAATTAGGTTACTGTGACCTGTATCCTCCGAGCTATGGGGCTTGTAAGTACCCCCCTCCCCCCAGAATAATTAAGGTCTTGATAAAAACCTCTTTTATCTTGAAAATTAATACATGGATTGCCCTGAATCTTGCCTTGAATATTGAAAATGTCTAGGTTTTCAGTTCCCGAAAACAGGTGGCGCCACCTGCATTCTTTTTTTTAAATTCTTACGATTTTTCTGTTTTAAGCCCGTCATTTGACAGCAACTATGTCAGTTTCCTTAATTTTGAGACTGCCAAATCATATTGTTACTATCAGATGTGGAACTGTGGTTTCATCAAGTGTTCCGAAACCTTGTGTGTTATTATGGCCCTGCTCGAAAAAGCGGATGCCCTGTAGTAATCATCCTGTCCGTCAGTCTGTGATTTTGCTGCCAATAGTGGAAGAAAGAGAGGCTGCTGCATCTTTCACGTAGTCCATAAAAGTGCACAGGCAACTCCAAATATATGTACATCTCTCATATAATGATATACAAAAAAATTAACTGTTGTCGCGTTTCAATATGTTAGGATTTATATAAAAAAAATCTTATAATCAGTTTAGCAGTTTAGCTGAGCGCCGTGATCCACAGGTCCCTTGTTTATAATCAATACATATGTAATATAAACAATACATAAAAAATGCAAATACGTAAGCAGCAACATTAAAGGCGGTTTCACACCGGATGCGTACGAACGAATTTTACGTCCGAACGAAAATTTGTTGTACGAACGAAAAAATGAAACACTTTATTTTATGTTGGTGCATACACACCTAATCCTACCGATGCTATCCGAACGAAAAAAATAGAACATGTTCTATTTTTTGTCGTTCGCATCGGACAAGAATGGCTTCTTTTCACCTTCACCTTCATTTGTGCGTTACTTATTTGATATATATGTAATACTGTACATCATAGAAGTGTTGTTTCCTTGTTCACTATTTTAAAATTATGTGATAAAAATATAAAACAGGGATTATTTTATTTAAATCAAATTAATTTGATTTAAACAGATATTTATAACAGTTTTTTAGCTCCAATGATTTTTACATTTAAATCAGACTTTTTTTATATAATATGTAAATTTCCTGGGGGGATTTATTATTTTAATTTATTTATTTAACTTATTTTAATTTAGAATCCGGGACAAAACGGACTTTTAAACCAGGTTAAATGTAATTTTTCAGGGTAAATTCTAATTCTTAATATTTTATTTGCAATATATTAAATTTATACTCCGAAAGGGGGGAGGGATGATCACATTGATCATCCCTCCTAGACTCCCCCCCCCCCCCCCGCCTATATTTACGTCCCTGAATATAAGTCAGCTGTGTAAGCGATATGAACACAAGTTAGCGACATTATTCAGGACTTGCTGTTCATTACCAATAAAATAATCCGCGGTAAATTTAGAAAAAAAATCATAGAACAATAACTTTTTTCATTTGTAATATGTATTATTATCATAGTATTATTTTTAGTTCAACGTTTTGCATTTAAACAGAGGTTTCATAGCTGTGTGCAGACTGTTCAAAATCATATTGGCAGATTTGAAAATGAAATATAAATCAAACTTAACTAGTGATTTAAACTTTAATTTAACTTGAAATGCAGCAGTTACAGTGGCATCCGTTCTCTTGAAACAAGAGGTTGCGCAATTATTTTTAAATTCATGTTGAAATGGGAATCTTGGTCGAGTAAGTGGTAAATATTATTTTCAATTATACAGTCAGTACACTCATAGATAAAAACTTTATTATTAATAATTATTAATTACAAATTAATCAGAAAATCAATATACACGTTCAGAAATATTCGACATTTTTGTATAGGTCTATGTATATGGCCATAAAGCCTCTATTTTAGTGCATCCGATATATTTCTCATATATCTGTCCATTACGAATTTCGGAGACGAAAATTCCTCGGTCGGAGACCAAAAATATCGTTCGGATTTGGTGTGAATGAAATTTCGGATGCGACAGGATTTTAGTCGGAACGACAGAAATATTCGTTCGTGTCATATTCGTTCGGACGCATCCGGTGTGAAACCGCCTTTAATGAAACACCTAACGATACGATTAACCCGCGTAGTATTATAATGCATGCGGAGCGAGTGCCCTGTCTTGCGTGAGTGGTGATGTTAGGACGTGCCGCTCGTGGTACATGTACCCAGTCTCCACAGCACTGAGGGTCCCTAGGCCCTGGCTGAAAACAAGGACTGTGTTTCTACGTCTCAGAGAATGTGATTAGGTATGCAATGACTTTTGACGGAGCCTAATATGTTAGATATGTTAGCAAATGGCGCTGAGGTCTTCAGCTTGACTTATTATGAACGGCGAGGCTCGGCTTGCATTGTGTCACCGAGGGAGCGACTATCACAGCCTGCTATATTACATTTCACATTTATTAACGAAAAAGCAACGCCTGTTGTCATTTTTAATGCCAAGACCATGCCTGTACATGCGTTGTCGACTGGGGGTGATATAAGCATATGGTTATGAATGATGTGACATTATGCAGCTTTAAGGTTGTAGAGTTTGAAAAATCTGTGCAAAGCTGGAAATAATCCTGAAGTCACGTGTGGTTAGTCATGATTGACATATCAAATCCACTTTCTACGATACTTTTGAAAGGATGGATTTATGGATTATTTGTGATACGGTCTGTTGAAAGAGCTTGACCACGAGGTAAGAATAATAAATTATCAATTTATCAGTAACTTTTCTGGGTTTTATATGAACAGTAAAAGGAACAAGAAATCTGCTTTCTAATGAATGCAAGGCACCACCATTCGATTATTGAGTCCATATTCCCAGATCCACTCGTGCATAAGTGACTGTAGATATCAGACTATTCTTTGATGAAGTTCCTTGATCCAGATCACATACCGGATCCACACCTAAATCAACTCGATTCTTCATTGGCCCATTCCCGAACTACCCAGAAAATTACACAGATTCCGTCAAAGTTTGTGTGACTTATGTTGTGAACTAACACAAAACACATACACACACGAGCGGGGATGAATGCATACCCCCTTGCGGAGGCAATGACCCAGGCGCCACAAACTTGTAGTTCAGAATCTTTGAAGTTGTATTGCGATTCATTATTTTTCCCGGGAGGCTCTGAGAACCGGAGACAAGTCCCGATGTCCGGCGCCTTTATATGTGCAGGTTGTATTTTCAGCACGGGCCAAATTGGCAGGAAGTCATGTTCGATTTAACTGTCAAGGCTGCATGAGTTATATATAGGAAACATGTGGCTGTAAGTATTTTTCCATGTTGAAAGGAAGGAGAAAATTTAAACAAACATGCATAGGGTGTGATTTGGCATTAAGCCGGCTACAAGCAGCGAATCTATAGAAATGTCTGCATGTTAGCATAGCTAATTCTTGTACAAAAACACATACGTTCGTACAGGTTTGCCCTAAGTTGCCTGTACATTAAGATTGACAGCTCTTTAAAAACACCTTGATCTTTGCTCTGCCTATTCAAAGAATTTCTAAAACTTATAAAATATTGTACAATAAACCATGATTAAGTAGGTGAAGCGAAGATAGTTGGTGAGATTATGTTGTGACGTCACAATCCTCCAGCCTATAGACTGATACCTTCCATAGAAAGTCGTATCATTGGTACTTTTGTACTAATCCAGCCCTCCCATATAAACCATAATACTCTCCGATCTCGCTAATGCTGCTTGGAGCTCGGCGTCATCTGGGACCCTGCGCCAGTTGGGATGCCTTTATTGTAGGTGTATATGCAGTATGCTTCGTGCTTGGTGATACATGTCTATTTTTAGATGCAGAAGTTATATGTTTATGCTTAGTTTATCGATTATACAAGGAAATTATATATTTTCAAGTATTTTCGTTCTTGAGCTATAACTTACTCAAGTGAAACTGTTGTACAAGGAAGACATTGTACATAACGTCGTTATACCTAATTATAACGATAAACCTATTGACGTTTCAGCTAATGCGTAATGCAGTGTAGAAAGAGTTGTTCTTTGGATTATGTATTTTTTTGTGGGTAATAATTGCTGCTAAGTTTTTTCGTAACCCATAATTGATTAGTCCCTTAACGTAGATTAATGCTCAGTAATTACAAGTTTTTTTATAATGCATCATTATTGATCATACCTCATATATGACAGAACTCCATCATCATATTTAATCTATAATCTAAAAATAATGCCAATAGTGGATGCATTAATTAAACTACATAGAAATATTTTTACTTTTAATATAATCAGATATTCATTTAATGTACATTATGATATTATCTGCTTTTCCATGAAAAAGATATCAAAGAAAGTTAATCAGATTAACAGTACTTCAATGAAATTGTGATTCTCCTAGTAGCGAATAGACTGTGCTTTTTGTGTGTTTAAATGATGAGGCAAAAGACTGATAGCGTGCCCCGAGTTAATGGCGTTATTTCCAGGGACATCAGTACGTCATACAACTATTATTTTCGGTAAAGAAGACCTTTTTGGCAATTTTGCCCAGCTTTTGTCAAGCCCCGGGACGATGTCGTTTTGGTCGTGTCAGTTGATTGATTATGTACAGAAGAAGGGTTTATAAATATAACATCGATCAGCAAGGTTTGGTGTATTGTAATGCCTGGCCGTTGTGTCTTTGTAGAAGCTCCCAGCGATTGACTTGCGGTGCGTGACTGAATACAGCACCTGCTTTCTGCTCACATTACCAAACCAGCCAGTGACAGTCCGACCCTGTGTGCAGCAGTCCTGTATATACGCTTACTCGACAGGAGACACAGCAAAAGTTGACGGTTCATCGTAGGATAACAACTCTGTTTTACCCAAAGGGGATCTGTTATTTTAGTACAGAAGAATCATAGCTTCAGGCAAACCAAAAAAGGCACACACTATCAAAGGACGGATGTATTAGCAACTAGCTATATATAGTACTGCATTGATTGACAGTTTGTGCCTGCAATCTGAAGAGATGTTATTTTAAGGATAATGCAGATTTTAAGAACACCTGTGGTGCTTAGTTGGTCACGTGACGGGAGTACCAGTTAGGTCACGTGACATCCAGCCTGGACGTGGTTGTCGCAGGGTTGTTGCATTTTACGACAATGATGTGTGAAAAATATGTTCCATAGACGGTGCTTCCCTCTAGCGTTTTGCGTCCTGGTCACGTGTTTTATGCCGGCATTCACTGCGGGATTAAACAAGAAAAACGTCATGTCAGAGAGTAAAGGTGAGTGACTGAGCATTTTAAAATTTTGTAACTTTTAATTTGTTCTAACTGAATTATTCTGATTACTTACCTCGCTTACCCCATTTGCCTGCACATGCCACCGGGAAAACAGTCACACGTGCATGCATGGTGGCGCTCTAGCTCTACTGTGTGAGGATTAAAGTCACCGGATGAGGAGAACTATATTAAATAACATGTGAGGTGTTAAGGTTTCCACACCTTATAAAGTTTTGGGCAAAATTCTAAACTTTTTTTAACGATTTTTATTTTTTTTTTTATTTCAATATTTCATATGCCGGGCGATATTTGAAATGTGTCACTCAGAACCACTTTTCCTTAACATGACAGTTGTATTTAGATGCATTCTTCCTATATTTAGTAAATTTTATTAATTCCGCGATTTTGATTCATATGCCATTTTAACCAAAGGACATGATAAATCTATTCCCATTCATTTGGAATCTAGTTATGCTAGAAAAATATAAGGATCCTTAAAGGAAGACACGGCATAATCAAGCTACAATAATATCTCCCAAGTTAAGTTTTTAAAGCGTGTAATCCCGTTTTCGGCTTAACATGCCAATCGGATTTGGTGATGATTATTCAAGATTTAAGTTTTGTCCTCTATTTCATAATGAAATAACGGCATGCATGGATATTCCGGCCATTAGATGTGAAGTATTGACATGTAAACATTTGATTTGATCCTTATTTTAGGACATATTGGTAATGTATCTTGTTCAAGGGAAGGGTAGATCGACGTCCTACATTATTTTATCACTGATACACTCCTCCCAGAATATGAAGAATAACAACTGAAATGACATCAAATAAGTGTCCGTCATATTTGGTCATTTTTACAAGCATGCAATAAGTGTCCTTGAGCCCTGACGTTGAGTCATTTGTAGTGAAAATAAATATCCCTACTTAGATTTTAATCGACTGTTATATATATATACTTAAATTTTGAGTTGTTTTCCTCTTAATTCTGTATGACCATATTGAAATCTTTGTAACAAAATGTTACCACGTGACCTTCCCATGATGCCCTGTACTGTAAACACCAGTGGTGGGCCAGTCGATTATATCGATGATTGGTCCTCTTCTCTCATAATCGATTAAATTGGTAACATGGTTTGTATGACCTATATGATGTGTACATGCAAAGGAGTCATTAACCAGACAAAACTATTCTAATCCACACAGTGCAGACTCGGGCTCTGCTGTTTCGGGATTGTTGGAGTCAAATGTAGTGAAGCGGATAATGTATAGTTCGTTTAAGTGTGTTGGATAAGAACTGTTTCAAGGCTAATAACATAAACATGGGCCTTTTTGTGGTAAGGACTTATATTGTAAGTAGTATTTTGTAAGTATGCGTACGTGGAGTGTAAAACAGAGGGTGTTCCCCTGAAATTTAACAAATTATCACTTTAAAGTTTGATGGTTGAGATATGTCTTCCCGGCCGTTTTACTGTGCCCAGACATAGAACCGAGCTATGATGGAATGGTGATTCTCACCAAATCAGTATAAAGAAAGACGCTACACAACTGAAGTATAGCGGACAGCATTTAGTCTGAGCCTTCTGCGGAGAACGAGCGTCAACAACATGGCCATTACCCTGACCTTTCACGAACAAGTCAAACTCCATTAACGTGGTATCATTTTAGGTAGAATTCTATAAACAAATTTTACAGTAAAATAGAAGGAACAAAATTATCGGTTCATAGTCGGTTATCGGTGGTTTGTTGACAACCGATTCCAGCCGCTAGTACATATTAAAATCCGCGGGATGTGCAGGATATATCCGTTGAATTTCGTGTGCAAGTGGCACAGATAACATACAAAAGCCCTACATAACACAGGTAATTACGCTGACATATTTATGGCTTATAAAACGAACCAGAAATAATAAACCGTCACTGCACCGAGTGACCTGTCTCTGAATTCCTGTGCCTTGCTGCCTGTGTTTTGATTGTCCTGAAAAAAGAAAGTGTATTGAAATTCACGAGATATTTGAGTCCCAAACATGTGACCCCTTTCCGGTATAGAATACGTCGAGACGTGTTTACAATACAGGTGTTTCAAAGGTGAAAGGAAAGAATAGCCGGAATTTGTCTGTATACTAGACGTGCGATACGACAAGTTTTTTTTACAAAAGACGGATGTGTACGGTAATTATTCCAAAAGGTTATATAAACGTATTAGTATTTGTGTAGACGGCATAGGCCCAAGCCGAAAAATATACATATATAGGTTTATATGTATGTCAGTACGTGTGTTTGTTATTATAATGACACGCATGGTTTATGTATTAATTCAACAGTAAATTGCAGGATTGTGTCTGAGCGTATTCATTTGCGCTCATTTTTGGCGTAGCTTAAACTTATGCAGTTTAAGTTCTTGATTTATGCAGTTGTAAAATTTAAAATCTTAAAATGATTTGGAAGTGATTAAATGTTTGAATTTCACTCATAAAGTGTATTCACCATATCACTGGCTCTGGTGTCTGCACACATGCAATTATATTTCTGTAAAAATTGTCATTCATTATTCAATCATAATATTCGTATTATATAAATAAGCCATACACATTCAAGATCATCTGGAAATAGATAAAATTAAGGGCCTCTGATACCCAGTATGTCCGATAGGCCTCGTGTTATGCTTAAGAGAAACGCTTGATTGTATTTGTGCAGTTCTAAAAAGTTCCTTGAATGCACACATGAATTTAAGTCATGCGCATGCGTCACAATTAAATCAGTCAACCTAATAGCTGCTAGGAAAAATGAGAACAAGCTGTATAAAGCTAAATCCCTCCAGGCCTCCTTAGTCTGTTAACATTTAAATCAGACTGGTTAGCCGTGTGTGGTGTAATCATCACTGACTGTTCATAGTCAGCAGAAGCGGCTACTGCGCGTGTGGTCACGACATCTGGCATGTATTTGGATGATCAACATGAGGTAATTTATAATTACCAACTGGCCACCAGAGTGGATAAAATGACGTATTGCTTAAACAAATGTATTACGTTAGTATATAATTTTTAAACGAAAACACCCCTCGACTTAACACACAGTAGATTTAATTTATTGAAGTGATTTAAATTAAAATCCATATTTCACCAGCTGGATCAATATCAGCATGAACTTTTTTTTCTTCCTCGGCGTCTCTGTCTACAGTTTATGAGAAATTTAACCTACATTTAATTTTTCACATTTTTCCTTCAAACAAGGTCTATAAATGTCACAGTCTTTCGTCTCTCTGACTCAATCTAACGTTAATTATCAAGTGGTACAATCAATCCTTATAATTTAAACTGTCGCCTTTCAGTCTAAATGCTTTCTGGGACACATTAAGTCGTCAGAACACAAGGGGATGTATTAACAAGACTGGTTGAATTTATAAGTAATGTTTTTCTAAAACAAAAACGCATACATGGAGTTCCTGTTGAAAATTTGTCGCTGGGAAAAAAAATATAGCGGCCAGTCCCGGGGTGGTCACGACATATGTATTCACTTATCACATTACCTGATCCCTCCACCTAAATCATACTATATACAATCATATGATATACAAAACGTAAATTCTTTTCTCAACAGGTGACTTTTTAATAATACAGCCTATACTGCTTATTTACAGAGATTTGTCAGCTTACATTTATACACCGTAATCATATGTCAATGTGCATTGGGAATAATTATGACTAATGATATAAAAACATTAAAATATTACTGGTGTGCAAGATTTTTATTGTTTAATCGATTAACTAGATTTTCCAATAGCAAATATCAGGTGAGCTAGCTACACAATACTGGTAAGACTTAAAGGTTTGTTTTGAAATATCTACCTGTTTGTGAATTTCTAGGGATAACAAGAGAACGACGCAGAAACAGATAATACTTGTACGTGATTGTCAAGATAAATCACAGATCCCCAGCAGTACACCCTACATTCCAACATGCAACTTTCGACATCAAGGTTTTAGTCCATACACATATCCGAGACATCCGGCTTTAGACTATACGTTAGACTGGGGTACCTCAAAGCCTTTTAAGTAGTTGAGAGAATGAGTTTATCGGGGTCGGATAAGATCACGGAATACGACAGGAAAGTGATTTGATCTGAATACTTGAACAACGATTTGGCCCGCATTTGCAGAAAATAAAGCGTCGCCCTATCATTCCCCCTACACGGTATTTATGGCAATTATAAGTAATTATAATAGGATGCGATCTTCTTTTTAAATTATCTTCTCATAAAATTTGCAGTGTTGATTATGTCCAGATTACTAAAACTGAGACCAACCTCACTGAGACCACGTTGGAGATCATTTCACAAAACCCTGCTATTACCATGAAACAACCATTCTGTCAATAAAAGAAAATGAACCTGACCGCAGAATAATAAAATCTTTCAGCTGAATTTGGAAAAGCTATGAAAACACGACTCGGTAGCCATACTAATTCGACGGACAAGGCTCACGTACAGACTTGACTTTCTTATGTCAGAGGGGCAAAAAGTACAAGGGTGTGTGTAGGAAGGACCCATACCATTAATTTTTACAAATGTTACCAACAACACGTGTAAGTTGTTTGAAGTGGAACAAATGGGAATACTATATGTTCACGATGCAGTAATATATGTCACAGGCTTATAAGTGACTTACTTTTATCCACGGAGCTGTCACTAGAAATTTATACCATGTAGCCTGTTAGTAATATGAAACCTTGTATACCATATGGCCAACTATAGGAGCATGGGGCTCCTGTAAAAGGTAGACTTTATCATGTTTTTATTGGGATTTTCTTGCATGATGAAGATTACGAATGAATGTATTTGTTGACTAGACTCGCTCATGACAATATTTTACCAGACCCATAGCTTTGATATACGCCGTATTGTTACGAAGACAAATTGCTCAGGGGAAAATATTGGGCCGATCCGGGATTCAAACCCATGTCCGTGGCGCACAAGGCCGGCGTACCGACCGCTTCGCTGGCAAAGCAAACTTCCCTAGCGAGAGAGTTCGGTCCGCTTTTATGTCATCCCGTAACACCCCCCCCCCCCCTCTTTAGAGCGTTCTGCTATCAGAACAAGACTAATTATCCCAGGAGTCACTTTTTGGTGATTTGGGCCGAAAAGTTTACAGTCACGTTGGACGAGCCCCCAATTGTTACGAAGACAAATTATTCAGGGGAAAATACTGGGCCGATCCCGGATTCGAACACATATCGGTGGCGCACAAGTCCGGCGTACCGACCGCTCGGCTAGCAAAGCAAGCTTCCCTAGAGAGACAGTTCGGTCCGCTTTTATGTCACCCCGTAACAGTTAAGAGTTACACATTGCCGGAGCGTTCTTGAGGTACTATTTAAATTTGTTGCATTTCTTCAAACTTAAGGTATAGATATATCAAAAGCTCTTGTGTAATTCACTGAGTATCTGGAATGTAGGGTTCATAAAAGTTACACTTACTAGCGATATACCGAAAATTTCTGCATGTGACCCATGATGTCCGTGTTTGGTGTGTCCGCCAAATGGAAGCTCCCCTAACAGCTTCGAGAAATAAGGAGAAATAACCATTCAGGGTTCGATAAGGACGCAGGGATGTGACACGGAAGTACTCCTAGGAAAGCTCCTAAGCGAGAATCTAGCTGCAGAGGGAGTTTGTTATCAAGGGGACGTGTATACGGGTAATGTTGAGAGCGGAATAACTTTTTTTCGACCACCCCTAAATCATGAACATATAGAGAAATAAATCGACCAAGTATGCTCGAGGAGGAAAAATGCCCATTTGATATTTACTCTGCAAATCATAAATAAATGCATCTTGTAAACGCATTTGCTGCTATGATACGAATGAATGTAGGACGTTTCGGACACGGACGTTCCAGACACGGACATTTCGAACTAGGACATTCCGGACGAGGACGTTTCGGACAGGCCTTTTAGCAAGGGAGAACGTTTCGGACAGATCAATATTATTACAAGAAAATAACCTTTTGTTATTATAATTTTAGTGTATCAATGTACCCATATGTTTTTGCATGTTTATACAATTTTTTAAATGGTTTCAGACCAATTTTATGGCCAGGTACCCCCCCCCCCTTTTTTCAGGACTTACGAATAGGTTTTGTCATTGGTCCTCTTGGGTTGAACCCCTCCTTTTCCTAAATCCTGGATCTGTCCCTGTTATTATTATTATCACAAGGAGGGGCTGCCCACTCGTAAGCAAGCCTATAAACATATATCTTAACCAAAGTGAATATGTCTGAACCTTAACATCGAGGTATTAAGGGGATCCTTTTAAAGCTGAATTAATTGTATCAAGATTCCTACGACAGACGGAAAAGGAAAGGCTTAATACGCTGAGATTAAATCTGCTTATGAATCTTCCTCAGGGTCATTGAAGTTCCCGGAATACAAACACACGAGAGCTTGTTTTGTTTGAGGTGGCGGGAGGTCAGTTTACATAGACTTTAACTGATCATGTTATCTCTCAAGCAGACGTATCTGGGTTGAGTGGGGGCTCACGGTAAATTATGTCTCAGTCAGTTAATCAATAATTAGATTACATTCAAATTGTGTCGCTTGATAAGGGTTAGGAAGTAGAAAGCATCCTTATGGCGAATACCTTTACCATTGATAAAACAATTTTGTTCAGCGAGCAAAAAGGTGGACTATCACCTGAATAAACGATCTGTATTAGTACCAAATACCATCAGCAGATGTCAGCACAAGCATTTTTAAACATCAAAGAAAGGTTTCTAGATACGTGGCTTAATATATTTTTACTAAATAACATGCATGTGGAGTCTCTGAGTTATCTTTTGTATAACTTTAAAAATGAATTCTGATGTTAAACATTTTTTACCTGAAAGTTTGTGTCTACAGTCAAACAAGGCCAAGAAAATCAAAATGTCTCAAGTAAAATATGTTCATGTGCAAATCGTTCAGATATATCATTCAGTTGAGAAGTCAGCGTCCCTTATTGCTTTAACACTAAAAGTAGCATCGATATGGCTTGAAAGACGAGGTCAGACCCTTTTTCAAACCATGTAGATACAGGAGAGGACTATAATTAAAGTCACTGAAGACGACCCTGTATCTGAACTTGCCTGGAATGATTCTATATTCAAAATCAGGAAGGATAAACCTGTTTTGAAAACCAGAGTACACTGTTTAAAAAAGTCAAATGCAAGCAATCTGTATTTAAAATCAAGTGTCAGATTAAGGGGCCCCCGTGGCACAATATAAGTGTGTATGTGTGTATGTGGGGGGGGGGGGGGGGGGTTGGCGCCTAACTTTTGGTCAAGAGACTTATGTCTCCGCCATAGAGCACGTCTTTTTGGCTGACAACCATTTTTCATTGAAACCTGTCTGAAAGACCACCTTACTCATAAGACCACCTGTTCATTAAGACAACCATTGAGTGAAAAGAACGTCAGCACATTAGTTTATAGTGTGTGTGGAGAAGTCGAGCTTAGACTTTTTTTCCGGGACGTTTCTTTTAAAAAAATTTCAGAGCTCTCAGAGTGAAAGATATTTATATTTTGCCCATGCATTCCCACGGACATATATTAAAATATTTGCACTTGTGCACTTAACGATGCCGTAACATAGATATTTTCAAATTGTTTTTGTCAAAGTTGAGCATCAAAAAATGAGACGAGACAAAACTGAGAGTTATATGAGAACGTTTAAATCTTTAAAAAAAGGATATATGGTCTTTTTTTTGTAATCTAAATCTTCAGTGTAGAAACCCTGTGATAACTCGAGTGATAGACCCTCATTACAGTATGAGTATATTTAGACTGCGAATCATAAAGTGATACCAAACATGTGACAGTGTTTACGTACACACGGGTCTAATGATCGCGAGTGTGAAATATAGACAAGTCGGTGAAAAGCCGAAATGGTGTGAGGCCGAAAAAAAACTAACCCGCCGTCTGTTAGGTATCGAGTGATGAGTCTTAATTTAGAAACTCCAGGGGTCCAAATTTAACAGTGTTTATTCCGAGGTTTTAAATGGCCGACAGAAATAGTCATTTTATTAATAAACTCAAGATAAATATACGTCATAATATTACACAGCTGGCATAGTCGTTGGTGGATGTACTTTTTATCTTAATTATAGCAAGATTGGCATGGTTCAGTTACAACGCATACAAACTTGCTTAGGTTCTATTTTTTCCATACAAAAAATCGTAAAAAGCAGAGTGATATATGTTGGCGGATAGTCAGATCTAGAGTACAGTGGTTTGAGGAGGGCGAACGTAGCTCTAATTTTTTTCTTTATATACAGAAACATAATAAGAAGAAAACAACGATAAGAAAACTTTTTATATCAAATAATGAAATCACAAAACCAGTTCGCACCATGGAAGAAATCAAATTATTTTTTTTCAGAAAAAGTATGCTAGGGAAAGAGAAATTGAGGAAATAGATTATTTAGATGTAATTTCTAATTTGAACATGCCCAAATTGTCCGAAAATGATTCTGAATTATGTGAAGGTATTGTTACCAAAACTGAAATATTAGAGGTCTTTTTTTAGATGAAAAATAACAAAACGCCAAGAAACGACGGTCTGCCAAAAGAGTTTTACCTAGCCTTTTTCGATTGTTTAGGAAATGACCTTTTTGAATGTTTAAATGTGTGTTTTGTAGAGGAATTACTGACGACAAGTCAAAGACAAGCTGTTATTACATTGATAGAAAAAACTGGTAAAGATAAAAGACACTTATCATCATGGACACCCATTAGTTTAGTTAATGTTGATTCCAAATTTTAAGTAAATTTCTAGTCAGACGAATTAAGAGAGTATTACCAAATCTAATAGGCGAGGGTCAAACTACTTTTATGAAAGATCGAAAGATATCTGATACAACTCGACTTATCAGCGATATAATAGACTATTGTTATATAGAAGATGAGATATCTGTCTTGCGGCAGCGTTCGACTCAATTGATTTTGTATTTTTATTTACTGTAAAACGTAAATTTGGATTTGGATTAAATTATTACATAACGGATTAGAAAGCTTCATAATAAACAACGGTTACACCACAGGGTATTTTAAATCAGAGCGAGGAACAAGACAAGGTGATCCGTTGGCGCCTTACTTATTTTTGTCGGTGACTGAAATATTGACAATTATGGTCCTTCAATCCAACTTTGTCGAAGGTATCTTCATAAACGGCACTGAATTATGTCTCTTTGCCGACGACAGCACATTCTTTTTGAAAGACACGAAATCAATGGAGGCATTGCTACAAATTTTAAATGATTTTTCAATGATATCTTCAGTGAAAGTGAATTTCAGCAAACGTGAAGCCGCTTGGATGGAAAGGAGGAAGAACACGCTAGAATATTTAAACAATATCAAATGGGTTGACCTTCATTCCGATGCTATAATAATCTTGGGTATATGGTTTACATACAGGCATGATTTGTCATACCAGTTGAATTTTGAAAAGGTTTACAATAATATTTTAAGAAAGTTTAATATGTGGAAATCGAGAGGGCTCACAATATTTTGGCGAAACAGGATAATTAAAACCTTCGGAATATCAAAACTAATGAACACAATGAATATTCTTGATTTTATATGATATGGCCGTAAGCATGAAATTAAATATGATGTGTTGATAAGTGAAACAGAAAATGGAAGTATAAAAGTACCAGATGTTGAGTCTATTTTAGAATGTCAAAGAATATCTTGGTTGATCAGATTAAAACACTTGGCAAATTTGAAAAGTACAGTTGTACCTAATTTCTATCTACAGAGAGTGGGTGGTATAGACAACATGGGGGTTAATTTTGATATAAGTTGTATCATACGAAAAATTTCCAAATTCTACAGTCATACAGTATATATACATCTGGTGACCCACTATCTGCGGAGGTAGTTATTCCGCCATTAATCTGCCGATGTAATTAATTTTCTTTTTAGAAGAAATACCCTTATCTTTGTGGACACTTAGTCGTTATTGCATGCATGTACATGTTTGTATTTTGAGTTCCAGGAGATGTCGATGATGAAAATGATAATAATAATAAAAAAAAACTAGTATATAGTATTCTGAGACATCTTTCGATCGAGAAAATGTTGGCGGATAGTCAGGAATTCACTTTAGAAGCGCATGCATACCCTTGCTTTACATTTCAGCCATGTAATTCCATCTCAAACAGCTTGTATTATCGATGAAAAAAAAATATCATAATTAATATCAAACTTAAAGAATAGACTCAAAACCTATTGGTTACGCTTTCTGTAAATGGGGAATAGGGAAAAATATACGATCAGAACAATATTCTACTGTTAAGCACAACATTAGGAATAGTCCAGAACCCGTGTTATTTATCTGCAGGCAAGACATAATAGCAGAGATTTCTCTGCTTCTGGACTGGACAAGACTTCTAACATAGCGAGAGGTTACAGGGCCGCCCAGAATATTCCCAGGGTTAAAGTGTCCTAAAAATACAGGTGCAGATCCACCATTATACATCTACGTGTTAAAGCAATGAGGTTATAAATCAAATTTGTTTATAATCTCCTTGGATTAACCTAATATCCTTAACGGTGACGCTTTTTAGTGCAAAATTTAATGTCCGTAAATCGTTAACATAGGAAATAAATATTTTATTTATCGTTTAAAACGACAAGAAAGTATACACTTAGGCTAAAAAGCACACGAAATTAAGGTATAAAGGGGTAATAATAAAATTGCTGAGAGATACACATTTTCCAATGATAAATCAATATTAAAAAATCCATAATATAATACAAAACAAATAATAAACAAATAATAAACACAATGTCTTGAGAAATTACTGGCATGCATTATCTGTTATTGATCATATTAATAATTCTTGAGACAATGTCCAATAAAACCCTAATACACGGAAGGTTGTTCGTTATTTTATACGAAAGCTGACTGTATATAATTAAGTAATCTGAATATGCTGAAACCTTTTGCCAAATGTGCCAATAGGCAGAGCATTGTTTTAGCACTTAAAATGCTCACGTTTGTAGTTCTCATAAAAGAAAGATGGACGGTGAGAGCTACGTGATAACATAAATGTAGTTTGACACATGTTTCTCTGTTGTCAATCGTTATTTACGACTAAAACACCAAGACGTTCTGGATGACCCCATAAAAAACACTGCACTACGTGATTTAAAGCATAGCTAATCGCTCTCCATGGTAACAGCACACCGGCTTTATAAATCTGCATTGTTTAATGAAGAACTAAGGCCGCCAGCACGACTGTTCTGTGGCCTTTTTGTTCTGTGGTACATCTGACGACCACAGTCACAGTATAATCAGACTTCGTATCAAGAACGCCTCGGTTAAAGTGTGGTATTATCATACAGACATACAAGCATTGAAGTAACATCACAACCCCTTTAAAAGCTCCACCCAAACCAATAACTGTTCTGCAGAATCGTCGCTTCCACTTTTTGCAGAAAATTTTCTGCTGATTTTCTTCCTATAAATATTGTTACGGTGCTCGTGTCTCGCACCATTAAATATTATTTATAAGGGTTTAAAGGGATATTATAGGCGAAAATGATGATGTTTCTCTACACACAATCTCAAGAACTGATGCACATTTTTTAATTATGTGATCTTCCAGCAGGTTCCTCAAAACTCAAAATATCTGTCTTGATCGGTAAATGAGAGTTAATCGTCAGTTCCCGTCTTATTTTCTTATTTTTGGGTCATGAAGTCCGCAGAACAATTTATTAGTTTGTATTGCCTTATCCAAACATACGTTTTACAAGTGTAATTTTCAAAATATCATATTTCAAAATATGAGAATATCACATTGAAGATTTACTGCCATATTTCGGTTCTCTGCATTCTTTCCGAGGTTTCTTTTGACAAGCAGTGCCATCTTTCCTTGAGATGATGTTTAAACAAAACAACGTTTTTCACAGAGCGCATAGTTTGTATATTTTACAATGCAGGGCATTAGAATGCTCTTATGAATAAACATTCGTTTTATTGAATGAGTTACTTAGATTTCCTTAAAAAGATTGGCAAATGTGAGTTTTTTTTTCTGGTTGATAATTAAGTCCAAAACCACATTTTCAAATTGGAATTTTATTTTTGTTGTATTTGTTCTGTTCTTTGTACGAATAATAGTCTTCTACCCATTGCGCATGCACGGATAGATATATAAACATGCACGCTTTGTGTGCCATTTCTTAATACATTCCTTTAGAAAAACCTTTTTTGAAAATTAACTCCTGAAAACCCCAAAGACAGTGAGTGCCACAATGACCAGACAAATTTAATTTTATTATTATTTTTTTTTAAATATTCACAAAATCTTAAAATTTTAATCACATGCAATTTTACATAACTAAGCTTTACATAGTACTCTTTAAAAGGACAAAGGACTGGAAGAGAGGAAAATAAAAGAAAATGACACATTTAAAATAGACATTCAATGAACATGAATTAATCCTCTCTTTATAATTGATGTAAATTTTACTGCTCGAGCTCCCAACTCTTACGTGTTCTAAATATAAATGAGGTGGTAATCTACCCCTAAAAGCACACGTGCTCCATTGCATTTGTATCATGTGTGAAACCTGTTGGAATTTCAACGCCTGGTGTAGCCGGTGACAGATTCATGTCTCGCAGGGTAACAGTGCGTGCCTGCTGACATACTCAGCCACGAGACTGTCCCAGGCCTCGCAGCATTTTTTGACGTGCTGGCCTCCATAGAAGCATATCTTGTGTATATAAAACAAGAGAATACAGTTACCTCTCGTACCGTAACACGGGCTGATGTTTTAATACTAGTATTTCTGTAAGAACCTCTTGTGTACATGCCATTTCCATTAGTGGTCTGGTTAAAAAGCCATTACGTTTTATCACTTCATCTTAAAGAGGGGAAGGACAGGGGAGAGGGGCAGCCAGGTGCACCCACTCTCCGCCCAAAACAGTCACCCCTGGTCAGGATAATGACGCACCCCGGTGACGCACGCCGGGTGACGTACCTGTCTGCACCCCCTTGTGCCCTTCCGCCAGGGCCCCTTTAACGTTACTGGGTCTGTCCACAAATTGCTTGGAGTATGGACAAATTGAGTACACCTCTTATCTGTTGACCCTATATCTCGGACCATCTTATGAACAACGTTTATATTTTCACGGCTTGGTCTTAATATTTTGTGTTATACATAAAACATGGTTTTAAACCGTTTTGGTAAATATTCCTAGTATTAAATGTATGCTCTAGACTTAGGCCTGTCTTTCCCTCTCTTACTCTCTTTCTCTGTCTCTCTCTTTTGTGTGTATGGGAGTGTATGAACATGCTTCAAAATGATGTTTTCATCGTTTGAGTTGTATAATTAAGGAAACAGATTTACAGAAGATATCACCTTGGCATGGAAGATATAACAATAAGCATATAATTGTGCTGATTTATGATTTCATTCCCATATCTGGAATAAACGGCAAGACGCATACTTTGCTGACAGTATGGCAGATGGTTCCGAACTATTTAAGTATGTAAAAACCGTAAACGATTGTAAAATAACAAATAAAAGTACCTTCTTTATTTCCAATACCTGCTTTGTCATGGTTCTGTTTATGTGTTTCTCTTTCCGATTTTGCGCATGCGCGACAACTTTCAAACAAACATGAAGACACATTCAAAGAAGTAGACACCGATTTGAAACTTATGTGAAGTTGCACTGTGCGGAAGCAGGTGGCGTTTGCGTTATGTTTACTAGTATGTTTTGCGCTGTTGATCGCGCCTGATGCAAGCTTTCTTTCAGTCCATCTAGTATATGAATAGGCCCCTTTAAACTTTCGTATAATAAACAGCTGTACCTTATTGATTATTGTAGGTTTAACGTGCTGGACCTGCCCTAATAGGACTGACAACGAGGCCTGCAACGACTGGGCGCCCGATGTAAACTGTCCGCAAGGTACGTATAACTATAATACGTACTAATTATAATTTAGAAAGTAGTCAGGGACCACATATCTAACTCCGCAAGGGTCTTAATCACACTTTGGTGTATGCTACATAGTTAACTCATAGTTGGATCACAGGTGAGCTGCGCTTGCTAAAATGGGGGCCTGGAAAAAAGTGATTGGCTCAATAATAAAAAAATTGACACAAAACCTCCAATATCTTGATAAGTAATGCATGGACTGTCATGAATCCTGCCTTGAATGTTGACCATGACTAGTTTTGTCAGTTCCCGAAAAGTGATGGCGCCACCTGTATTTTTTGTTATTTTAACGAATATTTTTCTTTTTTCACTATAAAATGACAACAATCATTTCAATTTCTCAGCTGTGATTACATCTAAAGTCCCAGAACCTGATGTGTTTATTGATCACAAGTTGATGTCCTATAGTAATCACTCTGTCTGTCTGTTTGTCTAGCTGTCTATCTGTCAATCCGTCTTTCCACACAAATTTGTTTCCAGGTGATAACTCGAGGTTGGATTGACACATAGATTTCCACTAGACTTACATACGGCCCATCACTGAAGGAAGAACCTATATGATTTATAGTTCACATGGTCAGAGGTCAAGGTCACATTACTCACTTATTTAAAAAGATTATGGCTGCATTTTAAGCCAAGCATTTCATCCCAAACTTTCCATCTTGCGCATTTAGCTGACTTGCCTGTATGGCGAGAGTATAAATGAATTTGGGGTCACAAGGTCAAAGGTCCAGGTCACAGGGGCCATCTGTTTACAAATTCGTTTCCAGATGATAACTCCAGTTTAGTTTGACATATTGGTTTCAAGCTTAACTTATATATGGCTCACAACTAATTAAGAACCGTGTCGATTTTGGCGTCCAATGGTCAAAGGTCAAGAGCACAGGACTTATTTCTTTAAAATGAATGCATATGCAATTGGAGCCAAACTTTTCATCATAAACCTGCCATCTTCACGATGTTACTCACCTGGAAGATATGGAAGATTCTGTTCAGTTTTGGGGTCATAGGGTCAAAGGTCAAGGTCATAGGGCTCATCCATTCATAAAATAGTTTATGGATGATAATTCTGTGGGTCCCTAGTTTTATCGTCGTAGTTTTGCATGAAGACACAGTATATAATATCGTGGCGATTATATTAACAACCATAATTATACGATTAATACTAATTCTTATGATAAAATTAATAATTACAATGATAGTTAATAATACCAATACTCACTAGTCGATACAATCGCGGTATGTCTATATCGGTTATTAAAAGTAATACATATTAGTCAGGTTAGTGATTATTCTCATTAATACTGTTGAGAAATTGAATTTCACTTCTGTATTGAGCGATTTGATTACTATAGTGTATGATACGTTTATGATATGTTGCAGGAAAGGCCATATGCAAAACAATACACGTGTTTGACATTATGCACCGCCGCAGTGTGCGCGTGCGCAAGATGTGCGCTTCCGTTAGCACATGCGGGGACGTCGGCTGCAGAGAAGTCGGTCTAAACTTTGTAAGTGATATTATTCGTGCTTATGATATAATTAATTGTATTGTTATTCTCTGTTATTTATTCGTTATTTCTCACATGTCATGAAGATAATTAAATCATCTGACTGAGCAGCTGTCAAATATAAATCAAATATAAAATGGGTAAATTTGTCGTTGTTTCTAAAAATAAGAGAGGGGGATAACGATAGTATATGAGTGTCTGCCAACAAGAAATGGAACGTACATATTTATTAACATAAACATTGATACCCGAAGGATTGCTGCATGGAGGGAACACGACCTGAGTCTTACTAAACAGATATATAAATAATTCAAGGTCAAGGTCATCAATCATATGCATAAAAATATGCAATTTAACTTTTTGGGTGTTATAACCAACTATAAATGGACTCGGATAAAATAAAATTGGCAACGTATGTCATTTGCATACAAAATGAGTTTTATATTAATTAATTAGGATTTAAGACTCTTATTTATTTTGATGTTAATTTCTCTTGTGAAATATAATTTGGGAGAACATTTTCAAATTTCATGGGGTAACCATCTGTGGTACAGATTCAGTTAGGTTGATTTGTGTCAGACAACAAATACAAGCATATAACACACATTATTTAATATTTTATTGTTTAAAATTTATCATTCATTTCATTTTTGTTTCAGGAGTGTATAGCTTGTTGTGACAAGTCTTACTGTAACCAAGGTGTCCCTGTTAACGAGACTACAGCTGTACTTACAAGGACTCAACTTCACAAAGCCAAAAGCCACGCGGTCACGTGGCCTGCTACGTCATTTCCTGTTCTAGTCATAATCTCTCTCCTTTTGAACTTCCCAAATTGGACGCTAAGGTGATGACATTTAGTTGACATTTCTGGAAAATGCAAAACAGTTCGCCTACTTGTCCTTTTTCGCGATGGAATACTACTCAGATAATTGTGCGAAATTGGATAATTGCCAGAGTGGGGCGCCCCCTGTGATGAGGGTATGAAGTGAAACGGTCGTGGGGTACACAACTATTGCCATTTCATAATAAGTATAATTCCATTGTTAGTTAAAGCATAATTGAACTTTCCTTAAGAAATCTACGATTGTTTTTTTTTTTTTTTTTTTTTTTTGCAAATTCATAATAATGGCAATGAAACTGATGAACCAGAGAAGGAGTAAAACGTATGAACAAGATAGCCACGCCATCTGGCGAGGACAGGAACAACCAATGGATCCTGCGACAGCCACCATGATGGCTGAAACAGGCAATTGTGGAATATCGCCCGCAAGTAATCCCAGCCGCTGTTATCCAGTATTCGTGAGCTGTCACGTAGAGCTTGAAATATTTGCGGAAATTGTCATATATGGACAACTGTGGAATTTTAACCTCTTTAAATATCAGTGGTTTGCGGGAGTATATTTTATATCTTCAAAAACGAAACCATCAGATATATGGAGAGCTTACTTTAGAACCAGGAACTGAGACTTATTTATGCTGCCCTGTCCTCTTCTATCAATAGTATATTCCCTTTTTATACGCACTTAATTTATTCAAATTATTAATATCCACGCAGCAGTACGGAAAACAATATTACTGCCATTAGAACACACACAATCTTATATATACCTTTATTTTTCTTACATTATCTATGGAGGTTATCCAATAGTCAAGAGCTAGATGCATCATCAGTACGTTTGTCTTTGACAGGACAAAATAGACATGATTGCCGTTTATTTATATTACCGGCTCCTGGCATGCAACAGTAGCATTTACGTTTATTATGCAAGGGACTACAAGATAATGTCTTCCAAAAGAGACCGCAATTGTAGTTAAAATAAAAATAAATAAAATATATAAAAAAGCGGCATATAAGCAGACACAAACAAACATACATATTTACGGGCAACCCTGCCAGACTCACGTTATATCCATGTATTAGCATTCAGATAAACGCAGGTCATGTTTGATAGGCCTACATGGGTGACGTAGCTATGACGTCGACTGCCGGGGATGATGGGAACGATTGCACCTAGAATGCCATAGCACACGTCGGGGGATGGCGTTCCAGTCATTTAGTGCTGGGTGATAATGCTTGTAAATACATCTATGATTGATTGTAACAATAATAAAGTATGTATTTTTTGTCATAGAATGTGTGTCCTGCTATATTTCTTTTTATTTGCAACAGCAGTCTACAATGTACCAAGCAACTGCCCTGCTCAAAGGTGCAAGCAATGTCTTTACTGTCATGTAAATTCACAGTGATCACTTCCGGATAGCAACTGGTGCCACCTGGTTGTCATAATTATAACTAATCTTCCCCTTTTATTTGTAAATTTCATTTACTTTTTCTCACTCCTTACTATTCATTTTATTTATTATAATTGCTCATTTAAACATATATAATACAATACAATAATAAATGATCTGATAAAATAATGAAATTGTAAATATAAAAAAAAAAAAAAAAATCTAATAGTTATCTAGAGCCTTCAGGAGCGCTGGGGTAAGCGACTGTGATGCTCAAAATCTCTTCAGGGCACACAGTTCTGGGTGTCCCAGATACCGAATGTTTTGCTGTAAGAGAAAGTGGACTCCCTCATACAAACCAGTGAAAGTGCGCTGTCAAATGATAACTTACCCTTATATTTCAACATAATGATGTAAAACCACACAGTGTCACACTGATGTTGTAACAAACTATATTACTGAATAAAATGTACAAAAACTTCAAAATTTTTCTATGATCTCCACACCTTGGGATGCTGAAGAAACCCACGTGACTTGATCTCCGGTTATTTTTCCTCCTGAAAGCCTTGGTTATCTGAGAGTTGCTTTGTGACACGTAGACGGCGTTCATCAGGATATACAGATACTGCTATGCATGGTGTCCATAATATATCTGCATACATCCTTCCTCATGTAACCCTGAAATGCGTTTATAAACTTTTAAGAAAGTTATACGCACTTAATTTATTATAAATCATCTTTTAAACAATGGCCTTGTAGATCTAAGATGAGGCTGAAACACATTAAAATCTATTTGGATTATTATAAACTACATCTTTCACAAAAAATTACATATATATATATATATATATATATATATATATATATATATATAACCGTTTGACAATATAAAATGATCATCGAATGTCTTGATTTTACCGAAATTTCCTCATTTTTTCTTGAGGCTCATGAATGTATCAAATTCCAGTCAGGTTCAGATTGAACGACCAAAGTTCAACCACTGGCTTCGTCGTATACTGTTGAATAATTAGACCATTTTCCGTTTCCTCCTAGAAACCCTAATATTGATCTCTATGAGGAGGAATCCATTTGTACATATCTAGAGCTAATCAAGGATTACCTACTGAGCGGTATTTTTGGTAGTCACGTCAGTTGGCTTTATCAGAACATTTCATGTGTTCTGTCTTATCAAATCTTATGTAGAACAAGACATCCATAACGTCACATCCACTGAGTAAGCAGATTTGGTAAGTGAGCTTGAGTTGGTTAAAAAGAATGCATAGGCATTTGAAGCCAAACTTTTCATCATAAACCTTCCATTTCAAGACACTGCTAACCTGCCAATAGAGGAAGGTTCTGTCCGATTTTGGGGTCATAGGGTCAAAGGTCAAGGTCACAGGGCCCAACCATTCACAAATTATTTTATGGATGATAATTCTGCTTTGGATAGAAAATTGGCTTCATACTTGATTTATTAATGTCCCATCACTTTAGTCATTTTAATTTGATTTTCAAGGTCCAGAGGTCAAAGTTGAAGGTCACAGGAGCCACAAAAAGATTGTGGATGCACTGTAAATCAAACTTTTCATCCTGAACTTTCCATCTGTCACACATGACTTACTTGCCCGAAGTGAGGAAATCTGTAAATTTTTAGGTTACCTAGTCAGAGGTCAAGGTTACTTTTCAAAAGATTGTTACAATCATCTAAATGCTGCAAGTTCTAGGATAATAGGTTTTAAGATTTTTTGGTCACAAGGTCATTGGTTCAGAACACAGGACTGTCAATCGAAAAAAAATTCTTTGAAAATATCCTTATAGACAAATTTAGCTGAGCGTCGAGACCAATGGGTCCCTAGTTCTCTCTAGTTATCTTTTTGTTGGGTTCTCACTGGTTCAGACAAGATAACTACTAAAAATGCTAATAGTACAGAAGTACTGGGAATGTAAAAAGACCATGGGACTGGAGGACCGACAAAATTACGAGACACAGTCATATTTCCTAATGGTTCAGAGAAAACTGATGTCATGTGGATCCCGAAGCAATATCATACAAGACAGGGTGACCAAATATAAGATTTATTCTTGGCACAAACACACAAAACAGGACAGTTGTGTATGAATTATAAAGTCGTGCATTTAAATGAACCTGGAAAAAAGTGGGAGACATTTATACATTTTATCTCTCCACGATTTCATTGACGGCGCAGTATTATATAGCGGGCCTACGGGATCTGTGTATGTCATGTGGTTTGACTGGACGAAAATGGAATGCCAATTAACTAAGTAATGAATCACGGCTGAATAAGGAGACGACCTAAGTATAGAAAAAGAAATAGAACGTTATGAGAAATATATACAGAAAAAAGAGTCTAATAGCGTCTGGCCATATGAGCTACACAAGCGGGAAGCAAAACCATCGTTCCGCTATAAACTAGAAAACATTGATTCGTTTGAATTGATAAATAATTTATCACATCTACCAAACCACCTGTTTGGTTATCCAATTAAATTATAAATTACAAGAAGTAGTAATACATCGTATACTTTTTATAATGGTATGTCGGCTTATGAAAGATTATCATGTTAGCTTCCTTACACTTATTGTCATAGTTAATCTGTCATGACTGTATTGAGCAGTCCATGTCCCCCAGGGACTTTAATAAACTAAAACGCCAGCTGTTGCAATTATGAGATACCCTGAATCATAAACATTTAATGTCACCAGACGTAATCAGAAAAACAGATCCTGCTTAAAAAAAACTCCCGATGTAAAGCTTTCAATTTACCTCCGGTAATTTTTTATCGATTTTACTATTCATATTACACCTAGCTGATGTAACTACATGATAAATTTTATGTTTTCAAGTCATGATATATTATGTAAATAAACCACGAGAAGGATACGAAATTTAAAAATGGTTTCAATCTATGAAAAATAAAAATAGAATCCCAAAATGTGAATTATATTTTTATTTGTATTCATATTGACTGATAGTCTTCACTAAAACGCAAAAGACATGTACCCATAAGAATAGCACACATGCAACCTAATTTGGACATCAGATTGTTTAGTAAGGTGGGGGGGGGGGGGTAATCTGAGATCAATATCAAGATATCAGCGTCCAATAGAAAACTCGTTCTTTACTGCTAGGCCTATAAAGACGACGCAACCAAAGGTTGTGAAAGACGTTTTCATCGAAAGTGGACTAGATATATACGGATTATTCTGACGTAGATGGCTGTTCCCTGCTACTTTCATCGATTGATCATTCTCGGAGGTATGACCGTCTGTTGACCGTCTGTACAAGATCAAAGTAAGGGGGACGGTGGTTCTGCCATTTGAAACTAGATGTGTCGTATCAGATATATGATACATACTGATATTTCAGAGCGATTGACTGCTTTTTAAGTAGTAATGTAAATTGATGTGTCCGTATATGAAATAATTTTACTAAGCTACACTTAGAATGCACCAGACTGCCCTTCAAGGACAACAATGATTATTCGATGCTCTACTTTAAAGGGTATCTTTATGTTAAGGCAGGTAAGTCATCGAGTTAAACATATACCTAGTACCTGTGACTTAGGATAAAAGACGCCATTTTTTATTCTCGAAGAAATGTAATGTCCTAAGGGAAATTGAGAAGGATTCCCAATGGTCATTGTTAAAGTACAAGCCAACATTTCGCAAAATGAAAAACTTGTTCTCTTGTGTCGCTTGAGCCATAAATATACCCCGTCTTGCAGAATGTTAAGTTGCACATTTACTTCAAGAACACACGCATCAGACCAATTCTAGATTCACTTTGTCCTGGGCGTGCATGGTTTGAGTTCGATACATCTTATGGAACACTGACAAATGGGGAATCAGAATAAAAAAAAAAACAAACAATGAAACAAGATGACCAGAGGTCACGCGCTTGCCGGAAATGGAAATGATACAGACAGATAGACAGAGAGTGCATGTAGAAACATTAATATGAATGAGCAACATTGTGGGGGCAGCAGAAACGGATAATATGTTTATTTATGCATGCTGACCTTTAACAGCTGCATATCTTTCTAGTGTAAAAGGGACCAAGTTCAAAATTTTTTCATGAAATCCCGTTAATCTCGTTTGACAAGAAGCAGTGAGACGTTTTCAGGTTTGTCATGTCAAGCTGGCCAAATGATATGAAATGCCGAAAACTAGACCTGTCTAGCTATAAAAGCCGCTGAGTTATAAGCATTTGCATGAAATCTCGTGTTTTCTCGTTTGACGGGAAATGGTGCGAGCTTTGGTGAGATTTCCAGTTTTGTCATGTCAGGTTTGTCAAATATTACAAAATGCCGGAAACTAGACCTGTCTAGCTGCAAAAGTCGCCGTGTTATCAGCATTTACGTGAAATCATGTTTTTTTCTCGCTTGACGAGATATAGTACGAGATTTGGCAAGACGAGCAGATTTATTATGTCAAGACGGCCAAACGTTACGAAATGGCGAAAACTAGATCCGTCTAGCTGTAAAAGTCGCCGAGTTATAAGCATTTCCGTGTACTCTCGTGTTTTCTCGTTTGACGAGATATGGTGCAGGATTTGGCCAGTCTTGTAGATTTGTCATATCAAACTCTCTAAATGTTATGAAATGGCGAAAACTACATCTGTCTAGCTGTAAAAGTCGCCGAGTTATTGGCATTTCTGTGAAATCTCCTTTTTTATCGTTTGACGAGATATGGTGCGAGATTTGGCCAGTCTTGCAGGTTTGTCATGTCAAGCCGTCCAAATGTTAATGAATGCCAAAAACTAGACCTGTCTAGCCGTGAAAGTCGCCGACTTGTATGCATTTCTGTGAAATCTCGTTTTTCCACATTTGACCAGATATAGTGCGAGATTTCGCCAAGTATCGCAGTTTTACTATGTCAAGTTGGCCAAATGTTACCAAATGCCAAAAACTAGACCTGAGTAGCTGTAAAAGTCGCCTAGTTATAAGCATTTCCATGATATCTCGTTTTTTCTCGCTTGACGAGATA
Source organism: Sipunculus nudus (assembly GCA_026874595.1). NCBI lineage: Eukaryota > Metazoa > Annelida > Sipuncula > Golfingiida > Sipunculidae > Sipunculus > Sipunculus nudus. The sequence continues at coordinate 3,618,627 of CM049318.1, read as the reverse complement.
TGGTGCGAGATTTGGCCTGATTTCTTTTCTGGCGTGTCAAGCTGGTCATATGTTATGAAATGCCGAAAACTAGACCTGTGTAGCTGTAAAAGTCGCCGAGTTATAAGCATTTCTGTGAAATCTCGTTTTTTCTCGTTTGACGATAAACCGAGCGAAATTTGACGAGACTTGCAATTGAATGACTTAGAACCAAGGGGAAGCAGCCTTATGCAAAAAACTAGACCCTTGAAACATAAATATTAACCGAGATAGAAGCCAAAAACTGCATATTTTCAGATCGTCAAGTTTAACCCACAAATTTGGTAACCATGGTAACGGCAGCACAAAGCTACATGTGCGGAGGAATAAGCCAATGTTCCTAGTTTAAGATACAACGATAAAAATTGTGCCATGTTTAAAATTATTTTAGATATTGCAGAAAAATGATATGTTACAGTGTTTCAGGTACCACGCCCCCTGGTGGCTATTTCCAAAAAATGAAAAACTAATTTCGAGATATTTATAAATAACACAAAATATATCAATTTCAAAGCCATTGTTAAAAAAATGCAACCTGTAGGTCATATTTAATGAAATCTCGAAGACTCTCGTTTGACGAGAAATGGTGCGAGATTTGGCGAGACTTTCAGTTTTATCATGTCAAGCTGCCTATAAGGTACATAATGACCAAAACCAGACGTCTGTAGCTTAAAAATTGACAAAGTTACAAAAAATGGTCGTGTTATTTCCAATTTCCATGATTTTTGCCCCAAAAAATGTAACCATGGTAACGGCAAATTTAAGTAAGCTACATGTCAAAAGAAAGGCCAGGTGATGACGAAAAAAATGAGCTATTGCAGAAGTGGATAAGCCTATTTATGGCGAAGTTATAGTGCAAAAACCGATAACCATACCTGTCGTGACCTTGACCCTTGACCTTGGAGCAATGTTGACCAAAAACAATAGGGCACCTAGAAATCGGTTTGTCGATCAAGCCTGTAAGTTTCAAGTTGATTGATGCAAAGTGTGGCCTGGAGAGTCGTGACAAACAAACAAAAAAGAGACAAACAGACATACGCAACTGACGAACATGCTTGCCGAAATCGAAGATTTCCGGCAAGCAAAAAACCAATGGTGGTCCAAGGATATTTGTATTTCACAATGGTTTTTTAAATCGAACATACATTAAGAAATTTGCTGCACTGATAAATTAATCTCGAAGGGCAGTATCCACTGCTTCTACAAGCCACAGGACCCGTAGTCCTCTGAGTAAACATAAATACGTCACAAAACAAGCAGGAGTGGTCCTCGATCATTTGCTCTGTAAGAGTAATATTTCTTCATGACCGCTAGTTCACAGCCCAGTCCAAACACTTCACCAATACGTAATGTTAACTGTAATAAAGATTGTAACAAAGACTGTAGTTATTGATTTGTGGCATCAATGTTGTCGACAGTTCGGTGAGGACAGTTCGCCGCCCAGTGGTGATTTGGGTCTAATACCAACAAATAAAACGCATGACTCGTCATGAAGCAAAGCTTCCTACAGCAGATCTGACACCGCTTCCGACATATATAGCTTCATTTAACGTCAACAAGGGATACACACGATTCGAGTATAAATAAAACACTTCAGAATGCTGTGTTTGTAGGATCCTCAACTGAACATATGTCTTATATACATCGACATATATTAGAAAATCAGGCTTTGATTTGCTATTCCACTGGTCGCGGGATCCCCATGTTCTTTATTTGAGAGATGGGAAGGAAGGTTCCATTGGGTTTAGATATACCGACTGGCACTAACAACTGTTACCGTTCTTCATAACTGTATCGGATTCCGGCCGTTATTTCTACTTCTCCCATAGCGTTCCGAGTAGCAAGTCCACAGACATAAATAAATCTACTCTTGCTGTAGCAGTTGCGTAATGGCTATAGTGTTAACGATATATATCCACGTATATAACCTTCAGTGTGGAATAGGATAGCGTCTTTTTTTCTTTTGCTCAATTTTAGTACTGCGGGGTAAAATAACAGACGTCAGAAACAGTGCAGCAGCTTTAGTGATTTATCAAGTTCATGTACAATCTTGTTCCGACGAGACACAGTCATGTTTTACGGTGCCTCATGACCTACAGGTAAGCTGTACTTAAATAAACCAGACCAATCGTAAGCTATATTTGTGTACTGTGTAACAACACATTCTGTGTTCGATGAAATTCCGTTTTAACTCTACATATAGGTAAATCCCCCTGCAGGTTGAATATCTGACCCATGAATACAATCATGACTCGCACGGGTTACTTGACGATAGCCAACATGTAGCCGACACAGCAATTGTCCTGTTACCTTAAGGATGCATTCAGTCTTTGGTTTGTGAGCTCTCATGTATTCTTTTTTGTGGTAACTCATCATTCGTGGTCTAACGTTAAGATTACTGGCGGTCTACTACATTACTGAGGCAATGGGATGGATGTCCGTTGCAGTACGTTCTCGCTCTCATGTATTCTTTTTGTGGTAACTCATCATTCGTGGTCTAACGTTAAGATTACTGGCGGTCTACTACATTACTGAGGCAATGGGATGGATGCGTGTTGCAGTACGTTCTCGCGTATGGTTCTGAGATGGAATTGTTTCATTCAAAATTTGATCAACAATTTGATAGAATTACGACTTTACATACAATGTCCTTGGAAAAACTTCACTACCTTAAGACGACATTTCTATCCTTACCCCAAATACTGCTTTCGTTTATCCGTTATTAGAAAATTTTGCTGTGATAACGCAAACTGATACGCTGTAAAACCAACCATTCTCTCGCTTTTTAAACATTTAGGTCAGCTCAGTGTCCACTGACCCCGTGAGAAACAAGTTAATTACTGGTCACCGTGTGTCTCTGTTTAGTGATGACGCCCGATGCATTTTCTTACCCTAGTCTTGCTTTATTTCTGTCTGGTACAAATTTTTTTCTCCCGTATTTTACATACGTGTTGTTGTCCGACGGATCGTTAAATCCGTTGTGATGGTACGTGCCGCTGGTTTGCAGCAGAGGACTTCCGCCATACGTTGACGGAATGTGTCAGAGAAGAGCGCGTACAAAAACGGATTCACTCCACTGCTCATGAACAACAAAATAAACGTTATCGGCGGCAACAGAGCTTCAACAAGAGGAGGTGAAGGCCACGGTGACCAAAACTGCACCAAAGCCCGGACCTGATACGGGAGGACCAGAAACGAGAAAGACACTACCACCAGCACCAACAGACGTATGACGCGCCGCCTGGCGGACGTTGAGTTCTGTTTTCCTAATGTATGACTTGCGCTGAAGCGTTTTTCAACATCAACAGATTTGCGCCTCAGGTCGACACTTTTATGAGTCCGCCATCTGAAACTTTGTCGCTGCTCCACGTCTGCGCCTTGTTCGATGTGATTTCCGTCAAGGATTTCCGTCTCCGAACAATAAGTAGACCTGTTTGGGATTCTATCAAACGATCTTGAATTATGCCTGCTCACTACGCCATTTTGTTTCATGCCATCATACGCTCCGGTCATTTTAGTTGATCGCCATAGCACCAAACATATACGTCCATATAGCAAGCCAATCACTGCGATAGGGCAGGCGTACAACAAAAAGAAATTGACTGTAATATAGGCTTTGGCGTTGAACGGCACTGTAGGAACGCAAAAACACATGACGTCACCAGAAAGTGTGCTAATTGAGGTCTCATTATAAATAAAAAGCTGCGGCATGCCATAAAGTCCTGAAAGTACCCAGATTATAGTGATGTATACACGAAGGCGGCTCAACGTGGAGAACCTTTTTGCTTTCAGTGGATGTACGATAGCAAAATGTCGCTCAATTGCTATGGTCGTCAGAATAAATATGGACGCCGTGTAACACATCTGTTGTACGAAGTAGTAGATCTTACACATAATCTGTAATAGGAAATACAGATATTAAAAAATGGTAGTCTAAATATACTCCAGGATATGAACAAAATTAAAACTGCAATATGAAAAATAATAATAATTTGTTTACTGTTATTAAAATAACTAATCACATTAGGCATTACCTATACAAAACATGTTTTTTTCCACCCAGTTATGAGATATTGGAATTAACATTATCAATCAAATTACTCATGAAAAAATTAAATAAAAAAAAAACGATGCCACACGGATGGTAAAAATTGATACGATTGTCAATATTTCTAACGAAACTATATGACTTATACATGAACTTAACAGTACTCTATGACATACAATAACAAATTTGGTGAACAATCATATGACAAGGTAATTAAAAAATGTTTTTACTGTGTTAATCGCCATAAGCAGTACAAAAGTATTCATCATACAACAAGCGTAGAGATTAAAGCAAGGTCATAACAACAGTAGTGGAATACTGATGAATTAATATAAACTGTGTTCCCTCCTTCGCTTTAACCGCTGCATTGTATATAGCGGGTTTTGGGGATTCACTACCAAGGCTGGTACTTGCCCATGACTTGTATCAGACCCGAGTGGGGCGTGGACTCGTTTTGTGCATTCAGTTCATGTGATACCACGCTCTATACGAAGCAGAGGTTAAAGTGAAGGAGATATGGAAGGGTTGAAGTTATACTAGCTGCATAAGGAGTGTCATGAAGTACAGGAATTCGTACCCGTCCAAGATGCCAAGTAGGAGAGAGGAACAGTGACATGTTGGGCAGCACACAGAACACTCCAACTCCGAGGTCGGCCGCTGCCAGGTTAGCAAGGAAGAAGTTAGTTACAGAACGTAACTTCCGGTGACGTAATATTACAAACAGTACCAGGATGTTACCTGCAAAGGAAAACATGGCATAAAGTAAACATTACATTCATAAAGGAAGTTTGCTTCCATATTTGTTTCTTTATACTCTTATCTTGTTTTAAGCTATTTTTTTAAGTGTATGTTTTCTAAATATTTAAACATTTTAATATATGTGTATAACATGAACTATTTATCTCTTTTTATTTTTGAGTATTTTTTTTTTATTCAAAGATAGTGGTTATATTCATCAACGAAATGCAATTGTTCCCGCGCAGAATTTGAAAATACTAAGCAGTACCTGAGTATAAAGGTACATTCCTCTTGACAGTTACCATTTGTGTTATCTTACGCTATTAGTTCATTTTGGCTGATTACAAGGGTTTCCCCGAAAAACTATCTCGGCACACGGATTTACTCCCGTGCAACTGTTTTATGCGTTGTTATTGTTCTGTGTGTGAATAAACATAGTCCACGTGTTTTTGTTTACCTTAATAAGACGTTGTGCATACGTGACAACTCCCCAAAAAGGGGGTGAAAAAAGCAAAGGGATTCAAAGAGGACACACCAGTTTAAAGTTAATGAGATTCTGATTGTGAAGTTGCGCGGGACGGCCTTCAGATGGCGTTCGTGATATGTTTGTGTTTTGCGTTAGTGATCTTGCTCGGTGCAAGGTTATTTCTATAAGTGTACATATGTGCAGATCTAAGCAAACAGTTCTACAACTGTACCATATGATTTAAGGAGGACACAATATAATGCTTGCATATTTAATATACCTGGTATATAAATATGCCACTTTAGTGAAGATTATATAACGCCTCTCATTTTGTATTTTTGTATGGTTCATAACAACCTGGCATCACACCAAAACCTCTAGGCATCTAATGCTCGCTCATATACTATAACTATAGTAAATACATGTACATGTAAACTCAACATCCCAACTACTTTCGCAGACATTAAAGCTGGTGCCACCTGTGCTGCATAATATTGTCCAATGATCTTAATGGACAATAATCCTAAATTCCTTCAAAACAACCAGTCTCTTATGAGAAAAGCTAATAAAACAGGAATATATATCGAAAACTTTTCAGAACATTTTGGTAGAAATTTGCAGCAAGAAAAAACTACCGAAATAGATAGATGCAGTTGATAAATGGACAGACACATGTTTTCAAGAGACACCCGAGAAGAGAATTACTTTGCATGCGATCAAAGATCAAAAGAAATCAGTTGATTCTTCCTTTGTAAAGGGTTGGGTCACATATAACGGAATTAACCCGTAAAACCCGGTCCATAAAACATAGCACTCAGCTCCGATTCTAGATAATATAACTGGCAACCCAGTAACCATCGACAGTCAGTTATAGCACATTCATTTCACCTTGCCGTTGGCTGCTTCGGAAGTTTTAAATTCTATCTTTTGATCTTTGGTACTATTGCTCCTCAGTCACTTGAGGATGTTATAAATCTTCATAAAACTAGGGATAAAACCTGGATTTAAACACTATGGTCATCTAAATCCAAAATCATCACATTTTGATGTAAAAAGGAAAAACGTTTATGTTTCAAACTAAATGTTTGGAGGACGTTCAGGGTCTTCCATTCGAAGGCTTTACGCTTCACCCGCATACAAGGGCTCTTCACTCACTTAAGAATGATTGGAACGATCTTAAAGTAGAGGAATAAAAGCGTTAAATAAAATCCTCTGATCTTGAAAATCAATACAGTCCTTTGTTTCAAGAAAGATGAAGTGGTTTTGCATCGTAATTTATAAGGTCTTTAGTCACATTTGCATGAACATGTATATACTCCTGTTTCAAGGGAACAGAGTTTTTGTCCAAAGCCCATGGCTAATTTAATGCCACATACATCATTTAAAACGACTGAGGGCGTTCACATGAACCCCGTTTTAGCGATTCATACTTCCTTTTATCTGATTAAGATTGCAGTAAGTCCCGACCTAAAATTTAACCTGTTTGCATCAGTTCATTAATAACTCAATGAACGGTTACCGATATTTTCTTTGTTAATTATCCATGGCGCAGATGAAAAGAATCTACACGCTTCAGTTTTGGTACAGTAATGCATCTCCATACCACCGTTCTGTGGGTGCTCCACTGTCACAGACCCTGATTCTGTGACCCGCTCTGACGTCTATTTCATGAGTAATGAGCAAGTCAACATTATTTCATCCAGCTTTCATAGCATGTCTGGTACTAGTCCTAGACCTGGAAAACCTTGAGATCATAGAGAATTTGACCAGTCAAATAAAGACATGTAAACCTATCCCTTTTCTATTGCACACGTTCTTGTTCAGATGGCGTGTGAACAGCGTATTGTTTACATTTTGTTCGTTGGATTTGATTGTTTGTTTTGATTTCTGCTCGAACCCCTGCAGACATGTTTATTATTGATGAAATAGACGCCACAGTGTCTCGCTTAATCAAAGTCTGTGAAAAGCGTAGTATGTAGATGATAATAATACACTAAACCTCAGATTATACTCTGTGCGACATGTTTTAGAGATAACTTTCTGTTCTGAATAGTTTATATTTCTAATGAGTTCCTGGAAAGCTGCTTTAGAAATGGTGGCCTTATATGACAATCAAGAATTTAAAATAAATCTTAAGTTTATGTTTTGCCTTTAATTCACGATCTGACATATCAGTTATGCATTTGCACGACATAATCCAATCAGCAACATTCGCATTAGTTTGCTGTGTTCTTGTGGGACTGATGTGGTGTAACATGTAGACTGAGTTTTCATATTTGTAAATAATTCTGTCACTTATATATGGGTAAAGTAGGTGTTTTTTCCTTTGTTGAAAATTAGAGCATTAATCTCCTACCCTGCAGCACCATTTTCGCCCTTAAAATTTAACTAACAAAATGTTTTAAGAGACCATTGCACAATTAAATGAAAGTAAATGCCAATGAGAGGAAACACCGTATTAAACAACAAACACGGCTTCTTCACATGCTTTTCGTTAAAATCCCATGATTTACGATTTACCAGAGTTAAAGACAGTTTAAACCCAACACCTGAAAATGTAGTTGGGACCAACACGTTTCAAAGTTAGCAGATAAAATATTGCACGAAGAAACCACAGGCGCTTGAATTGCTATTAGTGTTGATTTCGGTTAACTTTGTTACTTTTCTGGGTCATTTCCGACAGCCATGGCATAGCAACCGAGGACGCGCTTTCTGATTGGTTGATACGTCTATGGTGGAGTCTTCAGATGGTGACACCGCTGACGTAACAATGGTTCAGCCAGTCACGTATAGGTACTTTAAATTTAGCCTGAAACCAATGTGCCATGACTGTCGGGCCTAACGACGGGGGCTTCTTGCCTGCCTATCTCAAATATTAAGTAAATAATAAAGAGATGGACCATATAGTGCGAAAAACGCTAGGAAAATGTCAGGTAAGTAATATGTATATGGAAATGACCCACAAAAGTAACAAATTTAACCGAAATCTGCACTAATAGCAATTCCAGCGCCTGTGAAGAAAAATTCCTAGGACAAAAAAAAATATTAATGGCCACTGGTTTCCCATGCTGCTACCTTAAGTGTCTACCAGATGGCTACCTGTCAAAACTGGCCTTTGTTGTTGGCCCAGAATCATCTCAGATTAATTTATTTGGTTTTATTACATACCTCAGCGGTGTACAAATTAATTAACGTTTCAAACTAGATATATGCAATCGCCAAACGATCAACGGAAGTTATTCCTGTCAAGGAATTTCAATGGTTCTATGATGAATCCTGCAGCAGATTTTCGAATGTTTTAAATTTTTTTCTATCTCTCTATCTTTTTATAGTATTTCTAACATTTCGTATCGTAAACCGTTCATTTTACTCATACTCTCCTAATTTTTACCTTAACCAAGGTTGATGTCCATGGTTTTCAATTTCAATGAAGTCTAACAATCTATGTTGAAACAAGAAAATAAGTAATGATATTAAGAATAAAATAATCTGTTAATTCGACCTGTCCATGGATTTAGTCCGCTGAAGTCAGGCTTCCCTTAGCATTGACCTGATAATCATCCCTACCAGATGATTGGCCAAAAATGACTGTCCCTATGAACCAGATAAGTTTTACCGTACCATCCTGTTTAACTCACTCAATAATAAACTTGATTCAAGTTAGACTGTTATGTCGTCAACTAAATAAGCACCGAATCAGCTTTCGGATATCAGACAATGTGCCTTGCATACTCTGAGTATAGTAAAAACTAATTGGCAGTATAGTCAAAAAGGGAACGAGACCCCACGAGAAAATTTCGAATCATTGGTTGCCATGGTGACACCTAACAGGTTTGATCTTCGTCTTTGTGTGGTAAAACTCACTTTGCCAAGGCTTATCTAGTTTTGATCGGTCCTTATCGACATGTCGCGTTTTGACGTCAGTATTGACATGCCAGTTTGAAAGAAAGCATAACCATATCATAATCTTTGATGAACCGTTTCTTTTTTTTTAAATTGTCAATGTTACAGGTGCTCTTTTTATTATGTGACACGGGCGTAACTCCTGTTGTGGCATTCGTGTCTGGCCGCGTATTACATTCTATGTTTAATCCGTACTGGTTGAACTCTTGATGTCGTGCTGGCTTGGTGCGAGATCACGTGTACACCATGGTGTGTAGAGGCACGGCGATGTTTCCTAGAGAATTCATGAAACGCGTGTTTACTGTTGAGTAAGGTCCTTATAGACTGTTTGAGAAGTGTAAAATTCTCGGCTTGGGGTGTGAAGGTAGATAAAGGGGCTGTTTTTTTTAGAACCAAAGAGAGAGCAGCAGAGCATATTCCAGCGGACGCAGAAGCGTGTGTCAGGACCTTTTCCGACGAATGCGGCAATTATAGATTTTCAAAGACTTTCTCCTGGATTTTATGCATTTGTACTTCAGTTTACTTTCTGGGTTGTAGCAAGAACTTTCCACTGGACTGTCTTCTCCGAGTCTATTCTCCGAGATTTTACATTTAAAGGACTTATCGTTGTGATGGTGTTTGTATGCAGGTACTGTGCACATTATTTTCTATGTGATTGTATTGACTTGTTGCTATACCGCTGTTTTACTATATAATTGTATTGATTTAGTGTACTGTATTGTTAGGGTTGTTTTAAGAATAAATTATAGTTATTTGTTAACAAAAAGCCACTGACTTCTTTATTCATTCCCCTAGACATGTCACGCTGCCTAGTGTTACAGAATCTGATTTTTTTTTATCTCTGTTACAGAATTTGTGTTCATCACCCATACGTGATCTGTTTATATTAGGTTCCGTAACAATATTAACTTTGCTGATGATGGTTAAAACACGACAAACCCTTTACAGACGAAAAGTACAATATGATTGTAGATTTATTAGACTGGCCCAGTCGGTACTGCTGATTAGACTTTAAAATTGCCCCCCGCTTAGAGAGACATCAAACTTAACTGCTGTCTGTGTCGCGATATTTTGGTCGGGTAGCGCTAACTGGCGGCAATGTACGGCTCTCTGACGTGATAAGAGCCGGCACTGAATGTATCATGTTTTGATGCCTGGGATCATTCTAGATGTTACGTATTTTAGTAGCAACTGGCAACTGGGGTGTTAATGTGACTGTGGTGTCAAATGTGGATAACCTGATCAAAGAAAAAACTTAGCTCTTTACTTGATAAATTGGTAAATAAAATCCTATATAAAATTTTCCCCAAAGCTCGTCACTTAAAAGGAAAAGAATGAAGAGGAAATTTGAGGCTATGTGACATATCTACATTAGTCAACATGCCCTTGTCGTGAAAGTCTATGTTCAATAAAAAAAAGTTCTTATGATGCCAATAGCATCATCTGTAAGAGCTTATACTAAAACTGAAGACAAAATAAATGTGTACACCTGACTGTCCCAGTGTCTGTCTGAATGTTTGTTCATTCCGTATATAGTATAGTGGACGAAATAACTCTATGGATTATATAAATCATGAAACCGTTGCCAGAAACCGCAAACGAAGACACTAAGGCCGTATTCTCACTTGGTTCCCATCTAAATCGGTTTTATTTTAGTCTAGAAGCAGTCCGCTTTGTGGCTGCAATGTAGTTTACAGAGGTCTAAATCAGATTATTCAATTCAATGTGAGTTTGCTGTCCGTACTTGGCTGTTGTACCGACTCATTATGCTGCAAAATAAAAGTTATTTAATGTGAATGATTAGGTCAAATCGTACCAAAACTTGCCCTGAAACGGATTCGCCATAAAAAGACTGGGAACTTTGCTGTATACCTGGCTAATGTAAATCGAACAACTATAAACTGCTTTTATAGCAGACCACAACAGAACTGATGCGGATTAATGGCTCAGTAAAATCCGTGTCCGTTTTTTATTTATTTTGCGTCATATTATCTAATATAATTAATATATATTATAATGGATACTCTCTGTGTAGGCTATTGTATGGTGGGATTGAGAATGTGAAACTCTCGCCAGTCGCGAAACAATGAGACGTGAAAATCGCGAAAATTTAATCTTGCGAATATGAAGGATTCTACAGTTGGTAAGAAAGCTCAAAGGTATTATTTTGATGTTGGCACATAGCTTCTAGCAAAATTTTTAATTAAAACTCTAAATTTTTTATTTAAAGAGCTTATTCCAGCTTCCTGGACTTTGAGTTCAAATAAACTATAGCTGTTCGATTTTACTGTTCTTAAGCTAAAAACTTACTTAGTTCACCTTGGTTCACCAGATTTATAATTGTGTCTTTACCTGAACAGCTGGCCAGTCATCTGAATCACAATCTTTGTTCATATAACAATACAAACTATGATGTTCTTTTAATTAATAAAATGGACGGCTGAGTGGTAAAACGCTCGGCCTTCTCCGCTGGCTGGGTTCGATACCCGGTGTGGCTATGAGAGTGGGTAGAAGTGGCCCGTCCAAGGTCGGTGGTTTTCTCCGGGTCCTCCGGTTTCCTCCATCCTTACCGACTACCGAGCCATGGAGAGTGCCTCGTATTAGTTGTTTTAACTAGTTGTACAATTCATGTAAAATAAATAAAGCTTATTTTCCAACTAAGACAGCAAACGAGCGTCTTTATATAATAACCTGAGTGTTTTCACATTAATAAGAGTGAAATATTCGGACCTGTTTTGTTAATTGAAGGGGGATGTGACTACCGTAACAAATACATGTAACTATCGTTCACGCCACAGTAACATAAGCGTCAAAGGGGGGGGGGGGGGGGGGTGTTAAAATTTTTACAGAAGCCGCAGGCATGAAATAAGAAAAGACAGGTTTCATAAAGCTTCCCGACATAATAAAATTTGTAAACATTTTCATTTATTACTCTCCTGTAGGAACCCAAAAAGAAATTTCTATATGACCCACCGGTATGAAACAAAAATAGGATTTTTCTTTATAGAGAACGAAAAAAGAACCGTAAAATGAGGTGCCGCTGGCTTCAGCCAAAGAGAAAGGGAGAGATGAAATGACAGGGGATGAAACAGACGTGAATCGTTACTATCTTTTATCTACAAAGACAGGACTTGGTATTTTAACGAGAACAGTGGATGCTCAGACCGGTCGATGATTGATCACGTGATCTTCAAAGACCTGCCTGGCGGCGACCCGTAGTTAAAAGTTAAATTACAAAGAATGTACCGTAATGAACTGGAAAAAAAACGAGGGGATGGGTGGATTACCGAAGATAAAGCAACATACCAAAATAAGACATTATTGTGCAATTTTTTTTTTTACAAAAATAAATTTTTAAAATATTTTTTTTTCCTTTTTTTCGTTCAGCTGAAAAAAGGATATTAGCTGCCTGTACGCTCCTTGACATTCAATCACAGTAACGTTGTGGTAAGTAATAAAGAGAGGAGTATATGGGCACACATGGTACTTTAATTAATGTGCAGTTCTGTTTCTATATAATACTTTCACACACATATATGTATACACACATGTATATATATATATGTATATATACATATATATATATATATATATATTTATATATATATATATATATATATATATATATATATATATATATATAAAGCTTTACTTTAATGGAACTATTTACGATATTGGCGGAAGGAAACAGATTGAGGAGGGTGCACAGCGGGCTGGTGGCCTCAGGCCACCCGGTGTCCCAAGACCACCATTCGCGAAAGTAATCTGACACTTGCTATTAGTTTCCCAGAGGGAAACAGGATGGCGCTAATGGTAACAAATGGTATGGCAGCACATGAGGTGCCATGGTAATGGCGTTACAGGAACTCTGATGTCTCATCGTGCCTTTAAGAAGTGACCCGAGTATAAATTCCATGCAGGTATATATCAATAAGTCATAAATTAGCGCTCTCTTTTGACTGCATCAGTCACTCAGGGGGGGGGGGGGGGGGGGGCAGAACCTCGTATATTGACCATTAAATTTCTCAATTATTGGCAACTTAATTTTAAAAAAAAACTTTGAACGCTCCTCGGGCTCTCCGAGAGTATACTACCAAGAAATGAGACCACTATAGGACGAACTTCTGAGTTCGTAACAAAAAGTATCGTTATTTTACTTACCAAAAAAACAGCAAGCAAACACTATGGAGTAACACAGAATCAGCGTGACCTTGACCTCTGGCAGGTCAAGGGGACTTGTATATCCGGGGCGTGGAGGAAACAGGATTCCTGAGCTGTTGTTCATGACTGTTCTCAGATTGTCTCGTGTCCTCTGACCTTAAAAACAGAACATGTATTAAAATACCAAAATATAATATAATTTACATTTTCAAATTTTTAGGTAATAATAAAATTAACCTGGTTGTATAAATATAGCTTTAACTGAATGTATAATGCATCGCTTAAAACCCGATATACTGGTTGGTTATTTGATTTCAAGAAAGATACATCTAATAATACTTATGATAAGTATAAATATATGATACATTTAATTGAATGATAATGGAACAAAACGACTAATATATAACCTACGTTTTTCAGTTATCACTCCCCTAGTACAGGTCTTCTGATGAATATTCGGGAAGTCATCATGGCGACGTTGATCTGTTCTTATACTGATGAGGAGTCACCATCAGCGCCCTTTAGTATAAACGTTATATTTTATATTTATCATATTATATCTATTTATATTACTAGCGATAACAAAAAAAGGTAATGTAAATGGTTGACACCTTTATAAAGACTATAGCTATGTGATGGTTCGTATACACTAGCTTTCGGGAGCTCGGCCCCCTTCGTCAGGTGTGAATAGCGGCCTACCATTAATTCTGTTTGGCGGATTGCGATTTGTTTTAATGTGTAAACAAAATGGCAGCCCCCATAAGCGGTTTCGATATTATTTTAGAGACCAGAATTTGGATGGAGGACGGAGGTCACTATCTGCGGTGAGTTTTAAGTTGTTAATTTACTGGTATCTACCAAGAAGAAACCGGAAAAAATGATCTGCCGGTAGCTCATCCGCATATTATACTTATATGTTAATGTTTATGTGTCACGCATTAAGCATTCACCTTATACATAATCATGATATATCAACAAATATATTTTTATTCGGGTCACATCGGTAATTTTGTAAGGTGATTGGTTAAAATTTCAATTAAATTTCCACGGGTTAACCAAGTAAGAAATATTTGACACTTGATGATTTCCGGTCTGATAATGAATTAAAACCACAGTGGAATTCAGCAGGGTCGGAGTGGGACGAAAAAAGGCCCACAAGGATCAGTTTTCTGCTTATTCTCTCAGTCCAGTCTCTAAATCTTCCAGTCCCCGCTTAATGTCATAATGGCACATAAGATTTATGTAAAATCTAATCAATTGTCATGGTTCATAACAACATTTAGTTTTCATTTAAGGTTAAAAGGTATCAAAGGAAAAACACGCTGAAAACTCTGCGAAACATTTTGTCGAAGATTATATAAATGTTGATAGGTTGCCCTGAGCCAAAAAAAAAACCAAACAAACAAACAAAAAAATCGAGACATGTTTATAACTGTGTTTGTGTAATCGTCAATCGAAATAAGCAAAGGTCAAAGTTTATCTGAAAAGCACAACGTTTTCATTTTGCAAAATATAGTCTTAAATTTGACTAAATTTGAGAGATGATCAAAGAAAATAAACATGAATCGAACTTATACAATTTGAGACTGAGAGCATACCAAGTTTTTTGACAACACACTGATTAGTCATACAAAAATAAAGTGATATTTAGGCGCTTGGTACATGTTTTATCGGGTATTAAATGGAAAGTGACGTTTGGGCGATAGAGTTCTTAAAAACGGACTGAAAGATTTTTTGTACTCGCTGTCTCGCGTCATGACCTTTCAGGTTTACACCTCCTGTCTAAATGATTGATTATCATGTTAATTTTGCATTCAAGCTTTTGTTTCAGGAAGCTACTAAGCTTTCAGTATGGCAGGGCTATATTACGAAGTCGACATCCCAATAAAAATACAGCAAGGCCACATAAAAAAGTGAATTGTTCTAAGGACTCTGGAAATAAATTTGTTTTTCTATTTTTTTACCGGTCACAAAAAGTGGAATTTTTCCAGCGTGAATATTAAATAAATTTTTTTATAAAAATCTTTATAATTGAAGCCTCGAATCCGTAGAACAATTGTCTTTTTTGTTATGCCTAAATGCGAAGATAAATTGAAAACACGACCAGTAATATCAATATCTATTTGTTTAATAATCTGCTCAATTAAGATCGTGTTATGAAGCAGGCAACATATCATCACAGACCGATAAAAATCGGGTACTCTCTCAGAAAGTAGAATCAAATCAATGTGGTTGAATTGAACAGGATAGCAATATGTTAATGTACACTTTGAGCAGGTATCTTTAAAAGTCACTGACTTCTTCATAACATATTTCTTTAGGGCATGCGGGTAGCGTCAATCACGTAAAAGGGATATGGTTACAGTGAACACTCGGGGTCTTGCTGACATTTTAGACTTATTGTTCGATAGTAAAGAACAGTGTGGGTGAAGACCCCAACTGCTCCCGTCACCTATGAAAGGCAATACAATCACATGACAAAATGTTAAAGCCTGCTATTCAACTACATTTTCTGTAGCATCTGTGTGATTTCTGGCTTACTCTGATTACATATTAATGTATTTCAGGTAATCCCATTTAAGATAAGTAATATATAACCCCTCTCAGTCAGATGTAAGAGCTGGGTTTAATAAACATGGCACATACGCTTATCATTAAAATAAAAAAAAAATGTATCCGAAGGCGGTATATATGCTGCATATTTGTGGAACTTTAAAGGTCTCAAAACGCTCTTTGCAAAACTCAAGTTCATATGGCTTGTCGCCAAAGTGTGTTTTGATTATTTTGGGCGGCCCCCATTTGTTTTAAACACGAGAACATCCCGGGATCGGTGTTTCCGGATATTTTGACTTCAAAGGATAATCTTTATAGTTAGTAAGGTATATCTTCCGAGAAATAACGGCCAGGCGAGAATCTACATGAGGGGAGTATTGGTGTCAAGGCGACGCGTATCGGCGTGATTTAGAGCCAAATAACGCAGATTTTTGACCACAGGTATTAAAGGTTATACAATAAATAAACCTAGCTTCATCATATCGCAATATACTGAAGATACCCGTTCTCCACTGGGAAATATGGACTATAAACTCTACCTTAAAAATATCACCCCAGTGTGAAGATATATCAGGACCAAAGGTGTAACTTTATAAGTGTGAAGAAAATGTCTATCGGTTACTTCAGTAGTTTGTAACAGATGGTCAAATAACCTTCCTTTGTTTTACAAACAAAAGGTAAAAAATGAAATTTACTTTTTTTCAAAATTAAAAAATAGTAAATTATGATTTTTGACCATTATGCTAAATTCACCATCAAAGCTTATGTAAATACTTTCCAACTCCCGTCTCTAAGTGGATACTATACGCAACTCACTGTTTGTTCAACATAAGGTGGTGAATACAGTATACTACAAGAGCAAGCAATATTATTTCTTGGATAAAACTAGGGGAAAAAAGCAATTCCATTGGGTATATTAAAGCGACGTAATCAGGAGCAATATTACGATTATTCTTTCATACTCTCAGTTCAGTTTTGCTTTAAGCAAAAATTTCCAAGCAGAAGCTTCCAGGCACACAGTCTCAGTACCTCCCATACGGCTGTTTGACACCATGTATGTTTGTTTACCATAAAAAGGCCGCGTGATGGGAGGTCCGATTTTGCGCATGTGCGACAGATCCCAAACAAGAAGTAGTCCAAAACAACTCTATACATATACAAAGTCGTTCATAAAAGATAAAAAAGAGGTAAAGGTGGGAGTTTAAAATCTGATATCACCAAAAATGTTAGTCTCATCCGAATTTAACCCTTGCCAAACAGGTGTCTCGGGCCTGTTCATTCTTGTAGCTGTTCTCGACTCCCTGGGGAGTATACAACCCAAGCTGCCATATCGGGCGCTAGAAGGTTATTCGTTCCCAGTACCCATTCACTCCTGAGTTGGGAGAGCGCACTCTGGCGTATAAAGAATTTTGCTAGGAGTCTTAGCGCAGAACGGCGGTCAGAAAACAGGACGCGAACCCACAACCTTGCGGTCGCAAGTCCACGGCATACGCCACCACACTGATATATCTCTGCTGGATGGACTTTTCAGTTCATGGGCCGAATGTACATTCAACCTTTCGAAACAGATCCTCAACTGAAATGACACGGCACAAGGTGTGAGCCCTTGTATCGGGTGCACGAGCCACCGCTACAAGCAATGTTTCAGCCACCGAGAACAGTTGTTTTTACAATTTTTGAGAGTAGTCAGTCAAGGCATCACCTGATTAACAGGTGCTGTGGCCCGGACGCTGTGTTTGTTTTTATGCTTGTGATCGGTAGAGGGTTTAAGCAAACGGTTTCGGGGGAATATTTTTAGACCAATTTTTTTCAAATGGCAGACACTATATTTCGTGTTAAGTCATCGTGCTTTATAGGTGATTTAACACCTTTTAAATCGATTATCTTAGATTTCTTTGTATCTGATGAAACAATTAAATCGTTCGACCTTATGTCACCCTATTTCAGTCTCTAATGATACACTTAAATCTTTAGACCTGGTGTAACATTTTTTTAGATGTAATCCAATCATGGTAAAGATTTAGTTTTGAAGATGACAGACAAAGTCTTTGTGACAACAGACTCGACTCAAAGGTGATGAAGTATTAATTATCTTAATCAAAATATCGGAGGATGAAAATTGAAATTTGATTAGAGATATAAAACAAAGATTTACCAGATTGCGATTCTAAATGCTTTGTGACCAGTGTCACAATCAATGAAATTACCTTCATTATATGTGCCTAACAAATGCTGTTATTTAAAGTTTTAAAAATTAGGGAGTAAAATTACATATGTGAACTGTGATGTACAGAATACAGAATACATTTAAAAAAGTGTAAGAATAAAAAGCAAATATAAAAACATTTTGATCAATTAACAATAGACTAATAAAAGGCCATTAAATGTCACGCAGAAATGGTAAGATTAGCCTAATATGGATAAGGCTGAGTTTATTTAAAAGGGAGAGGTTTTATTTATACAAATAAAATATCAGCTTTCAGTATTCAAGTTTTATAATGTAGAATTACTGTAAGATCTTACCTGTTGGTTATGCTTTCTACAAAGTTCTATCTTTCACCTGTAGCATCAACAACTGTAGCTGTAAAACTGTGCAAATTAATACGTTTGAATTACTTGTGTCATTTAGATAATTTGTATTTACAGAAAGTTATTGAGACAATTGACACGGATAGAAAGAACTATTATTTAAATGAAATATTATGTAACTACCGATGTCGTGCCCATGCACCTTTTACTCCGTCACCCGGTATGCGACATCCGGGTTTTAGTCTGTACAGGAAAATGACGGTACCAGATCACGGTCATGTGAAATAATTGGGAGGAATAACCGGTCAGGGTTCGATAGGCGCTGTGATGCGACACGAAAGTAATCCGAGGACATCGTAAATGCAGGCGGGACACAATGATGTCACTATGTACGCAGAGAATTTGGTGGCAATACGAAGTGTATGCGCAAAGTTTAGTGCGGAATAGTGCTTTTTTTACGACGCCCAAATTCTCAAATTATAGTAAGATAACGGGTTATGGTAAATATATATAACCACTACTATTTTGACCTGTTCATTGAATAGAGATAAAACATTTAATCGTCGTATAACTCTGGATATATGCGTATTTATTTACAGAATAATGTTCAATATATTCAACGTGTCGAACGTCTGAATAATTTGTTTTATAGACCTGATCTCCTTGTTTAAATTTCTTTCTATCTGCTTCTGTCTCATCCTCCCCCCCCCCCCCCCTTAATTTGTATTTGTGTATGAAGAGGCACACGCAAGCTAAATGGTCCATATGGGACCTTCAATGAAAATGATACATAAAAAATTGTTTACCTGTGTTACCCTAAATCCCACTAAGACCTTTGCATTTGTGTTTTTTTTGTCTAATAAATATTGGATTACATCAAGTCTCTACTTAGGAGAGTCGCCACGATACAGGGATGGCAAAGGGAAATGTGACAACCACTGTCAAGTAGAGTGCATTTGATATACTTTGCGATGAATGAATCCGGATGACAAGATATATTATGAAGAAACAAACATGACAGAGTGTTAGTTAGCTTCCATGACGACCAGCAAGGCTCATGCGCTCCATGTCATGACCCGGTGGCAGACGACATTTCTTCCCGCCAGATTTGATGGGCGTCCTATAGAATCTCGTTATGCCCCCGTCTCACGACGTCACACACGAGAGTCCCGTCTCCTCCAATTCAATAACACTGAACCTCTTGCTCACGTCAGCTGCAGTCTATATTTAACAGTTTTATATTAAAAATCATGGCCCTTTGACAGAGTGTTTCAAGCATACGGGTCTAAGATATACATTAAATCTAAACGTTTTAAGTTTAATATGTAAAAGCCGTCAATTTGTAAATTGTCCGAAATTTTCATTCAATGTACAAAGTGCCTGATTCACTCAGATAATATATCAAAAACGTAAATTTTCAGGCACTTGTCAATGTGACTGAAAAAAATCAGTCAGTTTATTGCTTGCCGGAAATCTCCGATTTCGGCAAGCTTGTTGGTCAGTCGCGGATGTCTATTTGTCTGTCTGTATGTCTGTCTGTCCGTTTGTCTGTTCCCTCTCTACAGGTCGCAATTTTGCAGCAATCGCTTTAAAACTTAAACAGTTGATGGAAAAATTTAAAATGACAGGAGCCTATTGTTTTTGGTCAATATAGGTCAAAGGTCAAGGTCAAGGTCAAGGTCATCACAAGTATACAAAACGGTTTTTTCTTCATATCTGTGTGATTCTTAGTCGTTTCTTCTTCAACTGTAGCTCATTTTAATCGTCATTCCAAGGCCTGTCTTCTGGTGTGTAGCTGACTCAATTTGCGTAAACCATGGTAACGCATTTTCGGGGGAAAGTGTTGATATTTGAAAATAAGTGGTCTTATTTTTCTTACTTTGTCAGTTTTAAAGCTACAGAGGTCTAGTTTTTTTTGCATCAGGTAGCATACAAGGAGTGCTATTTGATTATATTACAAGTCTCGCAATATCTCGTGTAATATCTCGTCAAACGAGATATTTCGAGATATCACTTAGTGATAGCCTACAGTCCACAGGTATGCAGGAATCATTATGAAACCGATATATCGTATGTCTGACATTATTATCTAGATTTTTCATTTTCCGGATATGGCTGCTAGGGGGCGCTGCACTTGAACCTTTCGAACATATCATTCATTGGACATATCTCCAAAACTATAAAACTCAGTTACAGAAACTATAGCTTGGTTTCTTCTTCTGGGTCTTCTCCATAACAAGGGAAAGTCATCTGGTCTAAATCTTGTGTCACTTTGTCAGTATGTCTGTCTGTATGTCATTTGTCCTCAAATTCGATTTTTGCTGGTTCTTCACCTATATAGCATTCTACAGGCCACAGTTTGGAAGGAATCCTTTTGAAACTGGTATATGTTATGTTTTTCACGAATATCTCGGAACAAATTTTTCATTTTCCGAATATGGTGCTAGGTGGCGCTGCACACGACCCGCCCCAACATATCATTTTTTATCCATATCTCCATAACAATAATTCTCAATTAGAGAAACTATAGCTTATTTTCTTCCTCCGATTCTTCTTCATAAATTGGTCAAGTAATCATGTCTCAAGCTTGTGTTACCTTGTCAGTATGTCTGTCTGTTTGTCATTTTTTCCTCAAATTCGCCTGCTTGCTGGTTTTTGTGTCTTACATATAGCATTCTACAGGCGACAGTTTGGAAGGAATCCTTTTGAAACTAGTACATCTTATGTCTTACCCTAATATCTCGAAACGAATTTTTCATTTTCCGAATATGTCCGCTAGGGAACCTCCCCAACAAATCTTTTTTAGCCATATTTCCAAAATTATAAACCTCAGTTACAAAAACTTTATTTTATTCATCTGGGTCTTCCCCATAACCTGATTAAGCCATGTGATCTCATTCTTATATTACTTTGTTAGTATGTCTGTCTGCTTATCAGTTGTTCTCAAAATCGCCTGCTTGCTGGTTCTTGTGTCTTACATATACCATTCTTCAGGCCACAGTTTTGAAGGAATCCTTTTGAAACTGGTACATGTTATGTCTTACACTAATATCTCGAAACAGGTTCTTCATTTTTTGGTACTGGCCGCTAGGGGGCGCTGCAGTCAACGGATTTTAACATATCATGTTTCGGCTATATCTCCAAAAGTATAAATCTTAATTACATAAATAATAGAAAATTTTCTTCCTCTAGGACTTTTCCATAAATTGGCTAAGTCATCTGGTCTCAAACTTGTGTCACTTTGTCAGTATGTCTGTCTGCTACCAGTTGTCCTCGAAGTTCGCCTGCTTGCTGGTGCTTGCATTTTACATATAGCAATCTCCAAGACTCAGTTTTTGCAAGAATCCTTCTGAAACTGGTACATCTTATGTCTTGCTATAATATCTAGAATGTGATTTTTCAATTTCTGGATATGGCCGCTAGGGGGCACTACAGTCCAACCATTTCACCAAGTAATTTGTTTCGCCATATAACCAAAACTAAGGCTTTTTATTGCATAAATTATAGCTTATTTAGTTCATCTTGTCTCGCCCTTGTTGCACCTTGTCAGTATGTTTGTCTGTTTGTCAGTTGTCCTCAATTTGCCCTGCACCTGGTGCTTGCATCTTACATATAGCAATCTACAAGCTACAGTTTTGCATGAATCCTTTTGAAACTGGTACATCTAATGTCTTGCAATAATATCTAGATAGTTATTTTTCATTTTCTGGGTAGTGTGGCCGGGGGCGCTGCAGTTGAACCACTTAAATATATCAATGTTGGCCTGTTGTTGGTCATACTGTTAAATGCAGCTTGTTTTCTTCCTCTTCTTCATTGCTCGTTCACTTTTTGTTTCCACATCATTTCCGGCAAGCGCTTGACCTATGGTCGTCGAGTTTGATATATTGACTGATACGATATGAATTAGTCTTTTGTTTTCACGCATCTCATTGATGTTGAGCAGACATTGCCAAATAGTATAGATATATTTATTCCGGCTTCTTCTTTCAAGGTTAATTATGAAGAATACTGATCAGGTAAAAAGACAAAAATACACACATTCGTGAGGTGATACTATTATTATGAAATATGCATATTGTTTTACAACTCATATATTACCATATCTTTGCTTACCTATACGTAAGAACAAGAATAAAGTGGAATAGAAGTTTTTGATTACATTAAACAATAAAATGTGCAGTAATATGTAGAACTTATGATGCAGAACTGTGAGGAATAACCACAGGTACACAGTTGTTGATGCCGAATTCATGATTAAGGAATGGTTAAGTGAGTTCAAAAGGGTGGGGATTAATCAAAATAAGCGACTGTGTTTGTTTCTTTTACTTTTTTTACTAAGACCAAACTGTGATGGCTGTGAACTGTAATGGATTCTAACAGTACATAAGCACAATTGGATGGGGAACGGCTGGGACATCGCCCAACTTTTCCCATCATAGTGGACATACCATATTACCATCCGACCCCAATACCCATATTGCAAAATAAAGGAATAACAATTTTGCTATAAAACAGGCTCTAATTTCAATTCACAAAATATGAGTTTTTTTAACACTTTTGTGTGACAGTTTGCTCAAATATTATCAGTGTTATCCTCTAGCAATAACTAAACTTAAAATGATGACTGATAATCTGGCACGATTCACTCGTTTCCATGACATTTTGGAACCCAAGTTTTGATTTAAACAAAATTTTTCGATTGAATTGTACAAGAGGCACAAAAGTGCTAATGAACGTACTTTTCAATAATCAATAATAAATAATGCAGTAAATCCAAATACAATACAAAAATAAAACAAAAATAAACACATGACGCACATACTTATAAACATCACATACAGGACATACTAATACACCCTGGATGTCTTGGTGAATCAAGCAACTAGCAAGCTGCTGTTTGGATATTTGAATTAGAAGAAAGGGTTGAGTACATCAACAAAATATCCATGCAAATATAAATATTCTATTAAGCATGTTAAACCCTTTTGGATGAGTGGATAAATGCATTCACAGCTGAAAATATAATGAAGATAGTCTCAACATTAACATTTGGTTCCCCCATTAATAAAACATTCAAAGCATATTGTTTATTTTTTAAACGAAGTGTATTAATCATGTCGACAGTAATTAAATTTAAGTGCCTCAATTTATCAAACAAATCGTTTCTTTGATTATAGTAAAAGGGGCATTCAAAAAGAAATGAAATACATCAGGAACATTTTGGGTCGTTTAGTAAACCATGTGAGAAGAGGTCCCCTTTTAGTGTACTTGATTTTAAACGTAGTCTGCAGTGTAAAATGTTAATTTTTCGTTGACCAGCATAAAAATTAGACGGTTCTTTATCCTGTGTTTATATAAACATGATCTGAAAATTGTTAAGGAACCTGACTAACGTACTGAATATGGCAGCTTATTCCATGCTGGGTGGTTGATGGGAAAAAAGAGGTCTTATATCTCTCAGTCTTAGTTTTAGGAACTCTGAAATCTGAATGATTTCTTAGTCTACCGAATGACCATTCGGAAACGTTAACAAACCGATCGAGACACAAATAACTTGGACACAGCCTATTTTTAACTTTGTAGAAAAATATTAATTTTGCTCTCGACCTTCTTTCAGCCAACGTTTCCCAGCCTATTTCTTTCAGCAACTCGTTTGAGTTGGTGGCTTGAATAGCACCAGTACATATCCGTGCAGCTTTATTTTGAATAGATTCCAGGGATAAAGAGTCAGTCATAGTGCAACTTTGAAAAATTACATTCCCATACCCTAGAACTGGCCGTTTAAATGATATATACAAACGCTCAAGGGTTTCCCGGTTCAACATGTATTTAAGATGTGACAGTAAACCAAGCCGAGTAGCAGCCTTTTTATGAATTTTCTGTATCTGACTTGACCAGTTCATATTTGATGTTAATGTAATACCAAGGTATGAACGCTCGTTTACATTCTCAATCGGATATGACTTTAATAATAGCCCAGGTGGATTAATACTGTTAGAGAATGACATGGCGACAGTTTTTGTCGGATTAAAAGTCACGTGCCACTTTTGAGCCAAGTCGGCCATCATTCAATATTCGGGCTCTGGGTCATTAATAATATTAATTAGGCATGTATCATCTGCAAACAAGTGTATGTCTGATTCAATGGCATCCGTGATATCATTAAAATATACAAGGAAAAATAAAGGGCCTAAAATAGAACCTTGAGACACCCCTGCATTTGTTTTTGCCCACGTTGACTTTATTAAATCGTCTAATAATGTATTGAGTAAATATGCCATCATAAACATGTCAGCAATCACGTCATCATCTTTTATCAATACGGATATATCAGAATGGTTGTTTCCCCATATTTTTATTTAACCAGGTGCCACCATTCACGTGGTTTGCATCTACGAAGTCGAATGTTCATATTATCATAATAATTTTGTTTCTTGTTACGGATCAAACGAACAGTGTCAAAACGAACTCCTTTTTATACTTCAATATGTTTAGATAATTTAGTTTTCCTGTACCGATTCCAAAATCGATTTCGTTTACGTATTTGTCTACGCACTGCGGAGTCGAACCATGGTTTATTTTTTGGACGAATTGTTACCGTTTTAGCTGGTATAAAATCAGCAGTAACTGTCAGAAAAAGATTTTGCCAGAACTCAACGATGGCATCGATATCATCAAACTGTTCAAATGGAACATGCCACGGTGCAGCACTGAGTGCATCTGTTAGGCCGATGGAATCCCCGTTATGATAATCTGAGATGGTTCTTTTATAAATTCGGGGATAGCAGTGTGTCAGCGATAGGTCACAAAAGACGGGAGAGTGGTCACAGTTAGCTATTGGCGGTAAAACGCCAGAGCTGCGAACTAAAGATAAACAATTTACAAATATTATATCAAGGACAGACTGACTGTATTCATTACATCTGGTTCTTTGATAAGCTGAAAAAGCCCGTGGCTCAATGTTATATGTTTTAAGGCGTTACCAAGGTCACTATCTCTGTGATCTGATGACCAATCTACACACCGATCATTGAAATCTCCGACAATTTTGACAGCTTCAGGACAGCCCTCGATCGCCTTCTCCAGTGTATCTTCAAAATCTAGTTAGAAAATTTGTTACGGCTTTCTGCAATTTGTCCCGGTGGCCGATAATATGTACCAACCAATATACTTTGTTTGCTTAAACGTAGATCTATCCAAATTTGTTCTTGATATTCTGCCATGAAATCATTACGAAGATTAAATGGCAAATTATTTTTTTATATAAATAAATACCCCACCGCCATGTCTATTTGTGTCTCTTCTTGTTAAGTTATAACCTGGTAATTCAATTAGACAATCAGGTATTGAATGATCTAGCCACGTTTCACATATACAGATAATAGATATATATCTACTTTTTGCCAGTAATTCAAGGTCCTCGAGTTTGTTTGCACTATACTAATCTGGAGAAATGCGTCCACTCCTGTTGGCCCGGCTTGGATTCAAATGAATATCTTCCAATAGGAGTAAACTGAATCTTACAATGGCTATCAGATGAAAGAAATTCCTATAGATTACACTGACATGATTGCGAACAGTATGACACTTAACCAGAGCGGATACCACACTAACTAATATTAACCTATCGAAATGAATATCTTCCGATAGGAGTAAACTGAATCTTACAATGGCTATCATATGAAAGAAATTACTATAAATTACACTGACATGATTGCGAACAGTATGACACTTAACCAGAGCGGATACTGCATTAACTAATATTAACCTATCGAAAGTATGTCATTAACATTTTCATGGTAACATGATGAAATAATGCAT
Source organism: Sipunculus nudus (assembly GCA_026874595.1). Classification (NCBI taxonomy): domain Eukaryota; kingdom Metazoa; phylum Annelida; class Sipuncula; order Golfingiida; family Sipunculidae; genus Sipunculus; species Sipunculus nudus. The sequence continues at coordinate 3,592,390 of CM049318.1, read as the reverse complement.
ATAAGAAACACAAATTCAAGTTCAACTTGTAGAATGCATGGGGCGTTTGCTATCCGAAGTATTTTTGGTCAAACAATTTTACATGTTGTTAATTGGTTTCTGAAGCGAGAATATTCCCTGTTATTTCATACCAAAATTGCTTCAAACCTGCTGAAAATTTGAATGAAATTGTAAAATAAAAAAATTCACACACTGACTCAGGGGGACACCCTGCCTACAACCACTCCAAAAATGCAATAGGAAATTAGGCCCCATGAGAGAGTATAATATTTACATCCCGTATTAGAATTAAGCCAAATGGACGCTTTTGAACATATAAACATTAAGCCGTTCAAAAATATAATGTAAAATATATTAATATTTTGTAAGAGTAAGGTATATGAAATTAATAAAATGTCTTTTAAATCTCTGTTATTTTAGGACAATAGTATTAGATTCATTTTATATTTCATTTAATGTGTCAAATAAATTGAGTGATTTTTCAGTCAATTTGTAAAATTGTGCCTGAACATTTCAATCATTTTATAAATTGCTTGAGTGAATCAGGAGTTGACTGGAAAAATTGACTGGAAACCTCAGGCAATTAACAAATTGACTGATTTTACACATTGGCTGTTAAAAATGTAGCACATTTGTCACTTTGCTGTAAAAATTGTAATCGCTATCTGTCTATTTATAATGTTTACGTATATGGAAACACATATTCTAAATCCAAATATATTATCATATAACAAATTCCAAAAGAAAATTTGACGCTATAGGTCTAACATATGTCTCTATTTTATTTAAATTTTTCACAAAGACTGAGGCAGTGTGTTCTTTCCGGTTGAGGGGCTGTGGGTAAACCCCCTAAGGGTACTATTCTTATATATATATATTTATTAGACAGGTAGTCTTATTACAGAGGTTGTCTTTTTAGACAGGTGGTCTTATTTGACAGGTGGTCTTGTAAGACAGATGGTCTTATTTGACAGGTGGTCTTATTAGACAGGTGGTATTATTAGACAGGTGGTCTTATTACAGAGGTTGTCTTTTTAGACAGGTGGTCTTATTAGACAGGTGGTCTTATTCAGAGGTCTTTTTAGACAGACTAGCAAACACCCGTGCTACGCACGGTTTGGGACGACACGACAATCCGTACGGTGGTATCAAAAATCCACAGAAAATTTGGAGATACGGAAAATCACAAAAAGCGCGTTACGATATTAATATATAGACCCATTATAAGTATTGTGTTGTGGATAAATATCTTTCGGAACAGCGTTCGGAACATTTTTCGGAACAGCGTACGGTCCCCCAAACCCAGTGCTTAACATGTGTTCGGGGTCTTTGACAAATAGTCACCTACACATGTACCCTGTGACATGAGAAACTGACCAACAGGATTACATATAAATACGAAAGAAACCGTTCACAGAATAGACCTAAGAAGAAAATGCAAAAATACCAGTTTTAGTTGTGAAAATAGTAACAATGATGGCCATGACTTATACGCTAAAGCATACATACTAAATTAAAGAATTAAAAGTCTTTAAAAACAAAAATTATTACATAAACATGATTGAAAATAAGATGGCACATGCATGTAAAAGAAACAAATATCAGTACAAACGTATTAAATATACATTTTTACAGGAGTTACATATTTGTCACTGCAGTAATGAGAAAAAATCTCGATTTGCTAAAAATTTAAAGTCTAAAATTATGTGTTTACAACTTTGGTGGTGCCACTCCGACGTGTACACATCACACTGAACCAACCTCGATGTGAATTTGGTTAACAATTACTTTACATCTGTTACATATTAGGCCTGCATGTGTTGGTGAATATTTGTCAAATCACATGCAAGGCCCTGGACTTCGTGCGACCAAGTGCAACTGTATATGACAAAAAAATAATAAAAGGTATATGGTTCTCAGGCACCGCCCGCGTCAATTGTACTCCCCCTCCGCATAAAACAATTTATTTTGATTTTCATCTTTCAAGAAGATAAAAGGATACAATTTTGATCAGATTTCCTTTGTTATGTGCTTTTGTGTGTATAACAAAACAATTGTTATTTTCATGCTTTCCCTGATCATGTGAAATTTTTATCGAAACGAACAAAACTAAGGTAAAATATTGCCCGGCCTCACATGTTTCTGATATAAAGTGTCTGAGAACCATACCTTTTTTCGGCCTATTCATCACGATTTCCTGCGACCCGGTAGATGTGCACTCAAGCATATCAGGCCACGAAGAGGGCTCCTGCAAAACAATTCTTTCAAAGATCCCCCTTTTGAGAAGGGATCGCCGATGGGGGTTACTTCGGGCCAGTCACTGTGAAATGTAAGAAAACCCCAGATAGGGCCCCCGGAGTAAAACTCTGTCCCGCCATCACACACTCTGTGGCCATTGTGTTACCGGGACCCGAAGACACAAAGAGAAGAGGCGCCCGCGGGGGAGCAAATATTGAAATTATTAATTATGCACGTAAAACGCAAATATTGCAAATTCTAACCCCTTTGCCCCGTTTGTACGCGACATATGCATAGAAAATTCAAAAGAAACATCCATCGCATATTGGAACACCGAAGGAACATCGAAACATGATTTGCTGGTAAAAGACCGTGGACTGCGTCAATGTGTGGATGGCCGCATATTGGTGGCGGACATTCTAATCCAGGGGCATACAATGTTATATCCTTCCACATTTTTTCTTATTAAAGGGATGTCATTTTGTCAATGAAAAGGCTCTAATTGCACATATGCGTAAATGTGCGAGTTATTAACCAAAAATGTCACAGTGGTGAATTATACTTTAAATATCAAGAAACTGCAGTTTCTCTTATATAAATAAAATACCAAAATGACCGATAACGTTACATAATTCACTAGTTCCCACGACACTGTACTACCGAGCCATTAATCGCCCAAAATGTAAAGTAAATGCAGTTTTTAAGGAAAAGAATATTTAGGTAAAAGGTTTTTCTTCTTTTTGTTTCCTGAAGCAAGACTATAATGTTATTTTATACCCAGATTGTTTCAATACTACTTGTATTTGGAACGAAAATTTAAAAACGTTTCCTCCTCGCATCCCCTCCCGAGCCAAACACCTCGGCAAATACATATACATATACAGGCGCACTTCCTTGAAAACACTTGCATCCTTAGAAGTGGGTTTGGCATCCACCAGGGATAACATTATTCTAATTAGACTATATATAGAAAATAAAAGGAGGTATAAAATATTAAATACCACGTAACAGGAGCCTGTTTGTGACGGGGGGGGGGGGGGCAGACTATAAGTCCCCTTGCGACCCAGATTGTCTGAATGTGTAAGGCCGACGTGAACTGCCCATTATCGCGACTGGAAAGTTTTCCTCTTGGGGGGAGTAATGATAACAGTCGGGGCCTCAGTGTAGCCGGCTCAGTGCTTTGTCTGGTTCTCTCCTGATCCATCAGCTTGGAAAACGTGGGCAGAATTTAAGGTAAAATTTTAACCATAACCCTAGAAAGGGGGAACACGGATATGAAGTTTATTTATTTAACACGGATTATACGACTAGTTATAATTACAAATAACTCTGTATGGCTCAAGTGGTGATGTATGGTAGTCTACTGATGTGAAGGAAACCGGAGGACACGGAGAAAATTACCGTACTTGAACGGGCCACAACAACCCACTCTCATAGCCATACCGGGACAGCGTCGACCGCTAACCCTTCGACTGTCCAGGTCCCAGATCCAGGGAACACTGATACATAGAGTCAGACAGTGGTAAATGTGACAGAAGATGTTGCGTTTCCTGTTTGCGACCCGATTGTAATCAATATATTGGTTACCGGATATATTTTGACTCAGTTAGAACTGAAATTATCTAAGTTAAATATACTATATATTCCGGTATGCTACTTACAGCTTCAATGTTTTAGTGTGTAACCGAATAGCTGCCTCCTGGACGATTTCGATAATTTTTAAGAGGATATGGTCTAAAAAGAGCAAGATATTACAAAAGGAAAGTAGTTCGAGGAAAGTCTGATGGGGTAGTTCTATATGGGGGAGTTTTGTGGGTAAATGACTCTTATCTTGTAAGAAGCTGGAGGAAAGCTCTGACCACGCTCTTATCCACCATTATAGTAGGATGTATTCATGTTTAACCGTCTGAATATCGTTGTTACCTAGTTCTGTATTTTACGTGCCAACCTAAGTGCTTTGTGTTTAGACTTTCTTTTTCGTTATTGTTGTTCAAAATGTATTTAAGTCATCAACATGCCAGCGCAATCAAATGCGTGAAACAGTTTCCCTGTAAATCACAATAATTCTGTATACCTATTGAGCATAACGTTTATCAGTGTGAACCACCAAACAATGAGCTTGCAGTCGTCGGGCGATAGTTTGAAGCCTCCACCGACGCGCGATAATGGGGAATCACGGATGAAATGCGCAGTCTCGGACTCACAAGGGTACGATTCTGCTGTTCAGGGTTTGTGTGTGTCACAGCCTGACCCGCACTATGTGCCGCGGCTGTATTATACACAGATAGCGTAGGTAAAAATGTAGTGAGAGGGTAATGTAGTCCGTTCAAGTACGACGGATAAGAATTCTTTCAATGCAAATTACAAAAACATGGGTGCTTTTTGTGGTAAGGACTTCACGGAATAAGTCATATTTTGCAAGCAAACGCATGTGAAGCGAAAACAGAACGTGTTTTCTTGTTATGTAACAAATTTCGATTTTGAAGTTTGACATTTGAGGTAAGTAGTCCCGGCCGTCCCACGGCACACAACAGGAAGAGATTCGTTTTGAATATATTCCGTCTTTTATACTGAAATAATTTGAACAAGGTATACTGGTACAGAAAAAGACCCGTTTTTTTTAGATTTTAGCAAAAATACAAACCGACAGAAAAATAGGTCTCTTTTAGGGGGTTTTCATATAAAATAGATTAAAGTAATGGTTTGTTTAATAATGAAGCAGGCTAAGACACAATTACGATAATTCTCCCTGAAAAGGAAAATCTATCCTCAACATGTTTTGATGTAGTCATGTATATAGGTCACTAGTTCTCTTTACGAATTCTGTCTACAGTTTAGCGTACAATTGGTTTTATTTAACTCCTGGTCATGCCCTGGTCGATATAATGGCGCCCCTTTCCCGACAAAATAATAAAATATGGTTCTTTAATATTCCATAATTTTCAGACAACACTCTCTTTAAAATTTTGACAAATGTATTCCGTTTTACCTTCATTGTTCTTTGGGGATTTCTGACATACTGGGGTATGCTTCTCGGGAAAAAATATTGTAAAACGTTCAAATCGAATTTGAGAACTACAATTTCAGTAACAGACGTATTCTTCAAACTTATTTTATTCTATATAGAAAAGGCGAATGTGAACAAAAGTCAGACCAGTACTGCTAATCAGTTATCTAGTCAGCTGTTTTACAAAAAAGATCCCTTCATGTCAAATGTTTTTGTTCATATGAAGTGTTATGAATTTATGTATAACCCCCATAACACTTTACCTCTTTGTCTACCACTTACCAATTCTAGCAGCAATATTTCCCTACCTCTTTTGTCCGTCTGAGTATATGTATGTCCTTATCTGTCTCTGTCTGTCTGCCTGCGTCTGTCTGTCAGGCTACCTGTGTCTGTGTCTGTCTGGCTTCCCGCCTATACCTGCCTGTGCCAGTCTGTCTCTGTCTATCTCTGTCTGTGTCTGCCTGTGTCTGTCTTTGTCTGCCTGTCTGTGTTTGTCTGTGTTTGCCTGTCTTTTTTTCTGTCTGTCTGTATCTATTCATCTGTGTCTGTCTGTGTGTGTCTGTCGGTGTCTGTATTTAGACAAAGATTGATCGATGAAGAATTCAAATACCTTTCTTTATCGGGGGAATTTAATCATTCATATGATTTCAAGCTAGCGGTAAGAGAAAAATGGTCAATCATATTTTTAAAATACTGATTCGACTTAATTTTCATAATTATTCTTATGATCATTATGATGTATACTGCTGCCTGATCTAATCATATTATGTTGGTAATTGGCGTTTTTATTACTGCTTTTGACTGATGTTGGATGAAAAAAAAATTTTCATTTTATAAAAGAAATATCCAGGCAGGCTGGCGCCAAGACCTATTTCTTCTGCTTCATTACGTTAAGGTCAACAGCAAACCCATAATCTAGCTAGTTTTTCTGGTACACATTTTTTGTGTTTTTATTTTATTTCCTCATGAATACACGCTTACTTGACCTACCTTCAAGACAATATTGGCTGATTGCATGGGGAAAAGTCATTCTAAATAATTTTTCTTCCTTTATCCACAGAGGAAAATATTAAATAAATTGAAGGAGGGACGTCTCCCCGTAACAAATGATGTTCAAGCCTCATTAGACTTGGGATCGGGGTATTCATATTGTTCATTCCTCTATGATGAGAAGGATGAAGATTATGATGATGATGACGTAATATAACAATTATATATTATTATTATTATTATTATTATTATTATTATATGATTAATTAGTTACGCCGATCATTGTTTCTCCCTCCCATCAGATAAAGTGGCTATTATTTTTTTTATCACATACATAAAAAGAGGGTCCTGTGCTCTTTATATCCCATATTAAAGCTATTCATCAACAAACTTGGCGAAAAATAAACCAAGTACTCAAAGGCTTGGTGTTTAATTTCCAAATTTTCCATTTACCAAGAGATGCAAGTAATGATTAGACTCATGACAGTACCTCGGTTAAAGTCTGATTGAATTGTAATTGGATCACACTAGAGCATTCAGTATCAGCTGTTCCGGCGACTTCGGGAGAACTAATAACTCGACAATTACAGTGTTGTGCGTGGCGTTTGACATCTATATGAAGGTAAAGGCATTAGCAGGATGTAACCAGACGGTTACTGCAGCAGCCTGGCTCGGGAAAAAAAGTTGAACCTTCTTCGGTTTCATCGCAAGGAAATACCTTTTTGAGAGATTACCATCTCCTTAATGGCATATTTAGTTTGGCTTGCGTAAAATGAGACTTGTTTCGGCATAAGACCCAGTACTAAATTACTTATGATTTAAGTTCCTTGCTTAGAATTACCGGTTGCTTAGATAAAACCGGTGGCCCCAAGTTCATCAGTTTCAGTGATAATCAGATACTGTCCGACAAAATGGGTTTTAATAAGATGGTTATGGTAGTTGTCTAAGGTACATACGCATTAATATTTAATCGACGCTGAGACTTTTTTTGCAACAGTTTATAATATAAATAGTTAATAATTAGGCCAAGATAAAAACAAGTATGGTTCTCAGGCACTTTTTTCAGAAATCAATGCGGGCGAGCGGTTTTTTTATTTTTTATTTTTTTTTCGTATGTTTCGATAAAAATGACAAATGATTAGTATTCGTGTGCAAACTATGCGCAGGTTGACTGAGACAGTTTAAATGTAATACCATTTTTAAATATCAAGTAATCAAAATTTATAACGCTGTATAAATAAACGTGAATATCACGAACCTTAATGTCGTGTTAGGGCCATATCTGCAAACACATGGAGTTTCCGCGGTCATGCATTGCGAAGTATCCTGTCCCCCCCCCCCCCTATCTGGTGCACTTAACTTCTCCATTTCGGGCAATATGTCAAAGGATGTCTCGACGTGAGTACTAAAAACATTTACTCATGTTTTCTTAATACGTATAGTGGTATTCAGTGACACAGTCACATTACTGCATGATAGCGTTACAAAGTACACCTTCTCTTAAAAAGATAAATTTGAAAAGGGCGGTTCCCTGTGGTAATTACATCCAATGTGTTAATTACATCCGATGTGGTAATAACATCCACCAGAACTCAGTGGGGAAATGCATAAAAGATTCAGCTGAAAAGCAAGAACGATTTGACAATAACTCTACAGAGACGAAATAAGATCTTGCGGATGAAAAGCCAAACAGCTTAATGTGTAGGAATTCGACTAAATAGCGGGCGAGAGCCAGCAGGCAGATGGACTTACAGTGAGCTGGATAATGTACATAAAATAAACAAAACATGAATGCATGTATGTAAATGTAATCATTCTTATCACAATATATTACGTAAATTAAATCAAGACAGAAAGAGAAAGAGAGACGCTGTCATTAAAAACTAATTCAGACAGGCAGATGGGAATAAATTTCGGATTATTATGTGTTAAAACACATGGCATTACGGAGGAAGCTTTTCATTTATATGAGTCTAGGTTCACTCAGAGGAAAAGGATTTTAGTTTTATCATGACGAAAACAACATAATGATTTTTTCACTTGTTAATGAGGCTGGGGTTCTTATCAAATATTCGATAACGTTAATGAAATAAGTATAAGACAGGGTTTTTTTAATATAACAAATAAAGTCCTTGAATAAGTGTGGTCTGTTCCTATAATATTTCAGTTTTAGGTTTAGTTGTTAGAAATATGACGACATAATGACGGCCATGGTTGTGTACATCCACGGCTCTGGATAGAGTCCGTCACGACTTATATCAGATTATGCAAAAGGCCCTTCGTGTTAGCTTTCTTTATTATGTAATGAAATATTACATTTAAATGTAATGTTTATTGTATAATTATAACTAAGAAATGACGCATCCAAAACACAATGGACAAATGAATTTAATAGTTTTAATCAATTTTACATTTATGATGATATTGAAATAATAAGATAGAAATAATTTTAAACGGGTCTGTTTCGATGGCCCTGTAACAGCATACAAACTGGGATCTTAAAACATCTGGCCAGAAGGGGATCTAGAGGGGGGGGGGGGGGTCCATGGGGTTCGGATTTTCCTTTTTTTCACCGGCGGCTACCCTTTTTAAGGGTTCCAAACAATTTTTATTGCGGCCTTCCCCCTCCCCCTTTCCGGTCCTGTGGAAATATTTTGGTAATTAGTGTTTGGTAATTAGTCGTGCTTGGGTGGCCTCTCCTTTTCCTGAAGACTGGACCCGCCCCTGCTAGCGCAAATATTTATTATCATCTTGTTATATAACATCTTACGCGAAATGGAGCCAATATATAGATCCCTTTAGATATATATAATATACCCATTAAATAAGTAGCGAGTTAAATATTATTATGAAGTATTATTAACAGCCAGCGGTTTCCTTTAGAAAATAAGGAATTCTTGTTCTCCGATGGAACGGAAGCTGCAGAGGCACCTAGGAAATATGTCCTGAATCGTTCAGCGAACAATATTATCTAGTCTGGCCTAGATCGCGTGCACTTACTGGGGGATAAAAAGTTGATTTTTTAAAAGAAATATCCAGGCAGGCTGGCGCCATGACCTATTTCTTCTGCTCCTTACGTTAAATTCAACAGCAACCGTGTCTTAACAAGGATAATGCCGGAGTTAACACGGATAATGCCGGAGTTAACACGGATAATGCCGGAGTTAACACGGATAATGCCGGAGTTAACACGGATAATGCCGGAGTTAACACAGATGATCTCGGAACGATGATCCGGGATGATTCATGATTCCGTGAATGTGCGAAAGGGGCTTAAAAGTTATAAATGTCAGGGTCTATCGTTTGATATCACCGACCATGTCAGTCTGATCTGACCTTTATACTTTGCCTTCCTGGTCTTTGGTACCAGCACATTTTCTGTAGCCTTTCGTGACATAAATAAAAGGCCGTAATAGGCGTTAGAAGATTTTTGGTGGAGGTAACCGCCTCTGTTTTTTTTAAGCTTGCTAACAATGTGGTCTGATGTGTACGTATGTGGAATTTCATTCAGACTACGTGACAGGGCCTTATGTCCTGGCGTCAACCTGGCTCGGTGAGCCAATCCTGCGGGTTGTACCTGTGTGTCATCTCAATTGCTGGGTCATATAACCCCGAGGAACCCTGAAAGGTAGTGGGCAGAGTCTCCTCAATAATTCGGCAGAGCGCTCATCCATGGTTGGGGGCTTTTGGCTAGGAGTATTGGCGCGGAAGGCCGATCAGAACGGGACGCGAACCAACAAACATGCGGTCACAAGTTTTAGCGCTCTATTACTGTCCTGCTACCAAGTTAAGCCGGCCTCCCATCTCCCGATTTTTCTGGCCTTTTTTGTATCCTGTCAAAAAATTTGGTAGATGTGTGAAGACGGAACCGAAAATAAATCGGCTGATTTATTTACTTCTTTTATTATTCATGATGACCAGAGCAATCCAGTACAAGAATCCAAGAATGGCAAAAAAATTGTTGAAAAACCCTGGTGGTGTGCACTCTAAATCGTAAGGTGTGCGGGCAGGCGCCGGCCGGTCAGACTTCAAATACACTTGCAGATTTTTACGGGCTATAAAATAAAATTAGCCGGAAAAATCGGTGGATAGAAAGCCGGCTCTAAGCATTCCTGGTATCTAAAGATTTTTACGGTCTACTTTTTGGATCAGTAGATTTGAGTGGCAGGAAACAATTGCTGCAAAAATCCTTGAAAATGTCTGATTACAACCTACCTTTCCGTCAATTTATCCTGACGCGAATAACAATCCTGGAGACGGAATAAGAAGTGGCCAAAATGACCGGAAAAATACTGGGTCCTACACGGAAAGTCGGTAAGTGTTGGGCACATAATGCCGCGCAGTTGACAACCTATTAGCAGACTGAATGAGAAAAATAATATTCATGAACAATAATGTGGAAAATTAAAAGAATTCTATTTTAAAAGTCATCTGATGATATTTGGGAAAAATGGTTACATGATAAATAACTTAAGTTAGTTTTAGAAAGAGTAAAAGTAAAGTATTGAAGTGTAAAGACAAAATGTATACGTACGTAATGTAACTGTGACTTTGCATATATGTTAGTGATTTTATGTTTGGTTTTGTAACTAAAACAATAAAACAATGCCCTGCGATAATTGGTTAATTTCAACCCCTGTGGTTTAAATTGTCTTTATTCATATGACAAGGGGCGCTTTCACGGTTCACTGGGTTCCGATAGGTTGTCACCGGGCACGTGTCTAATTATAAGGGCACATTTTAGTTGTGACTGTCACAGCGAACGCACACTTCTTATTTTACCCTCAAGCCCACCCACTCTAACCTTCAGTTGATGGGCAAGGGAGTATTGATTTCTTATGGGTTCATCAAAACTCGCATAACAAACATGACCGATAAAAGGAACATTTGTGTCACAGTTTAGTAGTCTGAAGCACGACACATTTTTTTTGCACTGCATTGTTTTATTGTTATCTGTATACTTGTGTAGTTGCTAACTATGACGACGCGCATTTTACATTGTGAACTTTTTCGACTGTATAAAGTTCTCCATTGCCCACGCCTGTGAGTTTGATGTCTGGATAAACATAATATGTTTCCTTTGAATCATTTGACTTTGGTTTCCTCAACAAACTATGAATTTTATCTGAATGACGCTCGTAGAACGCAAAACAAACAAGAAACATTTTTCATATAACAATGTGATAAAAAGAAACTTTTGGTAATTGTCGTTGAATAATCTTTATCAATGATCAATGAAAAAGATGTCTTTTTGAACAAATGTTTTTTGTTTCATCATATAATATCTGACGTGTTGTTCCCCTCTGTAATTAAAGATACACCTGATGTTTTGAGCTGATTACGTCTGAGGTAAATGGACTCTGGCTGATTAATCGTGAAACAATAATTATCCTTTCTGAATGACGCAGATTGGACCATTGTTAAATCGTGTACTAATCATGGCATAGTCCTATAAAGATATTAGACAAACGTCGTAAAAACCGTTCACGGTTCTCTCAGATTCCATTTGAACTTATTTCTTACTAAGAAATTAAAACCTAGTACCTCATTGTGTTCCTTCTCGTCAATAAATTACCATGCTTTTTTTCATATTTTATTAACAAAAACATAGTTTGATCGAGGTTTATGCGTAGGTTTTGAAGCTGCAAGAGAGAATAGATACACGTACGAAACATGTGACTGCAAAATTTACGATATCGGCAAAAACATAACCATGCTAAAAATTATAATGGTTTGGTATGAGCTCTATTTATAGTTGTTGGAATGAGCTCTATTCATAATAGAGTAAAATAAGCTCTAATTATAATGGTGTGAAATGATATCTATTTATACTGGTTTGGAATTAGCTCAATAAATATTATTTTAGAATGAGCTCTTTTTATATTGGTTTGGAATGAGCTCTGTTTATAATGAGTTGGAATGAGACCTATTAATAATTGTTATGAATGAGCTCTGTTAATATTTGTTTAGACAGAGCTCTTTTAATATTAATTTTGAATGAGCTCTATTAATAATGGGTTGGAATAAGGTTTATTAATAATGGGTTTGAATGAGCTCTAGTAGTATGTTTAGATTGAGCTCTATTTAACATGGTTTAGAATGAGCTCATTTTATATTATTTTGGAATGGGCTCTATTAATAATGGTTTAGAATGAGCTCATTTTATATTAGTTTGGAATGAGCTCTATTAATAATGGTTTGGAATGAGCTCCATTAATAATGATTGGGAATGTGTTCTATTTATAATGGTTTGGAATGAGCTCTATAAATAATGGTATGGAATGAGCACTATTAATATTAGTTTGGAATGAGCTCTTAACTGATCGAATTTGAATGTCGTTGTCTTCGTGTGGCGAATAGCAATCCAACTTTAGCTGAGTCTGAGTGTATATTCTACCAGTTTCAGGGAAAATCGAAATAATAAAAAAAACTTGATTATGTAAAAAAAGGCATTGTTCCTTTGCTCGCTTAGTAACCGGTGTTGCAATTGATATAACTGAAACACATAAAGAGATGTCCTGTTAACTATAGAATTATTGAAGACTTTCCCACAGGACATTCACAGCCGTGTGACAGGTGCAACACTTTTGCATGTCCACAGAGCCCGCTGTAAACTGGTTAATGTTAGTTTCCAATTAAACTAAGTGACTGGGTCTTGATTTGTGTTTAAACATTATGTAAGGCTACGTACGTCCCTGATTTTTAACCTTATAAATAATATGAAGTGTATTTCTTATTGACTGTTGAATTATAATTTGCAAGGGGTCGGTTCTTCCATAGATTATAATGCCATATGCTTTCTTCTACACCTCTCTTACGAATCTTTCCAGACATGACAAGTGACATCTGTCAGGCACGATAGACACTGTGTGTTCGGCCTAGGCACAAGTCTTATAGACAAAGAAAGATCATAACCTGTATATATGCAATAATGCGAAAGTAAATAGAAAGCTAATCAATACCGGTGATGTGTTCTTGTCAGAACTTCGGTAGTTCTGACTCGGATCTGATTTCGCTTGGTAAAACACCAATGCTGGCCAACCTGGCCTGTCCGTCATGACGCGTTTTGTATTTTTTTTATTGAAACGATTCCTTTCATAATGTAGAATTGAATTTATGAGTGAATAAGGTCAAATGTTAACGTAATCTTATATGTACAGAGACTTTTGTCCTGGTAGAAAATATCAGCACATCTGCTACCAAATTATAAAGTTTGTCACAAAATATGTTGCACATTTAAAGAAACACGAGAATCCATAGAATAATGCGAAGGATAGGTTTACATTTTTTTCAGACAAGTTTTTGTTGAGTGACTCTTTGAAATTTTTAAATATATTTCTCTCCAAGAATACAGCTGCCCCGGGCATGAAAGTATGGTATAGAATTGTCCTGTTAGAAAATATCTGCACATCTGCTACCAAGTTCATCACACAGATACTGTAGTTATAAGAAAACGCGAGAATCCATAACATAACGCAAAGGATAGGTTTACAGTGTTTTCAGAGGAGATGTTAAATCTTACAAGTTTTTATTGAGTCTCTACTCTTATATTACAGCTGTCCCTGGGCATTAAAAGTACGGTCTAGAATTACATATAACGCCAGGAAAACTATTTGGAATGGAGGGAAGGTCATCAGAACATCAAGAATTTCCATGGAGATAGTTCCCGTGTTACGATACGCGTAGTTTTCTGACAGATAGCGCTGCTACAGCCCCTTCGCGAAATTATGTCATTTTTTCCCAAGAATTATAGGAAAATATGACATTTTACGTCAAAAACTAACATTTTCGTTGCGTTGTCACGGAGAATTTCCCTGACAAAAGCCAACTGGCATCACCGACAATAAGGTTTAAGATTACTGATAGATTACCTAATTGATTTCTTTACACATTAAATTTACTGAAGTATTTAGTTAAAGTGAAACATTTTATTGTTGTGAAGCGCGCTCTTTCGAATTATTTGAATTACTTTACACAATCATTAGGTATTGAACTTGTTGTTTATTTTTCTCTGATTAAATTGTGCATGTACTAACTGTAGACCAACTTCTACCCCTTAACGGTGTAACCTGCACTGAAACAATGCTTGCACGCTGATTTATTTTTTAAACTCTTTCATACTTAGACTTTAGCTTACTTTCCCACACAATTATTTACCATATTTTTTGCTATTTTTCTTTCTGAGGTATTCCATGAAAATTAAATTCCATTGCCATCAAAGGCGATAGTGTGGGGTTCATGACAAGAATAAAAACATAATTTTCGACATATGTTTAAAGAAGCCCATGTTACGTTGGTGCCTCTGAGAGCGGTCCTACTATGGTAATATGTGATACAAGGAGGTGTGTTTAACAAAGCTAAAATGTTTTAAAAGCAGTGTTGTCGATTTATCTTCAAGGTTTATCTTTTTTAATAACGCATAATCATTGAACTGTTCTTTTCCCCAGTAATCATGCTTATATATATATATATATATATATATATATATATATATATATATGCAGGTCTTACATTTTAATTTTTCATGAATTTAATTTCCAATATATAAATCTTACTTCCTGAGCTTCTGACACACTTTGGTCTGTTCTGCTGCCTGTCAATCACCTTATTTTCTTTTATTAGATGGGGAAATGAATTATATTTTAATTGGTTTATAAAATATTGCCAATAAACCAATCGATGGGCTTGTGAAATGATATATTGTATATTATTTTTCAGCACCCACAGAAAACCTTTTATAAACAAATTTATTTTACATGGATTATAGAAATAGTTATTACAACTAATCGAGGCAATCTCCATGGCTCAGGTGGTGGCGTTTGGTAGTGTCAAGAGGTGGAGGAAACCGGAGAACCCGGAGAAAACCACCGGCCCAGGACGGGCAGCTACAACCCACACTCATAGCCACGCCGGGGATCGAATCCGGGTCGCCAGCGGAGAGAGCCGAGCGTTTTACCCCTCTGCTTATCGGAATAAATACCGGTGACCTAACCGGAGCGCCATGCGACTTCTGTAAATCGTAATTTAGCGTGCCCTCGGAGCGCAAAAGTATCTGGGCAATGTTGACGTTTTAAAACAGTTTTCCCCTACCGTCTCGTTCGTAAACAACTCACAATAGATCACCATTAGTGGTACATAGATCTGACGGCTCAATGTAATATTTACCTTGAACTTGGTCAACGTGTTTCTCCTATCGTTTCCGTAAATATTAACATTTACTTTTGGAGGCATAATAGTTACATCTCCAGTATATCTATCAAAAATGATGTATGGTTATTAAAGAATAATTATAACGATAAACAATGTAAAACGACATAACATAAAGTATTTATTATGTGTTAATTACATGGTAGACAGAGAGTGACAGAACATGAGAATACAGCAAAAGCCATGCAGGGAGAGACAGAAACATACACACCATCAATCTTCAGATAAGTTCTTTAAGTTCGTATGCTCGCAAATATGTGTCCTCCTTCGTTTGCCGGGTTGAGCCCTGTGTTTATATGGTGTTAGTGATATTTTAATGACGGTTTTTATGTCAAAATGTATTGAGGCTTACAGTTGTTTTTTTTTCAGTAGTTTTCAGATATGTTCTCCTATATACTAAAGGATAGGGAAAAGTTCCTGTAAGAAAAAAGGTATAAACTATTAAAAAGTAAGAAACCTTAACACCAACATTCGCAACTTTATTACACTGTGGTTGGTGTTGTATTCGCATGGTTAAAATTTTGCGAATTTAATTTTTCAGTGTTTCGCAAGGGTTTCATATTCCCAATCTAACAATACAATAAGACCTATACACAGTGTATACAAAATATATTGTTCGTGAATGGCAATCAATTGGAAAGATATCGTTTAAATTGTCAGTCTTTGCAAATACACGATCTATTTTTATTCATCGTGTAAATAGTTTACTTTTCAGCTTTGCCTTCATCGATGCGACCTTTTTTTCACTAAGGTGTCATTTTCGCGATAATTCCCCTCTCGCGAATTTGAAACCCTCGCGAACACAAAGGTGACCACAGTATATAATGCTTGCAAATTTTTAATAATTAACAGATTCATTATATCAGAATATAGCACTTAAATTTCACGTTCACTTTAAAAAGCAGGTACAAAGAATTCTCATGCCGGGTAAAATGTCAACAGAGCTGGGGGGGGGGGGGCGTCACATTCAGTACTCCTCTTCCTCCCGGAAGTTCATTTAGTGTAATTATATTTTCTAAACCACAATCATGTAATTCCAGTCACTGGTATCCGCAGATTTGGGACTAAGTTTCTGAGGTAAAGCGAGCACAAAGACATTCAGATCGATCCTCAGGATGGTTTATCGGAGATTGCCAGGAGACATTTCAGGAAACACACACACACACATATATATATATAGGCATCAATTTCTTTGCCAAATATTTCGAAAACCTACCCATTCTTATTCCTGGCGACGCCCCTGATGTCATGTCTACATGAATAGGGATTGCATCCGAGCGGTGCCGCGTCTGTCCTATAACAGAGTTAAAAGCTGCGGTAGACGTGACTCCGCATCATCCCCTGGGAGTGATGGAGGCGTGCTGATAACTTCATCTCCACATCACGACAAGGGTATTGAGATCCAAGTCACGGATTAAACAAATATAGTCCGTGCTAATGAGCAGAAAGAAGAGAGTGTCCACAGGGAGCTTAGCCAAGCAATACCTGTTAATAACCCCACCGCGGATATGGCAATGGCGTTTTATTATGTCAGTGCAGACTGATATCTATATCGGGCTCGGGATGTTGCATCCCCTCTCCTCCCATAATCCGAAACAAAAAATAGGTGCACTTCAGTTAAGTCACAGGGGTATGACATAGAGCGAGTGGTGGGGTGGGGGGGGGGGGGTAAGGGAAGGTTTTTCCTCGCTCTCTCTCTCTCTCTCTCTCTCTCTCTCTCAGCAACACCTGACATAGGCCATCTCAGACCAAGAACTTGTCATGTCTTTGTAAGATATTTTAAAGTATGGAAAATGGGAATTTTAAATTGATCATTTACACCATTAAGCAATCAATGCAAATTGTTTGGTATTTTCCATGAAAACTGGCAAAATTCCTAGTATTTATCTGGACGAAAAAGAAAAACAAGAGATCCAAAGGTATGGTGTTTACTCTGTGAATCACTGTGTATGGTGGTGGGTGATAAAGAAATAAAAAGGTAAATGTAAAAATACCATTCATGCATTTCCTAGTGGACACTGTCCCATTGCACAAGTTTCCAGACAGAACTTTAAATGTAAGCGGAAACAAAATTTGAAGTTCTGTAAAGACGCCATCTTGATATTAATTTGACTGAATATGTACTCATTTAATTCCCCTTCCTTAAAAATTTTTTTATGAGTTGAAAGCAACAGTATTAACACTTTATGACATATCTTTGAAAAAGCAGAAATAAGAACAATACAGCCTGCAGAATGTAAGTCACCATAGGTAGCGCCCACTGCAGTTCAAAATCAAATAGCAGTCACATGCTCAATATTCTTGTGAAATTTGGTGCTGAAGGCTGCAGCCTTTCTTTAGTTGTTCGGTAACACATATGACATCTTGTATGGAAACACATCAATTGTCAAATGTGGCTATCGACTCAATATGAAGTTCCGTAGAGACGCCATCTTGAACATGACTTGACTACATTCATACTCAAATTATTCCTCTTCATCGTATAGGAACGGCTATATGACTGACTCTAATATGAAAGCCAAAATGTAAATACTGTATGACTTATATTGGAAAAAGAGGAAAATACCATTTCAGCCCGCAGAAAACAGGCCAACACAGGGGCGCCACCGCTTTATTTGGCATATTCATCACATGATAGAAAAGTCTGCAAAGTTTCATGAAGATAGCTGCAGCGGCTGTTGAGACGTCTGGGAACAGACGGTGGATGGTGGAGAGTGGACGGTGGACGGCGAACGGTGGACGGTCGACTCCACGCCAGCGCATAATTTTACAGAGTGAGCAAAAATGGAAAAATATTCGCCTGCTCGTACCATTTTTTGTTTCCACACTTTTTTGTTGTGGCTTCTGAATGGTAGGAAAATAGTGGAGGTCCATTATCAAACTTGATCATGACTGCATGATCTAGTTTAATAATGGATTCCCTGCAAGTTTAAAGATGTACTGGTAATATATTTTCATGTTTCCAAGTCCCTGGAAATTGAAAATCTTAAAAAAATGTGTTTGCGTCCTGCCATCTCCTCCCCATGAACTGTGTTAAGTTGTAGGGCTTAATATTTGTACATACTTAAAAAAATAAATTAGATAAATGATTGAAACCATTGTTATAATGGAAAGATATTTATGAATGTATAGAAATCAACAAACGGTGGTTGTGGTTCTGGTCGTTGTGTCCATACTGAATAGCCCTCTCATAGAAAGCGGAGCCATGTGGTCTTTGTTTTGAATCAAAATTTTATCTTTCTGTTGAAGAAAGTATGGGATCAATGGGGGTTAGAGTTGACCTGTGACCGCGAATTGCACTCTGTGGCCAGTGAACCGGAAATGTAGGAAAATGCCCAAGGGGCCTCCTGAAAAAAAAGTTATAGGCATGGAAGAGCTTAAAGCACAAAAGAAACGGGGGTAACTATTGGGGGAATATTAAATCATTAATTATGCAGCTTCATAGGGCCTAATTCCACAAAATAAAACGAACTTGTCCTTGAAGGGCGCACTGTCGATACGTGTGATGGCTAAATCAGAACGGAATCAGAAAAGCATTGTCTAGATAAAAAAAACAACTGCTTATTAATTATTTTGATACAACTCCCCTTGGCTCACAACTATTGTCAGGTTAGGTGTCAACTATTTAAAAAACTTTTGTTTCATTAACAGACTATCACGAAAAATTCAAAACGTTTCACTATTAGAACATGGGTAATATCAGATTCTGGAGTCTTCATAGAAACTACGCTCTTTCTACAGCGCATTATCTATATACCACCTATCTCTATTCGAAGTTTGTATAGAAGCGTTTAATTTCCGCTGCCTTTGGAGCGTGCATAGAAACATACAATGTTATATGTCTTGATTAATTGCGCCAGTCGATGAGCGCGGATTCTTAACCTTGTAAGGTAACAAAAATCAAACGACAGATCCGGTTATAGTTATGACGATGGTTTAATGGGTGTCTACAAAGGGCTTTCACTCATTATCAAACAAGTAATCAAAGATCCATTAGAACATAATACTATTAATTTCAGTAACAGCATACTGTTATATCAAACAACAAAGTTTAACAAATATTACTGACATATGCCATGTAACCAGAAGAGACTGTGTGATCAATGGTATCTAATAGCCACAAAGGTCGAGTTCTATTTGTTCGTCAAAAATCTCTGATATTCCCAATGGGTTTGTGCACTTCAATTTATCGGTTAATATCTCAGAATACACACTCAAAGGTTATTCTGAAACTTTACATTGAACTGACGCTCCATGAAAAGACTCAGGACTTGCCGTCAATGTATCACGTTCTGATGTTTGAAGCATGCCTGCTTGACATTGATCTGTTATGAGACGGCTCGGCTAGCCTTTTATGAAATAAGTAATTTTCGGTTTGTTAGATTAATCTGACGTGAACGGTAATGCATACATTTTTCTGACGGTTAAGGGATGAATAATTCTGGGAAAGGGCGAGAACATGAGATTATGCCGCAATTTATTCACATGAGCAAAGTAATTTCGTGCGTGATTCAAAAGACAATTTAATCTGACGCGTGTCTTTCTATTAACTGTTAGGAAGTTTTTAGTTACAGTTTGCGAAGAAAATATGGAATAGTTGAATTTGATAAAATTTTGATAAAATAAAAAAAAATGAAGTTATTACATAATTTATAATGTTAATAAATGCATTTGAAGAACCGTATTGAATAACATAAGGCACCAAGGCTATTTGTCGTTCTGAAACATTCATGTTGACTTTTCGACAACAAAAATAAGAAAACGTGATCAATAAACAAATATATTTATAGAATATCGTATAATTTTCCAATGTAAGCAAATCTATATTACAACACTGGTTTTTGGTTGGCTGGTCTTAATCGCAGACAATTGCTTATTATGATTGTTATTATTATTATTATCATTATTATTATCATAAGGTTTATGACGTAAAAGAAGTCGAAGAGTAGCATAGCTTTATGTTCTTAGAGTTTTAACTGAGACCACATCTTCATTCGTTAAATGCAATTATCAAATAAATTTCACGTTCTCCCCCGATGAAGCATATCGTTTAACCCTCTTGTCCTAAACGATGGAAAATGTGTAGTGTAAAATACAAGAAGAACAGATAAATGTCATTTATTGAAGGAAAATATAATTTAAGATTACAGGTACTATAGATGGTGAACTACATTAAAGACAACTTTATTAAATATTTTTGGTGAAGGTAACCGTCTCTTTTTCTAATACTTGCTGAATTAAGTATTATGTTCACCTGCAGAATTCTATATCGGACTACATGAAAAAAAAAATCCACATGATTTTTCCTAGCGTCAGTCATGTGTACCGCACCTGCAGGGCGTGGGTGTTTAACTACTCCATTGATGGGTCATAACACCGCGGAACCTCCGAAAGGCGGACTCATTTAGTGAGTGAAAGACGACACAATCTTTCTATAAAGTCTACAGAACGCTCATCCTGGATACGATATGAACTCCCTAAACGGGTAATACAACTTACAACTTGCCTTTCTTATCTCACTAGCGTTGTTTGTCGGCGACCACCGGTACTAAGTATTCTATTCGGGTAAGTAATAGCGACAAAACAATATCATTTTTTTGCATTATCTAAAACATAAAAGGGTGAAAAGTGTCTTTTAGGAGGACGAGTTTCCCGTAGAAGCCACTGTATCTTATGTATGATATTGACGGGCAGTGCGCATGCTCTGTTTTCTTTACTCCAGACAACAGTTAATGTTCTGAATTAAAAAAAGAAAATCTGATAATCTGTGTTAAAAAATAAAAAAATATAAATGTATTTAAATATGGATAACAGAAGACCAGGAACATCGCTTATCTTTCATGATGGAAACTTGAAAATGAGGCATGCTGCACACCCATCCTTTAAGATTGTTGACATGGGAACAGTGTCAGCGTAGTTGTGATAGTGGATGATCGGAAGCATTCCAGTGTTGCCAATCAATTTGACGTAAACTTATATTTTCACATCAGATTAATAGTATATCACACAGCCGTTGCTAATTCAACATATTTATTATGTATCTCCGTTTTAAATTAAAATACGGGAGCTTTTGTATGATTCCCGTTTTTTTAACCATGTATCGGTTGTTTCCTTGTTTGTCTGCTCATCTCTTGTTTACCCAGTAATCATGGACCTTAAGATCATAAAAATACTTCATGAGAGAGTTGTGGGTCTTCGTAAGGCTGCGTTATCCCAACAATATGGTTTCATTTGAGTGCCGTTTAAAATCTTCTAAGGCTGCACTGGCATATAAGTAGCTTTTCCATACGGCTGTATATATATCTCTTGATGTGAGATATTTTCAGAAATGATTTCTGTACTTCTGTATGTTTTTTATTGTACAGGGATGTTTTTACGTGAACATATCTTTTTTAAATCAAATAAATGACGGTCGGGAGATATGACTCCTATATAACTGTGTGGGTTTATTGTACAGAAAATGTTTTCCCCATAAATAGAGGTCAGATTACCAACAGGGACGAGTGGCATATTTAATTGTTAAATATAATTATTTTTTTTCCGATTGTTCAACTGAATTGAAATAAATTATGGACCATTTTTTATTTCCTATGCATATATCTATGTCTGAAAAACATTAAGGAAGGCGGGGGCAAGCGTATGTGACACTTCAAATCTTTTTCGGAGGGCCAGGTTCTTGGGGTACAAGCGGCTCTGGTTGTTGGACCAAGACGATAAAAGTTGGCTCTTGAAAGAGTAATTGACCATTGCAGACTACCCCTAACCAGTCAGCTGTGCTGACATGTGACCCTTATGTTTTATTTTAATCAACCATTTATTGGCACGGAATATAATCATTATAATGAGTCGATAACTCCTTAAATATTGCAAAATATAATAAGTGTTACATTACGCTACATTATTTCACAGATCCCTTCCCCTTGTGACGAACTAAAATCCCATGTGACCAGCGGAATGTTGGCCTGGGCGTCCATGAGTCTCCATTCTTCCCTCTCTACAGAAAGCTCTGTAGTTGGTTTCAGATTTCCCGCCACCACGAATACTATTTGACTTAAAAGGCTTTTAAAGTGAGACAAAAGTCGAATTTTACCCAGACGACATCTTTTTTGCATTTCATCTTTGACATTAAGATAAAACAGGGTAATTCCATCAACAATATCTACTAATATCCTCAATGTTCGTTAGCTAAAAGCAAACGAAATAAAGAAACAGTAAGTGCCCATGCTGTACTGTTTATACGGCGAAAACCACGCCCAGCTAGCTCCCACAACAACGTTTAAGTGAATATTTATAGGCTTTTATTTTATTTTTTTCTGCGATATAAGCGGAAAGTTTAGAAATGGTAAAGGTGAGATTCCCAACGCTAAAATTCCGAAGACGCCACTCCAATTCAGGCGCCAAAGTGACCAACAAACACCATCCAGGGTACCTCCAGACAACCCGCACCGAGGACAAGACGAGAAGGAAGGCGGGCCATCAGGGCAGTAACACCCTCTCGAATAAGAACGCGTGGACGTATGTTATCGGGAAGAAGTTAAACGTTTCTGTATATGAGATGTGTGGCATGCTCGAAGGAAAAATACCGTTTCACTCCTAAATACTTAAAAAACTACATGGAGTTATAATTGCATTGGTAGTTCTTATAATGAAGGAGCTTTATAATTAAGTTAATATTAAACAGTGGGTGCTTGAGGTTCAGGCAGTGATATGTACCAACTAGCTCCAATATACAATACTAAAATGTTATATCTCAGAAATTTTGGCTTCATGTTGATGCCATGTTAAAATCTGTCAGGGATGTACTGGCATATAAATAGCTTCCCAGCAGAGTATACATTTTGTATTATATCTCTTCATGTGATATATTTTCATATATGACTCTTATATTACTGTGTAGGTTTATTGTACAGAAATGTTTTCCCATGACTAGATTTTTAAGTCAAGTTAACAACGGACGTGATGCCATAGTTAACAGTTAAATATACGAGTTATTTTTTTTCTCAAAATTGTCAACTTTATTTGGAGAAATTCTTGAACATTATTGTTTAACATTATTGTTTCCCCTGCATGTCGTTATAACTGATATCCTGCCGCCACGAATTACGTTTGGTTAAGAGGGCTTTAAAGTCATACAAAAGTAATTCGAAGAAATACATTGCGGTTGTCTTCAATCATATTGCATTGATATCGTAGTTAACAGTCCACAATTCTAACAGAAGGCTACAAATGATGAGTCAACACAAAGGAATAAATGTGAACTCAAACACCATCTGAAAATCTGAATCTATATATATATTATCAAGTCATATCCTATAACGCGTACAAGATGGCTCTCATTCAGTAACTGGTGCGCGCCGTGCTTGAAATCATGCGATTAGGAATTCAACCAACATGGAGAGGAATTACCAATATGCTTAAAACGGAACGTGCTCGCTCATGGTATGTGTAATTCAAAAGTATACTAAAACGATAGGTCTGGTTTATGTAATGTGACAACGTTGAAGGCCATGAGGTCAAAAATTACGAAAACATGTGCATCCTTCAAAGTGCGTTCCTCCTTGAAGTGTGTACAGGCGCTCGATGGTCGTAGACTCACTAAACCAGAGGGCCGAAGTGTCGCTAGTCCAGCTTAAACACTCGGAGTTCTCGAATCCAAAATGTGGCCTCGAGTATGAGCATATCTAAATATTACTGCAAACCTACGTGAAGTCCATATCTATTAATCTTTGTAGAGCTTTAAGCCTGTATTCGGGAATTAAATAGAGGCCGGTCATGGTCATTTGTTTCTTACGCTACACAGGAAAGAAAAACAAATATATTACTTGCTTATTTTTGAGCGGATTACCAATCTATTAATATTTATTCTTTGATTAACTTTACTTTTATTACAAAGTCAAATTTATATAAACATTAAATCAGTAAACAGATGACTATTTATGGTTTTACGCTGTTGCAATGCCAGGTCACTAACTAGCCACAGTGCAATGAGATCTGGCTGACGACCATCCCTTGTAACACGAAGGCCGTCTATGAAGACCACAGTCTTGGCCACGATCGAGCGTTGACGAATAAGCCATGTTCAGTATTATATATTTAAATGAGGAAGTTTCATTATTGCAATTAACGAAATACAACGCTGAAGTCCCGAACACATTTCTTTAAAGTGTTTACTGTGTATTACTAGCCTTCACTACAATTCAGGGGCTGCTGAATGATCTTACACAAGGGGGAGATCTTAACACCCTGGCACATGTACCATCACATAAAGGCTGTCAAGGTTTATTTGGCCCTGAACGCTCCCCTCCTAAATATAAAGTTGTCAGACTGTCCCTCCAGCGCGGACTTCTCAGTGACGTCGCTGAAATGGTGCAGGTTTCGTATTCAGTCTTTCATTGTTTTATCAATAATAGAAGGCATGACTTTAATGGATATATTTCTCAGCAGATGTAGAGTATATAAAACAGTTGTCTTTTAATTTCAGACAATTGAGCCTGTGTATCAAAAGTCGATTTGTCGGTTGTTTATGTGTTTTATGCTCTTCTCATCTCCTGTTCGCCCAATAATTATGGGCTGGGAGATCATAATAAAACATCTTGAGACAGATGTGTTTCGACGTAAAGCAGTGGTAACCCAATAATCTTTATAGTTAATAGTTACTTTAATACCAGGTAATTTTGCACAAAATGATCAACTTCGTTAAGAAAATGTCTTGATCATTTATTGTTTTCTATGCATAAATCAATAGTTGGTCTCCGATTCACCTTGCGTGTTCTATATCTTTTAAATTCAAAATACAAAAGAGGGGGGTAAGGATAAAAAGTTAGAAGAAAATAACTCAATCCACGTTACTATAAAGAACTCAAACGTGTTTATATGATATGTATTTGGAACGGTATAATGGAAAATAGATTGTTATCCTCTTCAAACATGTAAACGGTTGAAAAAAAACGAGGAAATGCAATAAGTTACAATTTCATAGGTCATTCATATAAGGATCGAGGCTATACAGTTAAAGTAAACCGCTTTAGTATAATCCTATTAAGATGCCAACCACGTAGGAAAACGACCTGGGAATGGCTAACCTTTGACATCTTTGTATCACTTGCCTGTGGTCTGATTGAAGCCGGCCTCCCAAGAATTAAACATACGTCTATTATAACATAATTGACAGGTAACAGATTCTGTAGTTGTAATCGGATGATTCCGAGCTTAACAACGTGACAAAAGATATGACATGACGTCACAAATATGATCACGTGACATGTCTTGAATCCTCACATCAAGGTATATTATTCACGGTACGCAATTCTTGTTAACATAAAGCTGTCAGACTGTTGCAACATCTAGGAAAAATCCGTTACGCCGCCGTATTAATGATGCTCGATTCGTGTTCAATCTAGCGTTGTTTTTGGAAAAAGTAAGCATTAGTAACATGGAACATGTCTTGCATGAAATTTTAATGGACAGCCAGTGTCATAACAAATACAAATAAAAAATATATAAAAATTTTAAAATTTAATTGAACTTAATAATTGAAAAAGCAGCTTGTGCCACTGTTGGCCGCCCTGTCCTTCCGTGTATGTCCATATATAAATGCTATTTAAAAACTTATGAACGGAAAAAAATGAAATATGAAAAGTCAAGTTTTTCTCTAGCATAGAATAACATATGAAAAGTGATGTATTTCTCTCTGTCTCCCACATACGATGATATACATTCATTCATGTATATCTCTCTCCCACACATATTTTTGTAACATGAATATCTAAAACGTAAAAAATCAAACTTATTTCTTTACTTCATAATGTTTATTTCATTTGCAAAAGGGAAAGTTTTAACTTTAAATTCAGTTATTTCCCAAATATATGATATCGATTTTAAATCTATTTAACTTACCAAAAATATAACCAAAAATATGAAAGATAGTTTTAAAATTCATACTGTAAGTAACATATATGCATAATTTTAAATCGTATATAACATTTGCTTTTCGAGAAATAAACGTTTAAAATTTTTAATAAAATGTATTTTAAACGTTTCTTTTAAGAAACTCCCTTTAAAAAATCGTTCTTTTAAAAACTTTATAGTGAGGGTTTAACAATTTTAGTTCCACTATTTATTTTATATATTTAAAGGAAGGAGTTACATCAGTATCGTATAAGGAATTAAGGGAAAAAGTGAAGCAAAGCATAGACGATCATACATTAATATAACGTGTTGAGAAAATCAAACATAATAATATATTTTTAACGATAAGATATTAGGGAACTCACGGTATGCCATCGAAACAACTTTTTTACCGGTACCCATATTGTTGCGCCTTTTCAGCGGGAAAAAAGATAACCTACCGAAATGTTCAAGACAAAATTGAGGTGGTTTCGATATGAATGATTCAACACAGAAATCATCTCCATCGTTGTTTCCATGGTAACACTTTAAACACATACATTATTGAAATATTAATTTCCTGTGATATACACCAAATTACAGGTCGGCCAGTCTCGAGAGGTTTCTTGTCTATTGCTATATTCGATGGTATTGAATGTGATACATTCGTGAATATATAAACAAACGGCCTTTGATAACTATTGCATCCCCACGGTGAATATAAACTTGGATTGTGCAGCTAACGATAATAACTAATGCAAGGCACTCTCCATGGTCTGGAGGTTCTCTAGTCGGTAGGGAATCTCCGTATCCACAGACAGCAGTATGCACATTTAGCAAACAAAACCACTTTGTCGTCTTGAGCACTTCAAATGTCTCATTTTATAATTCGCAGTAGAGAAAAATAAAAAAGACCTAAAACCAATAAGACTAAGGATGAAACATAAAAGGGTATATTTGATTGGAGTGATAAAATGGGTTGATTTGGAATTGGCTGTAAGGCCAAAAAATAAATAAAAATAAAAGATATGGTTATCAGGCACCGCCCGCGTCAATTGTAACCCCTCTCCCCGCATAAACATTTTTTTTTTTAATTATCATTTTTCAAAAGGGAAGAATAAGCACAATTTCCTTAATAATGCTTTTACCTGTTTAGCCATTAAATTCTGTTATATTTAAGGTTTTCCCTGGTCACATGACATTTTTATCGAAACATACAAAAAGAGGTAATAAATAAGTTATTGCCAGCCTGCACTGATTTATGAAAAAAGTGCCTGAGAACCAAACTTTTTGTGGCCGTATTTATAGAGTATATATCTATATAATACTAGACAGCAAGGACTGTACACAATCTGATCGACTCCTATCTTTAAAAAAAACCTTCTATAACCCTGGCATCCAGAAAGTCAGCCTGATGTCTCAGAGAGAGATGATGGATAATGAAAAAAAAACTATGTAGAGAAACCCATTAAGCTGTATGATCTAATCGCTGAGCAGATTTATCATATCTTTTGGGGGGATTGGGTAAGGTATCCCCTGGCTAAAAAGGAAGCCATTATCCGTGGGAAATCCCTGGGATTTACTTCACCTTCTGGACCGCTAATGCATAGACTTATAATGATAACATCACTAAAGTTACCATAGAAACACAGATGAAGTGCGGAGGTCTTGTGCAAGAAACACCTAGCATCACCATGGTACACGTCTATGTAGGGAATCCCTACTTAGAGCTATAGCATACGCCCTACGAGGAAGACGTAATCTTAGAGCGCTGCAAAATCCCTGTTCCTGAGACCAGAAATCACACCACTGAAGCTTGGCATTTTAGGAGGCCCGCAGGCATCATATATACAACATTGAAACCCATGAATACAGCCTTGTCACATACAGCCATGTTAAATCACTGATAAAAGGTTAAAGGTTGGAGCATATCTCAGAGCTTCCGAGGACTCCCATATTATTCCTATATTTTCCGATGTTTTCCTGTGAAAAAAGGTCATCTGTAATTTCCTTTATTTTTTCAGCATTTACCCCTTAATCCCTTATATTTTTCTATATATTGTTAACTGTACAATCATGTTTCCAATTTAACTGTGAATATTGATTAATTATCGTAATATATACCTGTTATTATAGAAAACATTCAACTGTCAATGTAGAAGTGCACATTTTAGTGTTGCGGTCATAAAAGTACAGTTATCTTAATCATTTAAGCAGAAATTAAGCTGCTGCTTGGAGAACGTGTAGGCACACTAGGTCACCGAGTACCACACGGTAGTGCAGTGAAAACGCTTACAATTCCCTTTTATCTCTTGGTGACATTCTTATAATCTCCTGTTTTCATTCCTCAAATGCTCGTATAAAGTTCCCTTATTTCTTCAGTAGCCGTATGGGGAACGCTGTTTTCTCAAATGTAGAGTAAAGCAATGAAAACAGAATATTCATTACTCATTGTATATGTCCATCCCCGTACCATGTTGAGTACCTTTCAACGTCTCTTTCTTATAATACGTAAGCATCCTAGTAGGAATACGGTCAATGACACACTTCAAGTAAATGTTCAACAAATTATTCAATACATTGGTTCATACTAATTGTATCGAAAGGAAACTTAAAAAATATACGATATTAATCTGAAAACAGGTCAGAGGCCTCTGTTTGAAATAACAGCAATAATAATAATAATAATAATAATAATAATAATAATAATAATAATGAAAACAATAATGACAACAATATTACTAATAAACAATTTTAATTACATTTTAAATAACAATGATAAAATATTCCTTTTTTAAATTTAAACCCCGGTTCAATGTTTTGCCAGTTTCATGATTTTTTAAAAGTTTTTAACTAGAAATTGTCAAGTCAGAAACCAGGACGCGAGGATATCAGGTTCAAGTAATGAAGACATCGGTTTGAATGTACAAAAATTCTCTGCGTCTCAAAGTATTTTTAGATTTGCCTTCTTTACATTTCCCAACGCGGTAGCATGATGGGATCCTTTCCCTCTCATAAATCTCATATACTTCCGCACGGGTTGACGATCCCAGTATTACTTCCAAGCTATAAAATGTAAAAAAAATTAAAAAAGGTTACATCTAGCTAAAGTAACGATGCGATAATAATATTTAAGGGAAGCTGGTGAGTGCCATTAAGATATATGAGACTAGATAAGGAGGAAAGCTGCGAATTAAGCTTCAATTAGAGTACATTAGAGAGATGTTAAAGCGGGAATGTACAGTTGGTTCGCCAAATCCGGGCCCCGGGGCTGTCACTAGGTAAGTCTAGCTAAAGATGTGACGATCTCCCAGAAAAAAAGGCCCTTAGTTTGCACCAGCCAATAGCCATTCACTCAATGATTAAGGTAATGTATTGAACGAAACAAAATTCCAATAACACGTGTTCTAGTAGGAAGGAGCTCTTTTTATTTATTTTTTTCTGCTTCTTTGAGATATATACTGTTAATAAGTCCTTAAGAAATTAGCAACATATATATTAGTTAATTAAATAGAATAGAAAACAGAAAAAATCAAATAAAAGGGATCAATCGACCCTGGAAAATCCGTTTTTTTTTTCTTTGCTTCCGTAAGAATAAAGACCAAAGTACGTAAACAGTAAGATCGTGCCATTTCTCAGTATCAGAGGATTTGTTGTGTGAGAATTCTCTCAGTAAAATCTGCTTTCCCGTGCTCATGGGGCCCTGCAACCCTCATTCGCAGCTAATGTTTTTTTTTTTTTTTTACAAATTAATTTACGCCCAATTCCGTGTAAGAACCCTGTCCTTTTGGACCGGTGAGATAACAAAGACAGAGAGAAAACACACATAATGGAGCTTTATATTACACAATATTGTCACTTAATGTCAGGGTTTTGGTAAGCTTACACCGCCGAATACCTGTTAAATAGTGTTTTTGTTAATATCCTCATAAAAGAGTCCCGCAGTGATATATGTCTCGTATGTCTAATTCAAAGTGGTATTTTTTATAAAAAAATTTTGCCGTTTCTATTACACAGAAGGAGGTGCCTTTCTTTATTTTCGACAGTGTTTTTACAGAGATGCCATGAACTGTATAATGAAAAATTGTTGATGTTTAGGGGAAATCTTTCAACAGTGAAAGTTAACATGAAAATGCACAATACCTTAACACTGAACATATCAAAGTATATTTAATAAATAAAGACATTATATTTTATATACCATATGAAGGGGTAATAAATATTTATACTTAGATGTAAAATGCTGCAGATTATAGTTATACTATATATGGTAAAACAGGAATTAACCTTAAATAATGTCTGAAAAGCCACATTAATCTGCGACTTAAAACCAGCTAGTATTTAGAAAATAAAGCATGCACTGCAAAGACTGTGAAGAAATTGAGTGTGTCGTTATTCATGTGAATTAAGTTAAAAGTGTTTCATGCATTTAAGCAGTAGAATAGAAGAGTCGTAAAAAATAAGAAAAAAATGTTTTATCAATTGTAGACATTTACACGGAAGAAAAATAAAGTGTGGACAATACTTAGACCACTAATCCGAGCTCACTAATAGGGACTTACAAACAATAACGGTCGATTAAGTTTTGCTTGTGTAGCAGAGCTAATTACCAGGACTGGGTTTTCAACATGCGGCTGCTTCAGGGACTAAATGAGTTTTTGAAAAGTCATTAAGTCCCAAATAAGAAACAGCCGCAACCACCTGAGTCTGGAGGTTTACTTGATTTATCAAAGCTACCTGGTTTACGTTAAAAGGAAATGGTTAACATCACTCAGTCTTATAAGATAATATGATTGGTTCTTCTGAAAGATTTTTACAGAGGCGATTAATGTAGGTGCTTTATGGAAGTGTGGCTTGAATATTGTCCCTATGCTTTTTACCAAGACTCTCTTGATAAATCGATTCTGCTTCTAATTCACAACTGAAGATGTTTCTTAACAGTAGTGCATCTTTGAATTGGAAGGAACGGGATTCGTCTCTCATAATGTATGTGGGACAGAGGTGGTAGTAGTTTTATTCTAATATATCACTACTTCAACATTTTCAATAGTTACGATAGCCTTATCTATTGTTTTGAAGGAGGTTATGCTCATGCCATGGTTTGTCGTGTATTCATATGAAATAAATGCTTGTAAATGCGAAGGAAATCTAAAGAGTTTGCCTAAAAACAATGAAAAATTACGTTTGGATTTAATCCCCATTCGCCTGGTAAGATTTATCCCACGGATGAATATAACAACACATAAATTAAGTTTAACATTAACAGCATGGCCAAAAGATTTTTCAGAATATAGAATGATTGTAATCAATATGCTTAAACGTGATCATACTGCCAGTCCTTAGGGTAAGCGTGTCACTTTAGAAACGGAGGGTTGGTGGTCACTCAGCGTCGCCTGAGCGTAATTTCACCTGTTTCCTTATATTATGCTGGGATCCTATCTACTTAATAAGTGACTTGCGTAAAAGATATATGATGCTGTCTTCACCATAGGCCTGCTGAGTGTGCAAGTGAAGGATTGTTCCCCTGTTACCCAGCGGGCAGCCTACATTGTCACAGAGGTGTTAATGGGTTTGTACACATGAAGTAAAGGAGGGTTGCACATGTACTGTACGGGTAGATCCATGATTTATCTTACAGCGGTAAGGATACAGGATCTTTTCAAGTTTTTTTTTTATAAATGAGAATATTTCTGCCTCTTGTAGCGATTGTGGAATGTTTGTATCTGATACTGAAGTTTGGCTGATCTTATACTGGATAAAATGTACGAATGAGACTGGATGCAATGAGAATTAATTGTGTTTCGGCGACACCTTGTCTCGTCCCAAGACGTGTGATTCCGATCCGCTCTGCTCCTCTCCGTCAACAACGTCTTGGGAACGACTCTTAGGAAAATGCCTCGTAAGGTTCTAAATAGGAAACCCCTTTGGAATCGTATAATTGATATTTCAAGCGGTGTCAACATAAAATAATTACCTTTTTGTTGTCTTTGGATGTTTTATGAAACATCTGCAAAGTATTGGCACCAAAATAATGCTCAATAGCCCTACTTATCCATAATTTTGCCAAGAGCTGATGTGTTTACATAGAGAACAGGCCGCCATGATTACATTGAGTGACCCACAGTCCTTTGCAACGTAATTTAGACTGGAAACCCGCTCTGATCTTATCGCTGTTTGAACTGGGAAAAGCGGGCGATAATAGATGTCGGGGCAGGGTACTAGTCGATCAACGTCCGCTCATTACAAATTCCTGTATATTGTTATTTTAAATAACCGCGGGCTTACAAGGATCATTAGGGATAATGTTTCATATATATATTAAGGTAAGAACGTGGTCAAGTTGCCAGAAAGACCCATTTACTACCAAAGACACTAACGGATGCATTTTGGTGTGTATATTTAGTAGTTTTAAGAGTTTTTTTGGTGCCTTCTACCAGTGTCTACCATTTCACCATTACGAGGCCTAACTGTACAGGCCATTCCCACAACTGTGATCGTATCACAGTTGTGGATCCGCAACAAGGCGACACCTAGAAGTTTCCTGAAACGGCAGGCAAGCAGCCCTACCTATAGCGCAAGATCAGCCCTCTGACATTATGGACAGCTTATTAGCTTGCCAGAGTGCCTGGACATCTAACTCTGAGGACCACATTATAAGGCCCCATGTGGATGTAAATATTTTCGTCATTTTTTGACAACGCCTCATGGCTTACAAGTATCGTGTCACTTCAAATAAACCCACTAGACCTTTTGATAACTTTCTTATCTCTCCAACGACACCATATTCCGTTATAACCCAATATATTCGTACATGTTCTGCATGTACGGGAGATTTCTGCCTGCGGTCTGCTTGCTGACTGTATGCGGAGATACGGTTATAAAGCGTGGCGTGGACTTGCTGGGCGGTTCTAAATTTGGCTTGTGTCACGACTCAGTAGGGGGTCCTAACTGAGTCCTGTTTGTCACGGCTACCCTACCTAATATTTAGGACTGTCAGATAATTCATGTTATAGCTTGGTTTTAAATGCTACCTAGCACTTGAGATTACGATCAGCATTATTGCTGCTCTAAAAAGGGAAATATATATTTATAAAGCCTTTGATCGCTGCCAGCCTTGGGTAATGATCTTATTGTAGACTTAAACTATTATTTATTTTATTTTACCTCTAAAAGGAACCAGGACGTTTCGTGACTAAACGCAAATCACCAGAAACTGACAGCTTAAGAGATTTATGCCTAATTTACAAATCTTCTCTTTTAGTTACTTTTCTTTCCTGCATACAAACATGAGACATAACAAGGCATAACAAGGCACGTTCTGTAAATTTTCTATTCTTCTCCTTAAGTTAAACTACTTTTCCGTGGTAACATGGAAATATTTCGCGTCAGGTTTGCCCTTCTGGCGTTAGAGAGTCAGTACGAGCCACATCTAAAATTGCACTGTATAAAATTTCGACATTTTGACGACGTCTCACCTCCTACAGACAGAGTTAGATAGAAAAGAAAACAGACCAGCGTTTGAATGTATGCTTATTTTTAACAATATTCACCAGATTATACCTGGTCTACTGGCTAATCCTCCTGCATATTTCTTGAATTTCGTATGAGCCGCAGGAAATGCCAGCGGTTCAAAAGAGATAGGATTTAATCACTTAAATTTATACTTAAACTAGAAGTCAGCATTCAAAGGAATGCAAGGTTGCCTGGTTCATTATTGAATCCACACCAAAATCTAATTTATTCTTCATTTGCCCATTCCCGAAATACCAAAAAGTATTTATGGGATTCCGATCATGAATACGCTAGTTATATTGTTATTAAGCACGCACACACACACACACAGATGAACACACACCCTCCTCGCGGAGGCAAATATTAAAAGAATAAATTAAGTCTGACATGAACACCACGCAGAAAAGTCAATGTAATTGTCCGGGTAATGTTTAATTCCCTTTAATGTCCGCTCTTTTATGCCCGTCTATCTTATATCTCTGATAGAATTAGAATATTTTATCTGGATAAAATGACTCCGTTAGATGCACATACACATTCGTTTTATTATTGATTAAGCAAAAAGGCAACCAATTTAATTGATTATGAGAGAATATCATGGTGCTCAGTAAAATATTGCAGAAAACAATGAGCAATACCGTGTCCCTAAACCCCTAAATCAGGTCACTGCTTCATGGTCTCCTGAACACAAGTTGATTTGCGAGTATTTCTGGCAAGAATCCTTTTATCAGAAATCATTCAATTGTCATCCTATTTTGATGGTTGACTTCATAAAGTATTTATCATTTAAATTTTATCTATGTTTAAATGTAATTGATGTTCAGTTATTGTTTTATTATGTTTGAAACTTATAAAAATTAAGAGTTTAGTGGGCTCACGTTACAATATATGCCAATATTTCCCGTTTTTCTGTATCTTCATATATTTTTATCTGTTTAAAATTGAACATTAAACCCTCGGTATTTATTATCAAAACTTTGATTTATACAAAAGTTTAATTATATAGAACGCAAAGCAAGGTTTGAAACATTATGTACGTTAGGAATTTTATATTAAGATAAAGGGATGCTTCCTTAACAACAGTACTGACCAGAATATACCAGCCTATCAGAGATCAGAGAAAAAAAATATTGGGTGCCTTTTTCCCGGGATTGTCGATGAAAGTATTTCACAAGGGTCATCCATATAAAAATGATAATGAATAAAAAAAAATCATGATCCTTTTATTTTCTGTTATTATCTTAATAAGATGCCAGTTTTGGTATTTCTCAAGATGTCTTTGGTCTTCCTGTATATAACGTCTTAGATTCGAAAGTATTACTCGAAGTAATGGCTTCAAAAGATTTATGTGTAAAAAACTGCTTATGGGAAATTAATTCTTTAAAAAATATGCACTGGCTTTCATTAAATCCCAGATGGAATTATTGTAAAAACAATCAGATGTTCGCTGTTCGTCGTGTACGTAACCTTACATATGCTCCCATGGAGACCGGCGAATTCCCAAATGTCATCAAGTGAAATTTGTTGCAAAAAAAAAATATACGATCTATGTTATAGTTAAGGGGTGAACCCACAGAAACCGACACGCGTCCCGACACGTCTCTCGACACGCTGTGTCGTGGCAGTGGACCAGCTCACACGACACGTCGTGGAGAAGCACACGACACAAGAGGCATGTCGGCTTTGCATCGCGGGCCTTGCGACACGATCGAACATGTTCGAATTGTCGTGCGATAATAACGCGTGTCGGGTTGCGTCGGTTTCTACTCGACGCAACTCGTCACGGATTGTGCAGTGAAACTGGACGTGCGACACACTTTTTACGGCACATACCGACACGCAGCATTACGTGGAGTGAGTGGGTCAATGTCAAGGTCACTTTCATGCGTTCCAGCCAATCAGGAGGCAATTTTCTGTTGTCTATCATCGGACCGGGTATCGGTCTGCCTATTTAGGTACAATACGTATTGCGATACACTCAATTCGATATCCGAAACGTATTGACGATACGCTCAATTTTCTTTGTACGTTTATATAATTTTCTGCATAAAAGTTCTGAATGTATAATGTTTCTTAGTTTTTTTAATAAACAGCATATTCACTATATTCTGCATTTATACTTTTAATATTGAATGAATAAAAAAAAAACAAATCAGTTAATAAAAAAACTGAAAAAAAATTATTTTATGTATCAGGTCCTTTGAAGCAGGTCCTTAAAAACAAAACACAAACCTGAGCAAAACCGCAGGGGCTGCTCTTTCTCTTTAGGGTAGATATATTCTCATATCACAGAATGACCCGAATTTAACCTCCTTTACTAGATAGACTACTGAATATTAAAACAAATATCTTGTTTAAGCCCTTTGCTCTCCCCCTTTCCCACCATTATTTTATATTCGGTCTGGAAAATCATACGCTTTTTCCATGTCTTGATAGTTTACAGCTGTTGAACATTACCCCTCCCTCAAGGCACTGATCATTCAAAGCATTAGCCAAAAGGAGCTTTGGCCAGTATATAAGCACCTGGGGAAATTGTTGCGCTAACACTTGAATCAAGTAGAGGTAAAATGATGGATTTAGAAACCGATATACAAGCCCTACAGTGATCACAAAATTAAAAAATAAATATATAATTAATTGAATGGTAGCAAAGTGTAATATAAAGTATCAATGTCATCAATAACGTCAGGAACGTCAGAAATCATGGGCCTCGTGGTTGGGGGTGGGGGTGGGGGCGCATGCCCCCCCCCCCTTCCTTTTTAGAAATATCTTCAAAGTAACATGTTGACAAAGTATCATGTGTTCCCTTCACTTTTTAGGGGAACCAATCGCATACTTTTGTACTTAACGATTTCGAGATTATATTTTCAGTTTTACTTGTTTCTTTATATTTATATCAATTCTGTCAATTGAGCATCTCATAACAAGAAATAGTAGGATATCGTGAATGTGTAAACAAATAATAATGAAAAAACTAAGCAAAATTAACTTTTATTCTCAAATTATATATACCGTATTATGTGTTGGAAAATGAGATTTAGAAAGTTTTTATATTCTGGTTGGTGGTTTTACTGTCCTCATTATCATGAACGGTGCTTTTGCCCGAACTCTGGTGGATTGCCCCCCTCATATTTCCTGAAAAACAGCACTCATGTGAGTATCGCTCAAACGCGCCCGATTGTCATCAGAGCCTTTGTCTTGTTTAAGTCTTAAAATTCAAAATATAAAATACAAAGTGGCTATAGCTTTATTGCTAAACACTTGCAACAGATAATCTAAAAAGGTTTATGGTCAACTTCCGGCCAACACACGATAATCTCCGTGTCGTGAACCCTAATGTGTGTCGCGGGTGTGTCGGTCAATTGGTTTGTTATTTTGGCAGCACGACACACTTCATGACACGCTGGGCGACCAAGTGTCGGTGTGTGTCGCCTGATTTCTGTGTCGGCCTGCGTCGCGCTGTGTCGAGATGCGTGTCGGCCTTCGTGGGTTCACCCCTTTATATTATTGGCAAATGGATGAATTTTATGGGGTCCTTTGGGTTGGTTGGCTGTTCTTCATTAACTAGAACAATTGAATTTTGCAAGATAATAAAAAAAGTCAAATATTCACGTCCTATATAAGTGGTTGCAGGTTTTTTACTTAAAACGATTTAATTTCTGAAGAATTTGATCAATTTGACACGGATGATGGCGGATTATTACTAACAGTATAAAATGTAGCCTTTAAATCTAAAATAACCTAATGAAAGATTAGGTAATGAATATTTTATATCAGTGAACTATTCGATTATATGATAATTAGAAAAGGTCGGTCGCAATAAATACAAATTATAAGTAAAATATATTATAGATTACTGGTCATCGTCTAGATAATCAAGTTAAAAAAAAACAGAAGAACCTTTGAGTAATGTACATATTTATAAAATAATCTATTATATATACATATATATATTATAATTTATTAATTTTTTGGGGGACTATATTGGTTTGTTTGAGATGTTAACGAAATATAACGTATATTCTTTCGTAGATACGCAAAATCATGCCTGTTTTCTTTATCTTGTACATCTTGTAAATTGGACTGTCTAACAAGAAAAGGGCGACTCTTAAAGCGATCACAGGCGACAAGGCTGTCGCCTCATGATCGCCGAAAAACAGGCGACAGGACCACCGCTACGACAAAAGTCCACAACAAGCTACAACAGGTTGACGACTGTCTGCTACGAAAAGCTGCAAACAACCGGCGACATAGTCGCAGCGGCAAAGGACAATCACCTACGGAAACCTACGACCACATCTACGACAACCTACGACCACAATGGCGACAGCCTTGCGACACCAGAATACATGCTACGTCCCCCCGCGACAAGCTTCGACGACTCTCTACCCGGTGCTTTGTGAGAATAGGAGCCTAGGATATGCCCTGCATTATGTAAAAAAAGCTCACGACACCAACTACGACAATCCACGTCACCTAGCGACAGCCTACGACAGGACTTACGACAACCCATGCCACCTGGCGACAGCCTATGACAGCACCTACGCCAGTAGAAGACAGGTTACGCTTACTGGTGACAAAAAAGCTGATCTCGGACCTCCATTTTCTTAGCCTATTGTAAAAATAGATTTTATCTCCATAACTACATGTATCTTTCTTTTAAATGCACTTTTGAATGCTATGCAGCGTGTCGAAATTTGATTTATCCATGTAAAGCATGTATAACAAAAATACAAGATTTGAAATGTATAACCGCTATGTAAGGTCATGATAGGGATTGCGTACGTGCGGTGATATTAACCCGGACAAAAATGCTGTTCACAAGTGGTCGTTACCTCGCAGTGTACCGGCTTCGGTCTATTGGCCAACGACTTATAAGTAGTCATGTCACCAATTCTACGTCAGTTTGAAGACTCGCTATCCACCAATTAGTATTTGATGTATATTCCAGTTGTCGGGGTTGATGTTTTTTTATATCAAGCTACCTTATCTGTCGCTACACTTTATATAGGGGATTGATATTGCCCACCCGGGAAAAGGTGTGAAATGTTTAAAGTGAATTAGAGTGAGAGGTTTATAGCAGCTGCAGTATATGCTAACGCACAGTTGTTCCCTATTTGCGCAGTTTTCGGGAGGTTTTCGGATGCGGACATTGTGTCTATTGATTTCTTTGAATGTTATTGATGGGTTAAATCTAATATTTAAGATATAAGAACGGTTATATTTTAAAAGAAAACCAAAGACATATCAATTATTTTTATATTCCATTTTTTTTTAAATAATTTCCTTATATTTAGGTGTAAGAACGATAAATGTTAAATGAAAAAGGAAAACACATGTAGATCAATTAATTTTCTGATTTGATTTTTTTTAATAATTTCTGATATCTGAGATGTGAGAACAGTTAATATTTTAAAAGAAATATATAGACAAATTATGAATTTTGCCTAATTTTATTATAATGATAATTTATTTTCATTAAATATTCAATCGTCAGATAAATTTTCTTGATAGTCCCACATTAAATTACAGGCCATATCATTAACGGCCAATAATTTCTGTAGCGATGATGTTGGATGCTGCTAATCAAAAACATCCCCATCAGTCAACCCTAGTTACCGAAAGCAATTAAACTTAGACAGTGGCAAGGGAGGATCTGATTTAATACTACAGTAATAGCCGATAACTCAGCTGTCATGGTAATCCTTAAGAAATAGCAGGAAAATCGCATTCCGCGATGATTTATTTCAACCACAGTTCTTGATTGGTTTTAATTGCAAACACCTGCACAGGAATGCTTTACTCTGGTCTGAAGGATCACAAAATGAGCCATATATAGCATAAAGTTAAAAAGGAATCTACCATCTATGAACCACGTGACCTCTGATAGTGAGACGGAAAATCCACGGCTTGAGCTGGATTGACACCACGCGGTAAGGTATCCATCATGTTGCCCGCATGACATATTTAGATGTTGTTATTAGTGGTTTTTGTAACAGGCACAGACGTTTCTTATATAAATCACCGGCTCAGGGCGGCCACCATCATTATTGTTTGAATGCTCAGGAAAAACAACTGACCAATAAACCTTAAATGGAGACGGAAAGGAAGCCGACCTGTACCATACGGCACCAGTCACAGGGAAAGATAGCGTAAGGAAGGCAGATAATGCAAACGTCAAGACTGAAATGGACAGGAATATAAATTTATATTAATTTTGTCATTTCACAAACAACGGAAATCTTTTTATACGGATTAAACGTTAAAGGGGCCTCGTTCTGTGTGTACTTTTCATTATTATTATATTAAGAATATCAAATATATAGCTAAAATACATAATACATACATTTTACCTGTGTATTTCCTAACCAACATTGTTTTTCCAATTCCTTGATTATACACGAAAGTGTTTATATGATAATATATTATTACATTATTGATATACATCAACAGCAGGTCTCAGGTGAAGAACATCATGCCAAATTGTTGATAACATATAAGTTTTGACTTCTGACAGTCCAAACATATAATACGGACTGCAGTCTCTCTTCGTTTAATCTATGACAATAATAGCGTATTTTTTACTGTTTAATATTTTATGAGATCTAATATATGTTTATTTAAACATTCCTGTGATATATATTTCTTCAATCGAGTATATTCAGCGATACTCTGCGGATATGCCATTTTTTCTGCGCGGGAAGAAAGTGTTCAACGCTTTTAACAAAGCATGATAAACCTTTAGTTGTTTGGTAGTTTCTAGTCACTTCCCCCGTTTTTTAATAGATCCTAGTAACTACCACACTTTTTTTATATAGATCCTAGTAACTACCACACTTTTTTTATATAGATCCTAGTAACTACCACACTTTTTTTATATAGATCCTAGTAACTACCACACTTTTTTTATATAGATCCTAGTAACTACCACACTTTTTTTATATAGATCCTAGTAACTACCACACTTTTTTTATATAGATCCTAGTAACTACCACACTTTTTTTATATAGATCCTAGTAACTACCACACTTTTTTTATATAGATCCTAGTAACTACCACACTTTTTTTAATAGATCCTAGTAACTACCACACTTTTTTTATATAAATCCTAGTAACTACCACACTTTTTTTATATAGATCCTAGTAACTACCACACTTTTTTTTATATAGATCCTAGTAACTACCACACTTTTTTTATATAGATCCTAGTAACTACCACACTTTTTTTATATAGATCCTAGTAACTACCACACTTTTTTATATAGATCCTAGTAACTACCACACTTTTTTTATATAGATCCTAGTCACTACCACACTTTTTTTATATAGATCCTAGTAACTACCACACTTTTTTTATATAGATCCTAGTAACTACCACACTTTTTTTATATAGATCCTAGTAACTACCACACTTTTTTTATATAGATCCTAGTCACTACCACACTTTTTTTATATAGATCCTAGTAACTACCACACTTTTTTTATATAGATCCTAGTAAATACCACACTTTTTTTTATATAGATCCTAGTAACTACCACACTTTTTTTATATAGATCCTAGTAACTACCACACTTTTTTTATATAGATCCTAGTAACTACCACACTTTTTTTATATAGATCCTAGTAACTACCACACTTTTTTTATATAGATCCTAGTAACTACCACATTTTTTTTATATAGATCCTAGTCACTACCACACTTTTTTTATATAGA
Source organism: Sipunculus nudus (assembly GCA_026874595.1). Taxonomy (NCBI): domain Eukaryota; kingdom Metazoa; phylum Annelida; class Sipuncula; order Golfingiida; family Sipunculidae; genus Sipunculus; species Sipunculus nudus. The sequence continues at coordinate 3,550,834 of CM049318.1, read as the reverse complement.
TCCTAGTAACTACCACACTTTTTTTATATAGATCCTAGTAACTACCACACTTTTTTTATATAGATCCTAGTAACTACCACACTTTTTTTATATAGATCCTAGTCACTACCACACTTTTTTTATATAGATCCTAGTAACTACAACACTTTTTTTATATAGATCCTAGTCACTACCACACTTTTTTTATATAGATCCTAGTAACTACCACACTTTTTTTATATAAATCCTAGTCACTACCACACTTTTTTTATATAGATCCTAGTCACTACCACACTTTTTTTATATAGATCCTAGTAACTACCACACTTTTTTTATATAGATCCTAGTAACTACCACCGTTTTTTTTATATAGATCCTAGTCACTACCACCGTTTTTTTTATAGATCCTAGTCTTTACCACCGTTTTTTTATATATATATATCCTAGTCACTACCACCGTTTTTGATATATATATATATATATCCTAGTCACTACCACACTTTTTTTATATATATCCTAGTAACTACCACACTTTTTTTATATAGATCCTAGTAACTACCACACTTTTTTTATATAGATCCTAGTCACTACCACACTTTTTTATATAGATCCTAGTAACTACCACACTTTTTTTATATAGATCCTAGTCACTACCACACTTTTTTATATAGATCCTAGTAACTACCACACTTTTTTTATATAGATCCTAGTAACTACCACACTTTTTTTATATAGATCCTAGTCACTACCACACTTTTTTTTATATAGATCCTAGTAACTACCACACTTTTTTTATATAGATCCTAGTCACTACCACACTTTTTTTTATATAGATCCTAGTAACTACCACACTTTTTTTATATAGATCCTAGTAACTACCACACTTTTTTTATATAGATCCTAGTCACTACCACCGTTTTTTATATAGATCCTAGTAACTACCACACTTTTTTTATATAGATCCTAGTAACTACCACACTTTTTTTTTATATAGATCCTAGTCACTACCACACTTTTTTTAATATAGATCCTAGTAACTACCACACTTTTTTTATATAGATCCTAGTAACTACCACACTTTTTTTATATAGATCCTAGTCACTACCACCGTTTTTTTTATAGATCCTAGTCTTTACCACCGTTTTTTTATATATATATATCCTAGTCACTACCACCGTTTTTGATATATATATATATATCCTAGTCACTACCACACTTTTTTTATATAGATCCTAGTAACTACCACACTTTTTTTATATAGATCCTAGTAACTACCACACTTTTTTTATATAGATCCTAGTCACTACCACACTTTTTTTATATAGATCCTAGTAACTACCACACTTTTTTTTATATAGATCCTAGTCACTACCACACTTTTTTTATATAGATCCTAGTAACTACCACACTTTTTTTATATAGATCCTAGTAACTACCACACTTTTTTTATATAGATCCTAGTCACTACCACACTTTTTTTATATAGATCCTAGTAACTACCACACTTTTTTTATATAGATCCTAGTCACTACCACACTTTTTTTATATAGATCCTAGTAACTACCACACTTTTTTTATATAGATCCTAGTAACTACCACACTTTTTTTATATAGATCCTAGTAACTACCACACTTTTTTTATATAGATCCTAGTAACTACCACACTTTTTTTATATAGATCCTAGTAACTACCACACTTTTTTTATATAGATCCTAGTAACTACCACACTTTTTTTATATAGATCCTAGTAACTACCACACTTTTTTTATATAGATCCTAGTAACTACCACACTTTTTTTATATAGATCCTAGTAACTACCACACTTTTTTTAATAGATCCTAGTAACTACCACACTTTTTTTATATAAATCCTAGTAACTACCACACTTTTTTTATATAGATCCTAGTAACTACCACACTTTTTTTTATATAGATCCTAGTAACTACCACACTTTTTTTATATAGATCCTAGTAACTACCACACTTTTTTTATATAGATCCTAGTAACTACCACACTTTTTTATATAGATCCTAGTAACTACCACACTTTTTTTATATAGATCCTAGTCACTACCACACTTTTTTTATATAGATCCTAGTAACTACCACACTTTTTTTATATAGATCCTAGTAACTACCACACTTTTTTTATATAGATCCTAGTAACTACCACACTTTTTTTATATAGATCCTAGTCACTACCACACTTTTTTTATATAGATCCTAGTAACTACCACACTTTTTTTATATAGATCCTAGTAAATACCACACTTTTTTTTATATAGATCCTAGTAACTACCACACTTTTTTTATATAGATCCTAGTAACTACCACACTTTTTTTATATAGATCCTAGTAACTACCACACTTTTTTTATATAGATCCTAGTAACTACCACACTTTTTTTATATAGATCCTAGTAACTACCACATTTTTTTTATATAGATCCTAGTCACTACCACACTTTTTTTATATAGATCCTAGTAACTACCACACTTTTTTTATATAGATCCTAGTAACTACCACACTTTTTTTATATAGATCCTAGTAACTACCACACTTTTTTTATATAGATCCTAGTCACTACCACACTTTTTTTATATAGATCCTAGTAACTACAACACTTTTTTTATATAGATCCTAGTCACTACCACACTTTTTTTATATAGATCCTAGTAACTACCACACTTTTTTTATATAAATCCTAGTCACTACCACACTTTTTTTATATAGATCCTAGTCACTACCACACTTTTTTTATATAGATCCTAGTAACTACCACACTTTTTTTATATAGATCCTAGTAACTACCACCGTTTTTTTTATATAGATCCTAGTCACTACCACCGTTTTTTTTATAGATCCTAGTCTTTACCACCGTTTTTTTATATATATATATCCTAGTCACTACCACCGTTTTTGATATATATATATATATATCCTAGTCACTACCACACTTTTTTTATATATATCCTAGTAACTACCACACTTTTTTTATATAGATCCTAGTAACTACCACACTTTTTTTATATAGATCCTAGTCACTACCACACTTTTTTATATAGATCCTAGTAACTACCACACTTTTTTTATATAGATCCTAGTCACTACCACACTTTTTTATATAGATCCTAGTAACTACCACACTTTTTTTATATAGATCCTAGTAACTACCACACTTTTTTTATATAGATCCTAGTCACTACCACACTTTTTTTTATATAGATCCTAGTAACTACCACACTTTTTTTATATAGATCCTAGTCACTACCACACTTTTTTTTATATAGATCCTAGTAACTACCACACTTTTTTTATATAGATCCTAGTAACTACCACACTTTTTTTATATAGATCCTAGTCACTACCACCGTTTTTTATATAGATCCTAGTAACTACCACACTTTTTTTATATAGATCCTAGTAACTACCACACTTTTTTTTTATATAGATCCTAGTCACTACCACACTTTTTTTAATATAGATCCTAGTAACTACCACACTTTTTTTATATAGATCCTAGTAACTACCACACTTTTTTTATATAGATCCTAGTCACTACCACCGTTTTTTTTATAGATCCTAGTCTTTACCACCGTTTTTTTATATATATATATCCTAGTCACTACCACCGTTTTTGATATATATATATATATCCTAGTCACTACCACACTTTTTTTATATAGATCCTAGTAACTACCACACTTTTTTTATATAGATCCTAGTAACTACCACACTTTTTTTATATAGATCCTAGTCACTACCACACTTTTTTTATATAGATCCTAGTAACTACCACACTTTTTTTTATATAGATCCTAGTCACTACCACACTTTTTTTATATAGATCCTAGTAACTACCACACTTTTTTTATATAGATCCTAGTAACTACCACACTTTTTTTATATAGATCCTAGTCACTACCACACTTTTTTTATATAGATCCTAGTAACTACCACACTTTTTTTATATAGATCCTAGTCACTACCACACTTTTTTTATATAGATCCTAGTAACTACCACACTTTTTTATATAGATCCTAGTAACTACCACACTTTTTTTATATAGATCCTAGTCACTACCACACTTTTTTTATATAGATCCTAGTAACTACCACACTTTTTTTATATAGATCCTAGTCACTACCACCGTTTTTTTTATAGATCCTAGTCTTTACCACCGTTTTTTTATATATATATATCCTAGTCACTACCACCGTTTTTGATATATATATATATATCCTAGTCACTACCACACTTTTTTTATATAGATCCTAGTAACTACCACACTTTTTTTATATAGATCCTAGTAACTACCACACTTTTTTTATATAGATCCTAGTCACTACCACCGTTTTTTTTATAGATCCTAGTCTTTACCACCGTTTTTTTATATATATATATCCTAGTCACTACCACCGTTTTTGATATATATATATATATATCCTAGTCACTACCACCGTTTTTTTAATATAGATCCTAGTCACTACCACCGTTTTTTTAATATAGATCCTACTCACTACCACCTTTTTTTATATGTATCCTAGTCACTACCACCTTTTTTTATATGTATCCTAGTCACTTCCACCGTTTTTTTTATATAGATCCTAGTCACTACCACCTTTTCTTTATATAGATCCTAGTCACTACCACCGTTTTTTTTATATATATATATCCTAGTCACTACCACCTTTTTTTATATGTATCCTAGTCACTACCACCGTTTTTTTATATAGATCCTAGTCACTACCACCGTTTTTTTTATATAGATCCTAGTCACTACCACCGTTTTTTTTATATAGATCCTAGTCACTACCACCCTTTTTATAGTCGCCAGCCTAGGTCTGGCGACTATAGGCTAATCGTCGTGTCTGTTTGTTTGTTTGTTTGTTTGTCTGTTTGTCCGCACGCTACAGGTCGCAATTTTGCATCAGCCGCTTTGAAACTTACAGGTCAAGTGTTAAATCGGTATCCCTCGGAGCCTATTGTTTTTGGCCTTGATCGGTCCAAGGGCAAGGTCACGGTTCTTGGCAAACACTGGCGACTATGTCATGATTACATCTTGCACTTGTTTTTATATAGATCCTAGTCACTACCACCGTTTTTTTATATATATATCCTAGTCACTACCACCGTTTTTTTTATATAGATCCTAGTCACTACCACCGTTTTTTTATATAGATCCTAGTCACTACCAACGTTTTTTTATATAGATCCTAGTCACTACCACCGTTTTTTTTTATATAGATCCTAGTCACTACCACCGTTTTTTTTTATATAGATCCTAGTCACTACCACCGTTTTTTTATATAGATCCTAGTCACTACCAACGTTTTTTTTTTATAGATCCTAGTCACTACCACCTTTTTTTATATAGATCCTAGTCACTACCACCTTTTTTTATATAGATCCTAGTCACTACCACCTTTTTTTATATATATATATCCTAGTCACTACCACCGTTTTTTTATATTGATCTTAGTCACTATCACCGTTTTTTTATATAGATCTTAGTCACTACCACCGTTTTTTTTTATATGTATCCTAGTCACTACCACCTTTTTTTATATGTATCCTAGTCACTACCACCGTTTTTTTTATATATATATCCTAGTCACTACCACCGTTTTTTTATATATATCCTAGTCACTACCACCTTTTTTTATATGTATCCTAGTCATTACCACCTTTTTTTATATGTATCCTAGTCACTACCACCTTTTTTTATATAGATCCTAGTCACTACCACCTTTTTTATATGTATCCTAGTCACTACCACCGTTTTTTTATATATATATATATCCTAGTCACTACCACCGTTTTTTATATATATATATATCCTAGTCACTACCACCTTTTTTATATGTATCCTAGTCACTACCACCTTTTTTTATATGTATCCTAGTCACTACCACCTTTTTTTATATAGATCCTAGTCACTACCACCTTTTTTATATGTATCCTAGTCACTACCACCGTTTTTTTTATATATATATATCCTAGTCACTACCACCGTTTTTTTATATAGATCTTAGTCACTATCACCGTTTTTTTATATAGATCCTAGTCACTACCACCGTTTTTTTATATAGATCTTAGTCACTACCACCGTTTTTTTTATATGTATCCTAGTCACTACCACCTTTTTTATATATATCCTAATCACTACCACCGTTTTTTTATATATATATCCTAGTCACTACCACCGTTTTTTTTATATATATCCTAGTCACTACCACCTTTTTTTATATGTATCCTAGTCATTACCACCGTTTTTTTATATGTATCCTAGTCACTACCACCTTTTTTTATATAGATCCTAGTCACTACCACCTTTTTTATATGTATCCTAGTCACTACCACCGTTTTTATATATATATATATATCCTAGTCACTACCACCGTTTTTTTTATATATATATATCCTAGTCACTACCACCTTTTTTTATATGTATCCTAGTCACTACCACCTTTTTTTATATGTATCCTAGTCACTACCACCTTTTTTTATATAGATCCTAGTCACTACCACCTTTTTTATATGTATCCTAGTCACTACCACCGTTTTTTTTATATATATATGTCCTAGTCACTACCACCGTTTTTTTATATAGATCTTAGTCACTATCACCGTTTTTTTTATATAGATCCTAGTCACTACCACCGTTTTTTTATATAGATCTTAGTCACTACCACCGTTTTTTTTATATGTATCCTAGTCACTACCACCTTTTTTATATATATCCTAGTCACTACCACCGTTTTTTTTATATATATATCCTAGTCACTACCACCTTTTTTTATATATATCCTAGTCACTACCACCTTTTTTTATATGTATCCTAGTCATTACCACCTTTTTTTATATGTATCCTAGTCACTACCACCTTTTTTTATATAGATCCTAGTCACTACCACCTTTTTTATATGTATCCTAGTCACTACCACCGTTTTTTATATATATATCCTAGTCACTACCACCGTTTTTTTATATATATCCTAGTCACTACCACCTTTTTTTATATGTATCCTAGTCATTACCACCTTTTTTTATATGTATCCTAGTCACTACCACCTTTTTTTATATAGATCCTAGTCACTACCACCTTTTTTATATGTATCCTAGTCACTACCACCGTTTTTTTTATATATATATATCCTAGTCACTACCACCGTTTTTTTTATATATATATATCCTAGTCACTACCACCTTTTTTTATATGTATCCTAGTAACTACCACACTTTTTTTATATAGATCCTAGTCACTACCACACTTTTTTTATATAGATCCTAGTAACTACCACACTTTTTTTATATAGATCCTAGTAACTACCACACTTTTTTTATATAGATCCTAGTCACTAACACACTTTTTTTATATAGATCCTAGTAACTACCACACTTTTTTTATATAGATCCTAGTCACTACCACACTTTTTTTATATAGATCCTAGTAACTACCACACTTTTTTTATATAGATCCTAGTAACTACCACACTTTTTTTATATAGATCCTAGTCACTACCACCGTTTTTTATATAGATCCTAGTAACTACCACACTTTTTTTATATAGATCCTAGTAACTACCACACTTTTTTTAATATAGATCCTAGTCACTACCACACTTTTTTTATATAGATCCTAGTAACTACCACACTTTTTTTTATATAGATCCTAGTAACTACCACACTTTTTTTATATAGATCCTAGTCACTACCACCGTTTTTTTTATAGATCCTAGTCTTTACCACCGTTTTTTTATATATATATATCCTAGTCACTACCACCGTTTTTGATATATATATATATATCCTAGTCACTACCACACTTTTTTTATATAGATCCTAGTAACTACCACACTTTTTTTATATAGATCCTAGTAACTACCACACTTTTTTTATATAGATCCTAGTCACTACCACACTTTTTTTATATAGATCCTAGTAACTACCACACTTTTTTTATATAGATCCTAGTCACTACCACACTTTTTTTATATAGATCCTAGTAACTACCACACTTTTTTTATATAGATCCTAGTAACTACCACACTTTTTTTATATAGATCCTAGTCACTACCACACTTTTTTTATATAGATCCTAGTAACTTCCACACTTTTTTTATATAGATCCTAGTCACTACCACACTTTTTTTATATAGATCCTAGTAAGTACCACACTTTTTTTATATAGATCCTAGTAACTACCACACTTTTTTTATATAGATCCTAGTCACTACCACACTTTTTTTATATAGATCCTAGTCACTAACACACTTTTTTTATATAGATCCTAGTCACTACCACCGTTTTTTTTATAGATCCTAGTCTTTACCACCGTTTTTTTATATATATATATCCTAGTCACTACCACCGTTTTTGATATATATATATATATATCCTAGTCACTACCACCGTTTTTTTAATATAGATCCTAGTCACTACCACCGTTTTTTTAATATAGATCCTACTCACTACCACCTTTTTTTATATGTATCCTAGTCACTACCACCTTTTTTTATATGTATCCTAGTCACTTCCACCGTTTTTTTTATATAGATCCTAGTCACTACCACCTTTTCTTTATATAGATCCTAGTCACTACCACCGTTTTTTATATATATATATATCCTAGTCACTACCACCTTTTTTTATATGTATCCTAGTCACTACCACCGTTTTTTTATATAGATCCTAGTCACTACCACCGTTTTTTTTATATAGATCCTAGTCACTACCACCGTTTTTTTTATATAGATCCTAGTCACTACCACCCTTTTTATAGTCGCCAGCCTAGGTCTGGCGACTATAGGCTAATCGTCGTGTCTGTTTGTTTGTTTGTTTGTTTGTCTGTTTGTCCGCACGCTACAGGTCGCAATTTTGCATCAGCCGCTTTGAAACTTCCAGGTCAAGTGTTAAATCGGTATCCCTCGGAGCCTATTGTTTTTGGCCTTGATCGGTCCAAGGGCAAGGTCACGGTTCTTGGCAAACACTGGCGACTATGTCATGATTACATCTTGCACTTGTTTTTATATAGATCCTAGTCACTACCACCGTTTTTTTATATATATATCCTAGTCACTACCACCGTTTTTTTTATATAGATCCTAGTCACTACCACCGTTTTTTTATATAGATCCTAGTCACTACCAACGTTTTTTTATATAGATCCTAGTCACTACCAACGTTTTTTTTATATATAGATCCTAGTCTCTACCACCGTTTTTTTTATATAGATCCTAGTCACTACCACCGTTTTTTTATATAGATCCTAGTCACTACCAACGTTTTTTTTTATAGATCCTAGTCACTACCACCTTTTTTTATATAGATCCTAGTCACTACCACCTTTTTTTTATATAGATCCTAGTCACTACCACCTTTTTTTATATGTATCCTAGTCACTACCACCGTTTTTTATATATATATATCCTAGTCACTACCACCGTTTTTTTATATAGATCTTAGTCACTATCACCGTTTTTTTATATAGATCCTAGTCACTACCACCGTTTTTTTATATAGATCTTAGTCACTACCACCGTTTTTTTTATATGTATCCTAGTCACTACCACCTTTTTTTATATGTATCCTAGTCACTACCACCGTTTTTTTAATATATATATCCTAGTCACTACCACCGTTTTTTTATATATATCCTAGTCACTACCACCTTTTTTTATATGTATCCTAGTCATTACCACCTTTTTTTATATGTATCCTAGTCACTACCACCTTTTTTTATATAGATCCTAGTCACTACCACCTTTTTTATATGTATCCTAGTCACTACCACCGTTTTTTTTATATATATATATCCTAGTCACTACCACCGTTTTTTTTATATATATATATCCTAGTCACTACCACCTTTTTTATATGTATCCTAGTCACTACCACCTTTTTTATATGTATCCTAGTCACTACCACCGTTTTTTTTATATATATATCCTAGTCACTACCACCTTTTTTTATATATATCCTAGTCACTACCACCGTTTTTTTTTATATATATATATCCTAGTCACTACCACCTTTTTTATATGTATCCTAGTCACTACCACCTTTTTTTATATGTATCCTAGTCACTACCACCTTTTTTTATATAGATCCTAGTCACTACCACCTTTTTTATATGTATCCTAGTCACTACCACCGTTTTTTATATATATATATATCCTAGTCACTACCACCGTTTTTTTATATAGATCTTAGTCACTATCACCGTTTTTTTTATATAGATCCTAGTCACTACCACCGTTTTTTTATATAGATCTTAGTCACTACCACCGTTTTTTTTATATGTATCCTAGTCACTACCACCTTTTTTATATATATCCTAATCACTACCACCGTTTTTTTATATATATATCCTAGTCACTACCACCGTTTTTTTATATATATCCTAGTCACTACCACCTTTTTTATATGTATCCTAGTCACTACCACCTTTTTTTATATGTATCCTAGTCACTACCACCTTTTTTTATATAGATCCTAGTCACTACCACCTTTTTTATATGTATCCTAGTCACTACCACCGTTTTTTTTTATATATATATATCCTAGTCACTACCACCGTTTTTTTATATAGATCTTAGTCACTATCACCGTTTTTTTATATAGATCCTAGTCACTACCACCGTTTTTTTATATAGATCTTAGTCACTACCACCGTTTTTTTATATGTATCCTAGTCACTACCACCTTTTTTATATATATCCTAATCACTACCACCGTTTTTTTATATATATATCCTAGTCACTACCACCTTTTTTTATATATATCCTAGTCACTACCACCTTTTTTATATGTATCCTAGTCATTACCACCTTTTTTTATATGTATCCTAGTCACTACCACCTTTTTTTATATAGATCCTAGTCACTACCACCTTTTTTATATGTATCCTAGTCACTACCACCGTTTTTTTTATATATATATCCTAGTCACTACCACCGTTTTTTTATATATATCCTAGTCACTACCACCTTTTTTTATATGTATCCTAGTCATTACCACCTTTTTTATATGTATCCTAGTCACTACCACCTTTTTTTATATAGATCCTAGTCACTACCACCTTTTTTATATGTATCCTAGTCACTACCACCGTTTTTTTTATATATATATATCCTAGTCACTACCACCTTTTTTATATGTATCCTAGTCACTACCACCTTTTTTTATATGTATCCTAGTCACTACCACCTTTTTTTATATAGATCCTAGTCACTACCACCTTTTTTTATATGTATCCTAGTCACTACCACCGTTTTTTTTATATATATATATCCTAGTCACTACCACCGTTTTTTTATATAGATCTTAGTCACTATCACCGTTTTTTTATATAGATCCTAGTCACTACCACCGTTTTTTTATATAGATCTTAGTCACTACCACCGTTTTTTTTATATGTATCCTAGTCACTACCACCTTTTTTATATATATCCTAGTCACTACCACCGTTTTTTTTATATATATCCTAGTCACTACCACCTTTTTTTATATATATCCTAGTCACTACCACCTTTTTTTATATGTATCCTAGTCATTACCACCTTTTTTTATATGTATCCTAGTCACTACCACCTTTTTTTATATAGATCCTAGTCACTACCACCTTTTTTATATGTATCCTAGTCACTACCACCGTTTTTTTTATATATATATCCTAGTCACTACCACCGTTTTTTTATATATATCCTAGTCACTACCACCTTTTTTTATATGTATCCTAGTCATTACCACCTTTTTTTATATGTATCCTAGTCACTCCCACCTTTTTTTATATAGATCCTAGTCACTACCACCTTTTTTATATGTATCCTAGTCACTACCACCGTTTTTATATATATATATATCCTAGTCACTACCACCGTTTTTTTTATATATATATATCCTAGTCACTACCACCTTTTTTTATATGTATCCTAGTAACTACCACACTTTTTTTATATAGATCCTAGTCACTACCACACTTTTTTTATATAGATCCTAGTAACTACCACACTTTTTTTATATAGATCCTAGTAACTACCACACTTTTTTTATATAGATCCTAGTCACTAACACACTTTTTTTATATAGATCCTAGTAACTACCACACTTTTTTTATATAGATCCTAGTCACTACCACACTTTTTTTATATAGATCCTAGTAACTACCACACTTTTTTTATATAGATCCTAGTAACTACCACACTTTTTTTATATAGATCCTAGTCACTACCACCGTTTTTTATATAGATCCTAGTAACTACCACACTTTTTTTATATAGATCCTAGTAACTACCACACTTTTTTTTATATAGATCCTAGTCACTACCACACTTTTTTTATATAGATCCTAGTAACTACCACACTTTTTTTTATATAGATCCTAGTAACTACCACACTTTTTTTATATAGATCCTAGTCACTACCACCGTTTTTTTTATAGATCCTAGTCTTTACCACCGTTTTTTTATATATATATATCCTAGTCACTACCACCGTTTTTGATATATATATATATATATCCTAGTCACTACCACACTTTTTTTATATAGATCCTAGTAACTACCACACTTTTTTTATATAGATCCTAGTAACTACCACACTTTTTTTATATAGATCCTAGTCACTACCACACTTTTTTTATATAGATCCTAGTAACTACCACACTTTTTTTATATAGATCCTAGTCACTACCACACTTTTTTTATATAGATCCTAGTAACTACCACACTTTTTTTATATAGATCCTAGTCACTACCACACTTTTTTTTATATAGATCCTAGTAACTTCCACACTTTTTTTATATAGATCCTAGTCACTACCACACTTTTTTTATGTAGATCCTAGTAACTACCACACTTTTTTTATATAGATCCTAGTAACTACCACACTTTTTTTATATAGATCCTAGTCACTACCACACTTTTTTTATATAGATCCTAGTAACTACCACACTTTTTTTATATAGATCCTAGTCACTACCACCGTTTTTTTTATAGATCCTAGTCTTTACCACCGTTTTTTTATATATATATATATCCTAGTCACTACCACCGTTTTTGATATATATATATATATCCTAGTCACTACCACCGTTTTTTTAATATAGATCCTAGTCACTACCACCGTTTTTTTAATATAGATCCTACTCACTACCACCTTTTTTTATATGTATCCTAGTCACTACCACCTTTTTTTATATGTATCCTAGTCACTTCCACCGTTTTTTTTATATAGATCCTAGTCACTACCACCTTTTCTTTATATAGATCCTAGTCACTACCACCGTTTTTTTTATATATATATATCCTAGTCACTACCACCTTTTTTTATATGTATCCTAGTCACTACCACCGTTTTTTTATATAGATCCAAGTCACTACCACCGTTTTTTTTATATAGATCCTAGTCACTACCACCGTTTTTTTTATATAGATCCTAGTCACTACCACCCTTTTTATAGTCGCCAGCCTAGGTCTGGCGACTATAGGCTAATCGTCGTGTCTGTTTGTTTGTTTGTCTGTTTGTCCGCACGCTACAGGTCGCAATTTTGCATCAGCCGCTTTGAAACTTACAGGTCAAGTGTTAAATCGGTATCCCTCGGAGCCTATTGTTTTTGGCCTTGATCGGTCCAAGGGCAAGGTCACGGTTCTTGGCAAACACTGGCGACTATGTCATGATTACATCTTGCACTTGTTTTTATATAGATCCTAGTCACTACCACCGTTTTTTTATATATATATCCTAGTCACTACCACCGTTTTTTTTATATAGATCCTAGTCACTACCATCGTTTTTTTATATAGATCCTAGTCACTACCAACGTTTTTTTATATAGATCCTAGTCACTACCAACGTTTTCTTTATATATAGATCCTAGTCTCTACCACCGTTTTTTTTATATAGATCCTAGTCACTACCACCGTTTTTTTATATAGATCCTAGTCACTACCAACGTTTTTTTTTATAGATCCTAGTCACTACCACCTTTTTTTATATAGATCCTAGTCACTACCACCTTTTTTTTATATAGATCCTAGTCACTACCACCTTTTTTTATATGTATCCTAGTCACTACCACCGTTTTTTATATATATATATCCTAGTCACTACCACCGTTTTTTTATATAGATCTTAGTCACTATCACCGTTTTTTTATATAGATCCTAGTCACTACCACCGTTTTTTTATATAGATCTTAGTCACTACCACCGTTTTTTTTATATGTATCCTAGTCACTACCACCTTTTTTTATATGTATCCTAGTCACTACCACCGTTTTTTTTATATATATATCCTAGTCACTACCACCGTTTTTTTATATATATCCTAGTCACTACCACCTTTTTTTTATATGTATCCTAGTCATTACCACCTTTTTTTATATGTATCCTAGTCACTACCACCTTTTTTTATATAGATCCTAGTCACTACCACCTTTTTTATATGTATCCTAGTCACTACCACCGTTTTTTTTATATATATATATCCTAGTCACTACCACCGTTTTTTTTATATATATATATCCTAGTCACTACCACCTTTTTTATATGTATCCTAGTCACTACCACCTTTTTTATATGTATCCTAGTCACTACCACCGTTTTTTTTATATATATATCCTAGTCACTACCACCGTTTTTTTATATATATCCTAGTCACTACCACCTTTTTTTATATGTATCCTAGTCATTACCACCTTTTTTTATATGTATCCTAGTCACTACCACCTTTTTTTATATAGATCCTAGTCACTACCACCTTTTTTATATGTATCCTAGTCACTACCACCGTTTTTTTTATATATATATATCCTAGTCACTACCACCGTTTTTTTTTATATATATATATCCTAGTCACTACCACCTTTTCTTATATGTATCCTAGTCACTACCACCTTTTTTTATATGTATCCTAGTCACTTCCACCGTTTTTTTATATAGATCCTAGTCACTACCACCGTTTTTTTATATAGATCCTAGTCACTACCACCGTTTTTTATATATATATATATCCAATCACTACCACCTTTTTTTATATGTATCCTAGTCACTACCACCGTTTTTTATATATATATATCCTAGTCACTACCACCTTTTTTTTATATATATATCCTAGTCACTACCACCTTTTTTTATATTTATCCTCGTCACTTCCACCTTTTTTTTATATATATCCTAGTCACTACCACCGTTTTTTTATATAGATCCTAGTCACTACCACCGTTTTTTTTATATAGATCCTAGTCACTACCAACGTTTTTTTTATATATAGATCCTAGTCACTACCAACGTTTTTTTTATATATAGATCCTATTCTCTACCACCGTTTTTTTATATATATATATCCTAGTCACTACCACCTTCTTTTATATGTATCCTAGTCACTACCACCGTTTTTTTTATATAGATCCTAGTCACTACCACCGTTTTTTTTACATAGATCCTAGTCACTACCACCTTTTTTTTATATAGATCCTAGTCACTACCACCGTTTTTTTATATAGATCCTAGTCACTACCACCCTTTTTTTATATAGATCCTAGTTACTACCACCCTTTTTTTATATAGATACTAGTCACTACCAACGTTTTTTTTATATATAGATCCTAGTCACTACCACCGTTTTTTATATATATATATAGATCCTAGTCACTACCACTTTTTTTTATATAGATCCTAGTCACTACCACCGTTTTTTATATAGATCCTAGTCACTAGCACCTTTTTTTATATGTATCCTAGTCACTACCACCTTTTTTTATATGTATCCAAGTCACTACCACCGTTTTTTTATATAGATCCTAGTCACTACCACCGTTTTTTTTATATAGATCCTAGTCACTACCACCGTTTTTTTTATATAGATCCTAGTCTCTACCACCGTTTTTTTTTATATAGATCCTAGTCACTTCCACCGTTTTTTTTACATAGATCCTAGTCACTACCACCGTTTTTTTTATATAGATCATAGTCACTACCACCGTTTTTTTTACATAGATCCTAGTCACTACCACCGTTTTTTTTACATAGATCCTAGTCACTACCACCGTTTTTTTTATATAGATCATAGTCACTACCACCGTTTTTTTTACATAGATCCTAGTCACTACCACCGTTTTTTTTACATAGATCCTAGTCACTACCACCGTTTTTTTTTACATAGATCCTAGTCACTACCAACGTTTTTTTTATATAGATCATAGTCACTACCACCGTTTTTTTTACATAGATCCTAGTCACTACCACCGTTTTTTTTTTACATAGATCCTAGTCACTACCACCGTTTTTTTTTACATAGATCCTAGTCACTACCACCGTTTTTTTTATATAGATCATAGTCACTACCACCGTTTTTTTTTCATAGATCCTAGTCACTACCACCATTTTTTTTTTACATAGATCCTAGTCACTACCACCCTTTTTGTATATAGATCCTAGTCACTACCACCGTTTTTTATATAGATCCTAGTCACTACCACTCTTTTTTATATAGATCCTAGTCACTACCACCCTTTTTTATATAGATCCTAGTCACTACCACCGTTTTTAATGTAGATCCTAGTCACTACCACCGTTTTTTATGTAGATCCTAGTCACTACCAGCGTTTTTTATATAGATCCTAGTCACTACCACCGTTTTTTATATAGATCCTAGTCACTTCCACCTTTTTTTATATAGATCCTAGTCACTACCACCTTTTTTGAATATAGATCCTAGTCACTACCACCGATTTTTTTATATAGATCCTAGTCACTATCACCCTTTTTTTTATATAGATCCTAGTCACTACCACCGTTTTTTATATAGATCCTAGTCACTACCACCGTTTTTTTTATATAGATCCTAGTCACTACCACCGTTTTTTTATATAGATCCTAGTCACTACCACCGTTTTTTTTATATAGATCCTAGTCACTACCACCGTTTTTTTTTTACATAGATCCTAGTCACTACCACCGTTTTTTTTTTTTATATAGATCCTAGTCACTACCACCCTTTTTTATATAGATCCTAGTCACTACCACCGTTTTTTATGTAGATCCTAGTCACTACCACCGTTTTTTATGTAGATCCTAGTCACTACCACCGTTTTTTATATAGATCCTAGTCACTACCACCGTTTTTTATATAGATCCTAGTCACTACCACCTTTTTTGTATAGATCCTAGTCACTACCACCTTTTTTTATATAGATCCTAGTCACTACCACCCTTTTTTATATAGATCCTAGTCACTACCACCCTTTTTTATAGATCCTAGTCACTACCACCTTTTTTTATATAGATCCTAGTCACTACCACCGTTTTTTTATATAGATCCTAGTCACTACCACCGTTTTTTATATAGATCCTAGTCACTACCACCGTTTTTTTATATAGATCCTAGTAACAACCACCGGCTTTTCATAGATCCTAGTAACTACCACCGGTTTTTTTATATATCCTAGTAACAACCACCGGCTTTTCAAAGATCCTAGTAACTACCACCGGTTTTTTTTTTTATATATCCTACTAACTACCACCGGCTTTTCATAGATCCTAGTAACTACCACCGTTTTTAATAGATCATAGTCACTACCACCGGTTTATTTATATAGATCCTAGTCACTATCACCCTTTTTTTTTATATAGATCCTAGTCACTACCACCGTTTTTTATATAGATCCTAGTCACTACCACCGTTTTTTTATATAGATCCTAGTCACTGCCACTCTTTTTTTATATAGATCCTAGTCACTACCACCCTTTTTTTATATAGATCCTAGTCACTACCACCCTCTTTTTTATAGATCCTAGTCACTACCACCTTTTTTTTATATAGATCCTAGTCACTACCACCGTTTTTTTTTATATAGATCCTAGTCACTACCACCGTTTTTTATATAGATCCTAGTCACTACCACCGTTTTTTATATAGATCCTAGTCACTACCACCGTTTTTTTTATATAGATCCTAGTCACTACCACCGTTTTTTATATAGATCCTAGTCACTACCACCGTTTTTTTATATAGATCCTAGTAACAACCACCGGCTTTTCATAGATCCTAGTAACTATCACCGGTTTTTTTATATATCCTAGTAACAACCACCGGCTTTTCAAAGATCCTAGTAACTACCACCGGTTTTTTTTATATATCCTAGTAACTACCACCGGCTTTTCATAGATCCTAGTAACTACCACCGTTTTTAATAGATCATAGTCACTACCACCGGTTTATTTATAATATATAGTCACTACACCCGTTTTTTAATAGATCCTAGTCACTACCACCAGTTTTTTTTTAAAGTTCCTAGTCACGACCACCGGTTTTTTTATGGATCCTTGTCAATACCACCGGTTTCACCTAATTGGCTCTTCAGATGACTGAATATATACACAATTGAAATGGACATTTCTCAGAAGTGTAGCATTTTGCAACACTTCATTGAATTTTCAGTCTACTTAACACGTGGGGAAATATCCCGAGAGCATATATCCCGATTCGTGTGTGATAACTACCTATTGTTTGACATCCGAGGAATATCAGGTCTTGTTGAAGTTACATCATCCATTGTATGCACTAACCATTTGTTTACATAGTCGTACTACATTACTTCACTTACGCTTACTCGGGTGACAGAATAACAGTAAAAAGAGATGATGAGGTTGGCAGTCATGGGGGCAAGCAAGGTCAGCCAAGCACTAGGTTTTCATATCGTAGAGGTCCCTGGGATTCAATGTTTTAACACCAATCTCCCCATGACCCCGGGCATGAAGGTTAGCCCCTAAGTCCTTTTGCAAATTATCTTTAAACACACAAGGCCACTTGAATGATATATTCAGCCCTGGCAAGTAGTTTTAATCACTATGTTCTAAAGGGATAAAAAGGTTATAACCATTTGCCGTGAAATACGTCCCGTGGCAGCTAGTTTAGAACTTGATAGTTGACGCAGTAGTTTCCTCCCCCATTCATCTTGGGGAATATTTGCTCCGGAGGCAATCAGTGTTTGTTGTGCACGGAATCGCCAGTCTGATTGATAGCTACAGCCTGCAGGCCAAGTCAATACACCGTAAGTAGTGCCCGGAGCAAGCAACCAAATGCATATCTTCAAACATTTCAGATTGTAACGAGAGAACGACGGGCACTCCTTAAACTTAACTTCGGTAGCTCAGCGTATTTGTCAGTTTCTAACTTAATGGCGCATTAACGTATCCTCTCGTTAAATGTCATCCAGGGAAACCGCACAAACTGGAACCGCCATAATGAGCAGAATCGGGACTCTTAAAGGTACGACTCTGCTGGTTGGGGTTTATGGGTTTTAAAATTTTACACCCAACAATGCAATAAGGATTGTAAATGCACCCGCTGCGTTTGTATAAATTTAATGAAAAGGGTACTATTATCCGTACAATTTCGTTGGATAAGTATTGTTTCACGGCAAATCACATTAACATGGGTGTTTTGTGGTAAGGACCACCGATTGAGTAATATTTTGTAAGCGTGCGCATGTGAAATGTAAACAGAAGGTGTATCCTTTATATATTATTAATTTTAAAGTTTGAGACAAGCATTCCCGACTGTCCAACAGAGGCGCGTTATTGCTGGGCCGTATTTTTTGCGGATTAGATTTTCTTACCACCCCCAACCCCCACCCCACCCCCTCCTTATCGCTGATTAAAAAAAGACTGACATTTTGATCGGAATAACTGTGACAGGTGACATAGGCTATTGATCTCATTTTCTAGGTCTTGCACTCCGTAACTGCTTCTCCGTTATTGCTCAGTTCTGCCAATAGTTGCCCCATCTGTGCGTGACCGTTAATTTTGAAAAGCTCAATAAATTTGAAAAAAAAAATTATTTTCATCAGACTAAATACAGGTTCAAGATTTGCACCTGATCTTGTAACCTGAACTTTAGGGGCTACATGTAAGTTTAAGACTGTTTTATGTTGTATTAAGTTTGAGATCCTGCCGAGAAACCTGCCTAGAACTTCATTATTCTTGAAACCTTTTTTTTTCAATATTAAACAAAAGAGAGAAAAAGGTTGCCATTGCATAAATCAAAATTGAGAGTGATTTAAAAAGAGTCAGTTATTACAATCACTCATACTTTGTAATCATTGGTTTTGAATAAATGATTCATTATTACTAGCTTTGTAGTTATCTTATTAAAAAAAACCAGAATGAGCGGCCCTGGAAGTGGTTCCTTCCTATCTTTAACTTGTTGCAAAATGAAATTGTACAGTGATTCATCTAGATTTAAACATGACAAATATGTTGAAGTGTACACTTTCATGATAGGTATATAGAGTCTTGAAAGTTTATCATCAAGTTTACATGCAAAGTCTCACTTGTTACGCCCCTGCATTCATATAGCCCTTTCAGTTTATATGAGCATATTTAAATAAGGCGATATTTTCAAATTAGCAGATCCATCTTAAAAAGTAGACTACGATGATGGAAACAGTCGGTTCATTCAACCAGAAATAAACGAAAAGTATTCCTTGCCAACTACTTCAGACTTTAAAATATTATATGACTCTATTTCTCACAACTTCTCACTGATAAAGGTGACGGTCATTTTTCTGGAAACTAAATCTCTAGACTGCGGATTGTTAAGTGTCATGGATATTCTATAAATGCTGACTTGTCTAAACAGACTCTCATTAAAAAAATAAAAAGGTTGTAAAATATCAATATTTTTATCTGTCATTAAGTGATATCTTGTAATAGAAACTAAGTTTAATGACGGAAAACCCATTATCGTAATGCTTGTTACTTATAGCGAGGGGAACGAGCTGCTTCCGGTAGTCTCATGCCATTTTGTCCCCATGACATAAGTCTATCCAGATGTCTGAGTGCCACGCTTAAACATGGCGAGAACCGCACTGCGAGCCGTGCGATGAGGATACAATTACTTTTGTCATTTTGACAACATCTCCTGCCTTCAGGTACGCTGTCACTTAAAATAACCCATGCCAATCGTTAGATATGTTCCTGTACTTTCTAACAACCCCTACCATGTGCGAGAAAAATCTACTTTAATTCTTGCTAACCTCTTTTTGTTTAATTTCTGACCGCACGGGCTGCTGGACGATAGCCAATGGAAATTACTTTTTTTTCATAGAGATGGATTTACACTGTGCTTTTGTGAGTTTTATCTATTGTTTTGTATTAATTCATCGCTCGTGGTCTATAAGCTAATATTAAGATTACCATACGTTGCAACAGGGCGGATGACAGTTTTGCGCGTCACTTTTGTTACGCTTTAAGTAGGCTTAATAGTCCAATATAAAAAGCTTAATGAGTCGTGTGTACATGGCTACCGGTATCATTTCTTGTTGATTCTCTTCTTTACACCTTTCGTTATCGGGACGACGTTGTAAAACCAGGGGTATCTTTGATATGCTGGGCGATCCAGTCAAAACTTTGTGCGCTTTTTGCAACACAGATCAGGTACCCAATTCCTGAATATCCTTTAGGCGGCCACACACGACGGAACTTTTTGCGCCTCATATTACTTAAAACATTATCTCACAAGTTTCCCTGAAACACGACCGCTACACGCATATGGTACACGTGCCCAAGCATCCCCTCAATTTTTGCTTGAAATGTACATTTAAAGTGACTCTCTATCCTGCAGAGATCATTTGGCTCTGTGCGTCTTGAGGGCGGCTTGAATGCCCGTTTCTGAGCGTGTACGCTGGGCTTTAATTTCGCAATACTATTAGCTATTCTATTAAACCAATAATGTAACCTGACACCATGCAGTATGGATAAAGAGCGTGTTCTGTTTCTTAAAAAATGCTGCACAACACTAGATACATGAAACATTATGTCACATATATGTGCAACATATTGCTCGTGAAGATCCATCGTTGTATCCACATATAGACTATGACTATTTATCCCTTGTATGAATTGTGCCTTTTACCTTAAAACTACTTTTTCCCTTTTTTTATCCAAATTGATATTTTTCTTGCTTTTAAAATGCAAGGCAAACATTCAAATTAAAGAAGATATAGTGAATAAGCCTTATAAGAGGCCTGGATATGCTTGTAATACCACAATAGCCAGGTAGCTCTCGACTGGCTTGGGAAAGCCAAGCTGACTGATTGTTAAAGGCTATACGTAACATCCCGCATAAGAGTGGCGTTATATTTCATCACTTAATCCTCCATTCAGTCTCCTGTGAGGCTTAGGTAACGTTCTTTATAACCTCCACAGACTATTATGTAGCACTTGTTGTGATGACTTGACAGATTGTTTTCCGTTCGATGACACCTCCTGCATATAGCTGTCAGATTAATACAGCGTTGATACTGCAAAACAGCTACTTGTTTTGATCATTGATATGCACTAAGCACGTCGACTTTAATTCAAGTACTGTTTAATACATATATATATATATATATATATATATATATATATATATATATATATAATCATTGTATTACAGTAATATTCCAAAACAGTGAAAGATCCGTGCTGTATCGTGCAGGGGAGCGTTGATAATATAAACTATATATGCCTGGCTTGATTTCATAATATGTACGACAGAACTGTTTCGTAAGCTTAAGAAACAGTGCAGTCGTTAATATTATCGAATCAAGCTAACTATATATATTGTGCATATATAAATATATATTTTATTTATATGTACATATAAATACGATATATATATGTACATAAATATGTACATATTATATATATACATATACAAGTATGTATAAATACATGAGTATACGTGTTTCAATATGTCCGTGTATACTTATAGCTTTCTTGTGCTGATTGTACATTTATTAAAATATGAAATATACGTACCATTAAAATTCCTGATCAGACATGTAACTTTTAAATACAACACTATTTAACAATCCGGCTTCCCTGTGATATTTTCTGAACCCTTCTACAATATCCTTATTAATCCGTGTGAAAACACCTATGAAAATTGGTGTGTTATGTAGCCGTGGGAATCATGGTTTATGAAGTTAAATAGAGCTGCTAAAAACTCTAGACTTTTCGTATAAATTGACAGAAATCGCAGACTGTCTCAGAATATCGTAAACAATAGAAAGGTATTGCCAGGATATTACGCCATAAATACAGAATATAGGGTAATAGTGTTGTTTGTTGCGACGCTCTGCGGTGGGAGCTACGATTTATTGCGATGGTTTATGACCACCGCTTCAAATCACATAGGAAATTGCGAAAGTTCACAACATATGAAATCATGTGGAGAAAGACCATACAATGTTTTGTATAAAAAATGTATGTATTGTCTGATCCTGAACCTCTTTTTAGTGATATGTTTATCATTGTTTTATTGTTAAAAGGTGTTAAATTTTATATTGGAATCGCCTGCTTTGGTGGAAAATAATTAATACTGCGATGCTTAAAAATATACCACTCCCAACCCTCGTTTTTACTCAGGGAAAATATAAAAGCAGATATGCCTTTCCGACCAAATTTGTGATACCTGGCGCCGAAAACCAACAAGTGATCGGGTCCGTTACATAGAGAATAAAGATCAGAGAAGATCATATGGTGTTGAATTTCAGATGACTGGTCTTAATAGAGTTAATTCATCTTATACTAATACCTTCTTCCTTGGTTTCTGGATTGTATTTGATGTTACAAAACAGATCCAACGAAACTGGCTCGTTGAACCCGAACACAACAGACAAAAATGGCAGTGCGCTTGTTCGTGGAAAGTTTAATTGCAGCTATATGACATCACTGCTTCGTACAACGCTTCTTGTACAAACCTCGCTCTGTTACTGTCAGCATCAAAGCATAACTCAGGTAAAAACTCTTGTACTGATTGAAAAAGACACTGACTGAGTAAAACCGTTGATGATTGATCTTGTAATATGTGCTGATCCGATATTACAAATGTGAAATCTGATACAGATGAGACAACACCGAGCGACTTGTTTAGTATTTCATTACACCATACCATAAGTACGTCGCATTACACTATTAAAGCCTTGTGGCGGTATGTTGCAATACCATGGGTTATTTTAATAGTAACGAAAAGAAGGAAGCGGTGTCTACATGGTCCTGACTTTGTCTGTTTAAATCAACATCCGGGATCGCTAAATAGTCCATGGAAGGGCCTTCAATTCATATTGTTCTTGATATTCAGTGTCCCTGGTACAATTCACATAAATGTATATGCATTACATTATTCTACAAAGGCAAAGTACAAATATTAAATCCAACAAAATCACGTATATCTAAAGTCATCTGCGGAGAAGGTAAAACTAAGTATACAGTAAAATTAGACAGATAAATCCATTTTTAACAAAAATTGATTAAATTTCTCTGTGAGAATGATATTCCATAAAACGACGATTGTGTAGTTGTTCTAAATAATTTAAGCAATACATAGCGCTAAAAATGATGAACGCACGAATGAGATTGGTATTTGACATTGGCGATACATATACATAATGCAGATGATCAGAATAATGACAGAGAGTGATTTGCTGAATAATCAAACTGCTGCTACAGAAAAATATCACGAGAAAATATCTAAATGATAGACCAGAGAATTATCAGTGTTAATAAATATATTTATTTGCTAAATATGTGAAAATTAGAAGACTTAAATAAACCGACTTTAGAATGATTGTGTAAATAAGAAGGTTTTGAAAGCCATGTAAAAGTGAAAGACCAAGCATATTCTTAAAAAAAATAAATAGAATTAAGAAAACAAAGTACATGTAACTATATTTTATATACATTATTACGTGTATTACTCAAAATAAACTTATTTATCTCTAACTGGGTGAAAGTTAATGCGCTATTATCAATTTATTCCTCGTAAATTGCTTGTACTATTCCCTTCGCTCAGTCAATGATCATTGAGTATTATTACCCAACAAAGTATATGTGATTAAATTTGACGTTATTCGGCCAGGTACTGTAAAATCAGAGGTAATGAGATAAATTAGACAATTTACACCTACATCAGCGCTGTAGTTTAAATGGCCTCGCTAATCTCATGTTCCAAGAATGCTGTAGACCATCGTGTTTACAGCTAATTAGTGACTATAGTAAATATATTTTTGTAAACTTCATTAAAAAATCATATTTGACAACCTTCTGGTTGTCCTGGCACTTGTGGCCAAGTAACATATCGTCTGTCATATTGGTTGGCAGCTTAAATTTGACGATTTATTTAGAATATTAATGACACTAGACAACCAATCAGGAGCTCTCGACTGTAGTTGATCCAGCATGTGACCAGTGACCGTGACCTTTATGAACAGGATTGAGAATTCAGGAGTACGGTTCTAATTTCCTACGCCCAAGACCTTCATTGTCGCATGCACTTTGGAATCTGCCAGTTTATGAAAATATTGTCAAATTTAGATGGGCACCCCACAGCCTAACAGACTTGAACATTTTGGAACATTAACATAGAGAATTTAACATAAAATAAAGAATTTAAACTGTTTTTTTACTTTTAAACTTTAAAGAAAAATTTTAAAATTAAAAGCTTGAATTCTCCTAACCCAATATCCCTTACCAAGACATAACAAAATGAAACAAACCATCTGAGAACAAAATCTTGCAGGGAAAGGTGAAAAGTGAAAAGAATATACAGGTCTACATGCATAATCTTTAGTCAATTATTTAGATAGGCCAATCGGTTTGAGTCGACATAACTTTAGACAACGTATTAAATAAAATGGCTTAATACCGGAAGAGATAATGAGATTATCACAGAATTCTCTGAAAATGAAGTTCATCAACTGAATATAGATAAAATATCAATATTTGCGCCTCAGGGAATCATTCAGTAAAACATGCAAAATTCATGAATGCTTTATCATTTTTCTTTTTTTTTTCCAAAGGGGTCATTTATATTCAAAAGAATACCGCTCTCATGGGCCACGCCTAAATTTTCAAATTACAGTATTAATAGAAACAATAAATCTTGCCATCGGTACATAATACTTATTTAATGTAATTCAGTCAGACGCTATATAACAGGTATGTTGTATCATTCTTCGTGGCCAGCATTGTAATAATATAAGCGAAATTATGCTTTACCAAGCAGTAAAAAGTCAAACTCTTAAATGAAAGTCTTATCCTGCATAGGCACCCAACTCTAGAGTAAGAAAAAGCTTGTACACGTCAGTAAAAGATATCTATAATATAGCCAGGCAAATAAATGTTTATTTATATTAGCTGAAACTAGTGTTGTTTTCTTCCCTACACAGCTAAAGACATACATTGTACGTGTTAATTATAGCTACGTGATATGGCCCATTGTTCTTTCCTCACACGTCACGGGCAGGTTTTAAAACTTAACTTCGTGAAAATGAAGTTCATGTTGCTCATTACATCTCTGTGTTTATTATCTTTTACACGCTAACACTAATTATTTATGTCAACACTCACTGTGTTAATGACTGCGGAGTAATTTTGTAGTGCCACCTGCTCATCTAGTAAGTGTTTATAAACGGTCATATCCTCCAACGTAAAATAAAGGACAACCTCCCAGGATTTGTTCTTGATAGCAGTAGCGTCAATACAATATCCCCCCCCCCCCCCACACACACACACACAGTTTTTAACAAGGGGGGGGGTAGTCAATGTAAACATCTATCCCTGATATTCGGGAATAAATATTTATTTATTGTAAATGATATATATATTAATAATTAGAATGATAGACTGGATCAATTTCTGAGTGTACTTAAAATATTATATATTTAAACCTGGATTAGAATTAACATAATATTTCAAACCTTATTTTCAAACTTCAAACCTAATTTTTTAAAACCTTATACTTAAATTGTAATTTAGTAAAAATGAGTCACACAGACAATAACATTTTTACGGTACACCGTGGTTGCCTTTTGTTCGCGAGGGTTTTATTTCGCGATATTCGCGAATGGGAAATAATCACGAATAGGAAACCTTCTGGAATAAGATGCCCCATTAACTATTATAAGAGAAACAAGAGGGGATGATGCATCTGCACAGATAGATTAGTTATAACACCTCTTAAAATATTGATCGTTAATAAGCAAACTAATATGTAGATTGTATAGGAATCGGCAAATGCAATCACGCTTTCATTATTTTACAAAAAATGCGTTAAGTACTGGGATATATATAGCGACTATGACACTAGTCATAATATAATGACTGTAAAAGAAATGAATAAGGCTTGTAGGATTTATTCCTATTTTATGATAAATACAAGTGGGAAGGGCATGACCTCTAGATTCAATCGTTCGCTTTTTGGGGGTGAAGTTTGGCGGTTCAGTGCTTCTAGTGTAAAGTCTTCAGATTACTCCACTTTCAGGTTAACCCCTCAACCCTCCCCCCGGTAATCTGAAATCGAGGTCGTCTGTAACTAATTTCAAATTACCCCAAGCACCATTCAGATCACCCCCTCCTGAATTCACTAAATGACAAGCGTGAGTTTTAAAATCATAATATATATATATATATATATATATATATATATATATATATATATATATATATATATATATTTCAATAAAACACGTGAAGGTACGATGGAGCCCATCTATGAAAAAACAAATTGTCGCAAATAGTTATTATGTTTATTGAATTTCTATTGATTCCCACACTTCCCAAAAGCGCATGACACATTTCATGCAAACATATTACATGTATATAAAAACATATACTAATTTTGGAAATCCAGTGAAAGAAATTTTAGGAATTTTAAGTAAATAAACATGAAGAAATAACTCTTTTGAAGTGGTAATATGAAATCGTAGGGGCTAATATGCAACCGATTTAAAAAATAACCCGTGGGTAATTAGATAGACCTATGACTGAAGTATGCAATACTGAGATAAGCCTATTACTTGCACCCTTCTGAATAAAGACTGAGGGCTGTATTATATCATTGCCAATTAGCATTCCGAATCCCATAACAATCGATCAAGCTTTTTCATTATTTAATGTGTTTTTTTTAAGTTTACCTGAAAGGATCCTTTACTTCCAAGGTACGTACAATAAATGTAAAAATGACCTTCCTAGACCTGTCAGCATGTGGACTTTCCGCCTTTACAGACGTTTTCTTTTAGTCGCTGGAGGGTCAGTCGACGGACGGTTGGAAGGGAGGGTAGGCAGACAAAGGGCTTTCTGTACAATTCAGATGATTTACAATCAGATGTGCTGAAACCCGCAGCTTTTAGGCATAGAGAGAAAAGTTTTCTTTTTGTTCAAATTGCCAGAATTTTTATTCAAATAAATTATTAGATTGGTTTCTTATCATGTTTCCTTTTTTGGTTATAACTGGGCGATAATGCAACCGCTGAATATTTTTAAAGGAAATGTAAACATTTAGTTTCACAATCTATTCAATTATGTTTAGATTTGTTAACCGCCTTTTCTGCACAGCCCTATTGAATTTTTCTCCCCGTCGAAGAGATCTTTTTCAACTATCAAAAGGCAAAAGCAGTTCCGCCGATTTTATGAAATACATGCTGATCTTTAGGTAAAGAGCAGTAAGTATGGATTTCCATATGCTTCCTGCAAGAAAAAAGCAGTAAGTGTACTTCCTGCTATATATACTTCAGTATGGCGGTGTGAAAACGCAAAAAATGATGATCATACTGGTCCCTTATCTCCGGCTTCCCAAGAATAAGGACTTAGCAGAGCATGTATCTAAAAGCATACATACTGCCATCGATGATTTGTGTTTCAACTCATTTTTGCTCATAGAAGAGTAACCACCTTTTTCCTTATCTGTTGCAATGACGGCATCCAGGGAACAAAGAATGAAACCAAGACTTTACTTTTAAAAAATAATAGTTTTTTGTGATAAATGGAATTGAGTAAATGTGACAGGCCCCTCACTTTTAGAGATGGGGAGGCCCCCTCACTATTTTAGGCATGGGGACGCTCCAACACCTTTTTAGAGATGGGGACGCCCCATCACTTTTTTAGGGATTTGAAAGCCCCTTCACTTTGAAGGAATGGATCAATTTTTATAAAAGGATTGGTAACGCCCCCTCACTTTTTAGGTGTTGGTCACGCCCCCTCACTTTTTAGGTGTTGGTCACGCCCCCTCACTTTTTAGGGATAAGACACGCGCCACTCACTTTTTAGAGATGGGTCACGCCCCTCATTTTTTAGGGATTGGGACGCCCCCTCACTTTTTAGGAATTTGGAAAAAGTGCCTTTTTGTCCACCTTGTTGAAGGATAAAAAATCAAATAATTGTGAACATCGGGATTTAAGCTTGTTCCGTCGGTCAGTTAAGTTTCTTCATATTTACATAAACAGTTTTCCTATAATGTTATCAATATTAGACTGTACTATGTTGTCGAATGTTCAGGTTAGATACAAAGGATAAGTTAATTTGATAAACTTACTTTCATATTAACAAAATAAACACTTAAGTATTTAAATATTCTATTGAATAACGTGTAGCGAGAGAAAAAAAATGATTTGCGGTGGGTGGGGGGGGGGGGCATTATCCTCTTTTTTATAAAAATTGTTTTGTCCTAGGTGTGTGGGAGATCTTTCTGCACCCCAGTGGACAGGCCACCTTGCATTTTCTCAGCGAACAAGGTCGACAGTTTTATGTTTCTCCTACTCAAACTCTTCCGGGTTTATGCAGTTATGTAGAACGACAGTGCTATCGATTTGACTGACCAGCTGACAGTAAAACCAATCGATTTAGTAAGCTGTTAATTCAGTGTAAATGGCGATAACTGTAATAACGGATCCAAAGGGGTGGCCCTCTAGGCAACTAGATCCCGGATTCAATACTATCATTAATAATCCCAGGCCTGGTGTAATGGTCAGTTAGCATTAACATAGCATGGCTCATGGCCGCAAGTTTGTGGATGCGCTTTTAGGTGGGACTGTTCTCTTTGCTGAGCCCCCCTGGTCAAGCTATTGAGCTCCCTTGGGCATTGGAATCCGGTAAATCAAATTTCGAGATAATTTCATAAATTAATTAAGAGTTTCGTCACATTTTCGTCAACATCTTTCAATTATACATTTCAATGTGAGTGAAAGCAACGATATATGTCAATTGCAACACTGAGTTGGCATGAAATGTTAAACCATTGTTGAATTTTAAATCCTGACACACTTTCTCAAAGATAATGATTGCACGTTTTAAGAAAGTAGTATACGCGTCTGAAAATATTTAATCTAATTTCATCATTTGGCCAAAAATTTCCATAGCATTACCTATTTGATAAAAGCCACTTTTGAGCAAACGTCATGAATGATATCGGTGATATTGTTATAGGTGCTCCTTTGATTGTGTGACACGGGCGTAACTCGTGTTGTTGTTGCACTTTGTGTTTAATCCGTACTGGTTGAACTCTCGTTGTCATGCTGGCTGGGAGTTTTCACGCCTGGTCGAGGTCACGTGATAGCCCTGGTATGTGGAGGTAGGCACAGCGATGTTTTCTAGAGAATTCCTGAAACGCGTGTTTACTGTGTTATGTAAGATCCTTAAGACTGTTCGAGAAGTGGAAAATTCTCGGCTTGAGGTGTGAAGGTATATTAAGGGGCTGTGTTTTAGAACCAGGGGGAGAGCAGAGCAGATTCCAGCGGATGCAGAGGCGTGTGTCAGTTTCTAGGACCTTATCCGACGAATGCGAAAATTATAGATTTTCTAAGACTTTCTCCTGGATTTTATGCATTTGGACTTCAGTTTGGACTTTCTGGATTATTACAAGAGCTTTACACTGGACTGTCATTCTCCTAGAGTATACAATTTGAGAACTTATCGTTGTGGCGGTGTTGGTATCTAGGTACTGTGCACATTATTTTTCTGTGTGATTGTATTGATTTCTTGTTATAGCGCTGTTTTACTGCATAATTGTATTGATTTAGTGTATTGTAATTTAAGGGTTGTTTTAAGAATAAATTATAGTTATTTGTTAACAAAAAACCCCTGACTTCTTTATTCATTCCCCAAGACATTTCACGCTGCCTAGTGTTACAGAATCTGATTTTTTTATCTCCGTTACAAAATGTGTGTTCATGACGCATACGTGATCTGTTTATATTAGGTTCCGTAACTAAAAATTGGGGGCTCGTCCGGGATGCTTAATAGTTTTCAAATTTATTTGGCCTTGACCTGGACACATTGTTTTATCATACATTGTTTACAAGATTACATATTGTTTACAGTACATTGTTTACAGGATTTATCTCAGTGTTTTTTTTTTGTTATTGTTTTGACATCTTAATATGGCAGATTTCAAACCATTTGTTGACGATCCCGACCCTGATCAACTTGAACAGTTGTCAAAAGAACAGTTTTTGTGGGCTAAGTGTGAAAAAAGCTTTGAGAAAGCCTGATATCATTGCTATATTCATGCAAGATCTTATTAGCAAAGGTTTAAATGAAGAGACTGAAGATGAAACATCAAAATATGACAACCTTGCTATGCAATTAGAATTTAAAAAGTTGGAAATGCAACATGAGCTAGCATTAAAAGAGAGGGAAGAAAGGTAAGAAAGAGAAAGACTAGAAAAAGAAAAAGAAATTGAGTTAAAATGACTGGAGTTAGAAAGACTTAAACTAGAACATAATCCACGTGCTGCCCCAACTCACAAATTTGATGTTACTAAACACATTAGACTTGTCCCACCTTTTCATGAAAAAGAGGTTGATAAATATTTCTTACATTTTGAGAAGGTAGCTGAAAATTTAAAATGGCCTAAGGAAAATTGCACTATGCTGTTAAAAAGTGTATTGACTGGCAAGGCTAGAGAAATTTATACAGAGCTTTCAGTAGAAGCTGCTGCTGACTATGACCTGGTAAAACGGTTAATCCTAAAAGGTTATGAGTTAGTTCCGGAGGCTTACCGCCAGAAATTCAGAAATCGGGAAAAGCGCAAAGAACAGACCTACGTCGAATTTGTTAGGACAAAAGAGCGGTTGTTCATTGCTGGTGAAGTTCTAAAAATGTAATGAAAGATTATGACAATTTGCGCCAGTTGATTTTGCTTGAAGAATATAAGCGCTGCATTAATGCAGATGTTAAAACTTTTCTCGATGAGAAAAGTCCTGAAACACTTGACATTGCTGCTCAATTAGCTAATGATCATCCATTAACACACAAAATGTCCTTTACTAGCAAATCAAACAAGTCATTCACAAACAAGAATGTAAATCAGTATGGTCAAAAGAAGGTTAAAGCGCAGTCACCCAGTACTAGTAGACTTCAGCAAAGTCCACGTCCACTGTATCTAAGTCCAACAAAGACCAGTCATTTAAAAAAAAATCTGTCATTACTGCAAAAAGGAAGGTCATCTAATATCTGACCGCTGAAAACTGGCGAATAAACCAAATAGCAAACCTTCTGGGTTTGTTTCAAAATCTATGCATAGCATAGTACAAGAGCCAGGCTCTTTTCATGTAAATAAGGGATACAACTCCTATATTGACTCAAATCAAGAGTTTGATGCTACGGAGGCCCAAATGCCGGAGGAGTTTGATGGTAAAAAGGATGGAGATTCCTTAGATGACTCTGAAACAGAGTTTATGACTGATACTGTCAGTGTCAGTTCTTTGTTTGCTGAGGTTGAGGTAGTAGATTCCTCTCTTGACTCTGAAATGGAGTTATTTGAGCCATTCATACATGATGCTTTTGTATCACTTTCAAGTGATTTTTTCAGATTCTACCCCTATTAGAATTTTGAGGGACACTGGTTCAGGCCAGACTCTCATGTTAGCAAACACTTTGCCATTTTCTAATAGGTCTTTTACTGGAGCACATGCACTTGTTAATGGTGTGTTTTCGGACAGCAACACTTCAGTTCCGCTTAACAGTATCCATTTAAAGTCCGATTTGATTTCTTGGAATATTACTGTGGGCATAAGAACTACTTTACCCTTTAAGGGAATTCAGTTGCTACTAGGCAATAATGTTGCAGGTGATAAAGTGCAGCCTGTACCGATAATGACAGAAAAGCCGTCACTTGATCAGGACACTGATCCGGAAAGTCAGGAAATTCAAGGTTTGTATCCTTCATGTGCTGAAACTAGATATATGGCCAAGAAAAAATCACATGAGGATAATGGTCCAGATAATAACACTCTGGGAGTCACTAGTGACTCGTCTAGCGACTTGCCCATACAGGATGCAGCATTCTCAAGGTCAGAACTTATCGCGGAACAGCATAAGGACCCTGATATTTTATGTTTGTTTCCAGGGGCAGTTTCTAAAGATGAGCTGTCACAGAACCCAGTTTGTTTCTATGTCAAAAATGGAGTGCTTATGCGTAAATGGCGACCACCTGATGTATGCGCTGATGATGCGTGGGCCATCAGACATTAAATAGTAATGCCCAAAAGCTTTCGCAATGAAGTTCTAAGCATGGCACATGAGGCTCCTTTGTCTGGCCATTTAGGTATAAATACAACTTATCAGAAAGTTAGTACACACTTCTATTGGCCTAACCTCAGGAAAGATGTTGTACAATATTGTAAATCATGTCATACAAGCCAGATAGTAGGCAAGCCCAATCAGAATCCTCCTAAGGCCCCACTTAAGCCTATTCCTGCTTTCGAGGAACCATTCGGAAGGATTATTGTTAATTGTGTTGGACCACTGCCCAAAACAAAATCTGGACATGAATACTTGCTGACAATTATGTGCGCACCTACCAGGTTCCCTGAGGCAATACCATTGCGCAAAATTAATGCCAAAAGTGTTGTCAAAGCTCTGTCCAAGTTTTATACAACTTTTGGATTACCAAAATCCGTCCAGTCTGACCAAGGGTCTAATTTTATGTCTGGTTTATTCCAACAAGTTACGCTTGAGCTACGTATAAAACAGTACAGCTCTTCGCCATACCATCCTGAAAGTCAGGGCGCCCTCGAGCATTTTCACCAGACATTAAAAAACATGATCAGGACTTATTGCTATGACACACAGAAAGACTGGGATGAAGGAATCCACCTATTGCTGTTTCTGTCAGAGAATCCTTTCAAGAGTCCTTGTGTTTCAGTCCCTTTGAACTAGGTTTTGGACACTCCGTTCGAGAACGATTGAAACAGCTTAAAGAAAAACTCTTGTGTGAAAATCTTGATTCTCTTAGTTTACTGCAGTATGTCTCAGACTTTCGCACTATACAACACCATGCTTGTGAGATTGTTAAGTCAATTCTAAAATCTGCACAAAGTAAAATGAAAACAAAGTATGACAAGCACACTCTTAAGTCGTACGTTTGAGCCTGGTGAAAAGGTCCTTGCCTTACTTCCCATCCCTGGGAACCTCTGCAAGCTAGGTATTTTGGTCCTTACATTGTTGACAAGAAAGTCAGTGATTTAAATTACATACTGTTGACACCAGATAGACGTAAGAAGAAACAACTGTGCCATGTTAACATGTTGAAACCATATTATGACAGAAATAGCACATTAGATGTTGTACAAAATGTTACTGCTGTTAATTGTGTAAAAACTGACCCTGACCAAGTTAAAGTAGATACTGATTGTAAGTGTGATGTAGACAATCAGTGTGGTACAGTATCATTAAAAAACTCAGACGTGCTTAACAACCTGGATGCCAAACTGTCACACCTAACCGTACAAGAACAACAAGACCTCAAGAACCTGCTGCGGCATTATGAACATTTGTTTAGTGACATTCCAACCCGAACTAACATGTTGTGCCATGACGTCGATGTTGGCGAGGCAAGCGCAGTCAAACAACATCCATATAGATTGAATCCAGAAAAGCAAAGGTATCTACAGGATGAGATTCAATATTTGCTGGACAATGATTTTATTGAACCGAGTAACAGTAACTGGAGTTCACCATGTATTCTTGTGCCAAAACCTTAGGAAGATACTGTATGTGCACAGATTATCGAAAACTGAACTCTGTCACCAAGACTGACACATTCCCGATTCCGAGGACGAATGATTGTATTGATAGCGTCGGTAGCTCCAGATATGTCTCCAAGTTTGACTTGCTAAAAGGATTCTGGCAAGTATCGCTGACAGATCGAGCGAAAGAAGTGTCCGCATTTGTGACGCCGCAAGGACTGTACCAGTATAAAGTTATGCCTTTTGGCATGAAGAACTCGCCAGCCACGTTCCAGCGCCTCATCCATATGGTTGTCAAGAACATTCAGGGCCGCGAAGCATATATTGATGACCTCATCGTGTACAGCGACACCTGGGAGAAACATCTGCAAATTCTTCGCGACCTCTTCGAAAGACTCAGTGAAGTACGTCTCACCGTCAACTTAGTAAAATCTGAGTTTTGTCATGCACAAGTGACATTTTTGGGTCATATTGTAGGGCAGGGTCAGGTAAAACCTGTTGATGCTAAAATAAGTGCTATTTCTGCATTTCCTAGACCAGAGAACAAAATGCAAATAATGCGTTTTCTTGAAATGGTTGGGTACTACAGGAAGTTTTGTCCAAATTTTGCTGCTGTAGCTGAACATTTGACTAATTTGCCAAAGAAGAAACAAAAGTTTGTATGGAATCTCCAGTGTCAAAATGCATTTCAGAATTTGAAAGCAATTTTGCAAAGTTCACCAGTTTTAGCAGCTCCAGACTTTTCTGTACCTTTTAAGTCAGTTGTGGATGCTAGTGATACTGCTGCTGATGCTGTGTTGTTACAAGAAGGTAATGATGGCATAGATCATCCAATTTGTTATTTCTCAAGAAAGTTTAATGCAAACCAAAAAAAACTACTCCACTATTGAAAAAGAATGTTTGGCTTTGATTTTGGCGTTGCAAGATTTTGAAGTTTATGTTACTTCATCAGTCAGGCCTATCATTGTCTTCATTGATCACAATCCCCTCACGTTCATGAACAAGTTGAAGTGTAAAAATCAAAGATTGTTGAGATGGGGTTTGTTCTTACAGGATTAAAATCTTGATATCATACACATTAAAGGGAAAGACAATGTTCTTCATGATTGCTTATCGAGATGTTTATGAAATGTTGTAAACAAGATGTTTATGTAATGTTGTAAATAAGATGATTTTTGAGATGTTGTAAAATTTTAGTGATTGTGATCACAAAAAGAAAGTTTTCCAAGAAAACTTTCTTTTTTCTTACAGGAGGGGGGAGTGTTATAGGTACTCCTTTTATTGTGTGACACGGGCGTAACTCCTGTTGTTGTTGCACCTTGTGTTTAATCCGTACTGGTTGAACTCTTGTTGTCATGTTGTCTGGGAGTTTTCACGCCTGGCCGAAGTCACGTGATGGCCCTGGTATGTGGAGGTACGCACAGCGATGTTTTCTAGAGAATTCCTGAAACGCGTGTTTACTGTGTTATGTAAGATCCTTAAGACTGTTCGAGAAGTGGAAAATTCTCGGCTTGAGGTGTGAAGTTATATAAAGGGGCTGTGTTTTAGAACCAGGGGGAGAGCAGAGCAGAATCCAGCGGACGCAGAGGCGTGTATCAGTTTCTAAGACCTTATCCGAGGAATGCAACAATTATAGATTTTCTAAGACTTTCTCCTGGATTTTATGCATTTGGACTTCAGTTTACTTTCTGGATTGTTCAAGAGCTTTACACTGGACTGACATTCTCCGAGAGGATATATTTAGAGAACTTATCGTTGTGGCGGTGTTGGTACCCAGGTACTGTGCACATTATTTTTCTGTGTGATTTTATTGATTTCTTGTTATATCGCTGTTTACTGTATAATTGTATTGATTTAGTGTATTGTAATGTTAGGGTTGTTTTAAGAATAAAATATAGTTATTTGTTAACAAAAAACCACTGACTTCTTTATTCATTCCCCTAGACAATTCACGCTGTCTTGTGTTACAGAATCTGATTTTTTTTATCTCCGTTACAAAATTGTGTTCATCACGCATACGTGATCTGTTTATATTAGGTTCCGTAACAATATGATGTTACGAGATTAAATGGGTCCAAGTGTTACAGATTGCCAATTAAATATTAGCTATATCTATAAGCTCATAGTCAATTTTATTTAGTTACTGGTATATACATTTTGCTAAAGAGGCTGTATGTAATGAAATATATATATTAATATTTAAAAAAAGAGAGAAAGATAATTTTATGATGTAAGTATGCTGAAGTAGTTGTCAAGAACATTTATTGAAAAAAAAACATGTTTCCTTATTAAAAATTACAATAAAAGCAGTTTTCATAAAAAACTGACCAATCGATTTTTCTTCAAATATATGAAACAGAAGTTTTGCAAAGTGTGTAAAATGTTTTACTTTACACAATACAGATGTATTAGGCTGCGGAAATCCCTTGTTGTGTGTCCGAGATAATATCGGCATACTAATGACTTTACTTCCAAAAGACCGGTATCACCTACTGTGTCGAGTTCATAAGTTATATGAGTCACTTCAAATCTTGAAAAAAAGATCGGTATTTGTCCAGCCTGCAGAGGACTGCTTCACACAAATGATTGATTTGTAATGTAATTGATAATGGCCAGTGACTACTACATGAGCCAAATATTGTTCTCTTGGTGAAACAGCCTTACATTTGGCGCGTCCGAGTGACTTTTGAGCGTCAAAGACCCTTAACCCCGCGTTACTGAAAGCCCTGAATGTTCCCTGAAATGTTCAATACATGTACAATGATAAATTCCTGTGATATTTATAGCTGTCACACATATATATATACATATATATATATATTTATATATATATATATATATATATATATATATATCAATGCAAAGGTATTTCCATTTTAACGCCATGCTATGTTTAGATGTTCCATGAATGTCTCATGTGTTCATCAATTACTTTTGTCTTTCCGACATGGCTTATAAAAAAATCTGTGACTCTGTGACTCTTCTTGTGTTCAGCATATTCTGTAGCGAGGCTATCAACTGAGCAATACATGGTTGATACACACGTCATTTTTCTAACCATACGAGATGATATATGCTGATACAAAACAATACTACTTAATGGATATCATATATGCTCAATATAGACAATGCTCCATACAGAAAGTTTAGTATCGGCCATAATATAACATCTGAAAGTCAGAATCCGCCACATATTGCATATAAATTTCCCTGATATTGTCGGCAGTGTCTCCTTATCCAACAACCATGTAATGAAATGGGCAACTACGTTCATAACCTGCGTATATACCGCCTGTATTCACATCCACACTTATCTATAAAGCATGTACATAACCAATATTCACCGCCCGCCTTTCAGGCTGTCTGCTGAGCTAGATATTTTTCTTTTTCCTTCTTTCATTTGGCGCTGATAAAAAAATATGGTTGCTCAAGTGATATTATTGTTCAGAAGCCCGTAAAATAAAAGTCGCTAAGCTTTTTTTTTTTTATTAATGAAACGTATTTAAACATTTAAAAGGCGAAACTCCCCATCGCCCCGATCATAGGGTGATGGGACCTTCAGTTGCCGTAGCCGTGAATACACGACTGAGTTGGCTGGTTAGCCTGTACTTGAGTCGTCACTCAAGTCATACACGGGAACGTACTGCAACGGCCATACATCCGTTTGCATCAATACCGTTGTTAACAGTCTGTATTGTTAACGGTCGGTTACGAGTGATGAAGTAACATAAATGAATACAATTGAGATGGCAAAAAAGTGTAAATCCATCTCTATAGCAACAGGTCAATTGTTGTGTGGCGTACAAATACACAGTCGTCCAGTAACCAGCGCGAGACATGTTGGTGTTCAGGCGGTCAGAAATTCAGCAATCAGGCACGGGGATTTAACCATATGCAAAGTTAAAGCGGAATTGTTCTCACAACCATAAACAACTAAAGATTTGCCAGGTTTATTTTAAGCTACCTGTAGGCTATTAGGCGTTGTTTATAATAACGGATTTTTTTTGCATCTTGATCTCCTTCCATACAATATATAAAGGCACTCTGACGCTGGTCCGAAATGGCGCTACAGCTAACGCTTCACTATAGCATGGTTCTAAACAGTGCTTAAGGCGCTTCATTTGTGAGTTGCAGGTTCCGATCGGAGCGTCCCCCGCGATAAAACCCCTGAACAAAGGTCTCTGCCACTGGGTTATGACATTTCCATCAAGTTCTGAATGGGTTCTTGCAATGTTCTGCCGGTAAATTAAAACAAGGAACTTCCTATCGCTTATTACAGCTGCTGCTTCTCCCCGGGGAGTTAATAAACGTTACTAAACTTAACAGGCCTAAACGATTAAGAGGGCAAACTGTAAAGTCGGATGTGA
Source organism: Sipunculus nudus (assembly GCA_026874595.1). Classification (NCBI taxonomy): domain Eukaryota; kingdom Metazoa; phylum Annelida; class Sipuncula; order Golfingiida; family Sipunculidae; genus Sipunculus; species Sipunculus nudus. The sequence continues at coordinate 3,511,686 of CM049318.1, read as the reverse complement.
CATGTTAAGCTTTAAACCAAATCACTCTACTCTAATGAGGGAACATATTTGACGTTCCTGAACACTAAGCTTATTAAATCGAGCTTTTTTCATCATCGATCAATCTTCCCTCCGATTATCTTGACGACCATTTATTTCGAAAAATGAAAAACAAAATGGTCAAGGAAACAGTATGTTCATCACTGTAGTGGATTCTGATAAATGTACCGGGGACACAACAAGTTATTAAGGCAGCTTGAACGCAGCATTGCTAGTCATATCGAGTCTCTGATTTAACAGTCCTGACACCGTGCCGGGTCATTACGTGATCCGTCACTGTCAGACATAAAAAAAACTTGACACATGAGGCCTTGTAGAAGAAGGTATCAGATACACACAAAATATTGATGAGTATTTCGTGGCAAACATGACTTTAAACCAGGCGACAAGCTGCAGATAAAAGCGCTGTTAACCCATGCGCGGTTTGATGTGACAGTCATATTTTCAGATTTGTCAGATTATTGTGATGTTGTCAGAGGTCAAGGGGAAATGGTGCAATCGTCCAAATACATCAAAATGGTCTTGTAAAAACTTAACTTGGAGAGATTTAACCCGAGTAAGGATAAATATTGGAAATATACTTATTTTATTACCGTATTCGTAAAGCCTACATTTACTGTAAGGGTTCTACGACGCAAACTATAGGGATTTCTATCTGTGGAATTTTCATTTTATTTGATAATAAAACACGTCTTTGCAAACCACGGTCCTGTTTTTGATGATTACTTATATGCAATTTATGGAATGAGCTATTAAATGAAAATAATCTCAATCAACCAAAAAAAATATACTTAATGCACACTAAAGCATTTAAGTCCTAACGTGGTAATATCCTCTATAACCGATGTAAATGTTCTCTGGCAAATCGAGGTACTTTTCTGAAAAAAAAAATGGAATTAGGGCAAATCTAATGAACTCTTCCCTATTTAAAGCTTTGAACTGACATATGTCTCAGAATACCAACAATTATAATACAAATGTAATTTCCTGTTATTTCCTCCTTGTATAGTTGGATAATACTAATATATCAGCGTCATCTCATTTTTTTCGTTACCGTACTTATATGCATTTTATTTAATTTCTCTATGCATTTACAAGGAATTTAAATAGAATTTCTGATAACGTCTAACCTTGATGATTCTGTAATAAATATATACAGTACGGTCAGAACAGGTCATGTAGGTCTTACAAAGTCCCATTTTGCATTACGTTATTTTGCATTAATGCTATATAAAGTATCACTGGTTTCCTTTATATCTAATTTTAGCATATAAAACCTGGTGTAAAGTGAAACAATTTAATGACACTCTTTCCGATGTTTTTTTAACTTAAGCCTCTTTCACAATTTTTTTTGAAAGTTGCATTTATAGAATTATTGTCACATCATTATTATACTGCAATGAGAATGTATTGGAATAATCCTGCACCGGATGTTTGATTCAAGCGTGAGGTCTTGGTTCAAACAGTCTAGTATTGGAGTTTCCATAAACGTCTTTTCTGGTATGAGCTGGGTCTATTGAAGGTATGAATCCTTATTCAGCCTTGCCAAGTTGCCACTGTAAGCCCATTGAGATGGAGCGAGTTTAGTCTGTATTAATTATAACTTAAAAAGGACTGTATTTATAACTTGAGATTCAGGTTTTGGCGTTTGAGTGGTATTGCCTCGACACTCTGGCCACTGCTGGGAAATCAGTCGTCAAGTGGTTGACGCGCTTGACACTTGCGTGGCAGACATTTTAAGTTTAAGCCTGAATACCAATCAATTTGAAGCAAGGGGCAACCGACGACTTCGATGGACGTTTATTTAGCGTTATGCTTGAAATGTTATCTTAATGAAGTAGTTCCAATGAACGCCACAATATACCCTTAATATGTTAAACTATGCCTAACCTTTTTTTTCCAAACACCTCCATTATATATGAAATGTAATTCATTTGTAAAAAAAAAATAACCGGAATAAACGATTCAAAATGTTATGGCATTACGCTGAGTGTTACTATAGTCATTAATACTAATATTACAACCAGTTCTTCAGACTGTCATTCAGATTATTTAACAGAAAACTCTAAGCAAATATTGCTCTATCAAGACTTAAACTAAAAAATAAAGCACTTGACATATAAACAATAACTAGCTGAACTGAATCACAGTTGCCTCCCTCTTCGCAGGTGTACGGTGTCAGCCATATGAGATAGGAGGAACTTTAATTACCAACAGATCATCTGTGCCCTACTTTTTTCTGGCATCGTATATTTATAGGGTCCTATTCAAATAAATATGAATATCAAATAAACATGAAATACAGTGTTTTCTCCTTTAGATAACACGATATCTAATAATAATTCATTAGTTTGCTTACTGCATTATACGAGTGGAAATAAGCTTGTACCGTGCACGACCAGTGACGCAATTCATAAACCTAGCACGCACTCCACCTGGTGACCGCACCGCGCAACTTCACGCATAAAAAAATCAAGTTTTCAACTGTTGTTTTTTTCAGTGTTTCTTCTCTATTGTGACTTCTCATGTTGTCGTGAATGCACACGATATGACCTATGGTCATGCAGTCATATTATAGTATACTGACATACGTGAATTGACTCAATCAAAGAAATATAAAAACGTATAAAATAAATGAATTTGAGAATGTATGTCCTTTTGTCGAGATGATGTTTCTATGAATACTTTTGAATCCAGCCAAAATGAAGTAACAGGGCAATGGAAAAAAAACAAATGATTTCTGATGTTTATGTAGCTGTAAAAGGACCTTTTTAATTGTTATTTGCAATTTAGATGTCAATTTTATTATCTCTGTCTAGAAGGTAATGTTTTCAACACTGCCTGTTTATTTGTGTGTTTGTTGGTTTGTTTGTTAACTCAGCCAAGTGGGTTTTATGCTGAACCTATCCTTGTGTTAGTTGTCTGATAGCTGGAATGCATTAAACTACTGAACAGATTTCCATGAAAGCTTAGCTTTGGGTTAGAATAAAAGGGAACTTTCAGTAAAACTAGTTTACCTTGGCGGAGGTATGTGCTCTACTGATGCCCACTCTAGTTCAATAACTTTTCATACAGATTCACTCAAAAAAGAAATTCAAACAACGTCCTCAACCTCCGGTTTGAACTGTGATATGGGTCCGACACTGCAAACTTAAATCCCGCTTGGCGACCCATACAGTAAAACCATTTTCTATATAAGAGGTCTTCGAGCGAGATTATATTGTTTTTGACAAGCATACATTGAGGTGATAAATTAAATAATCTCAGAAACAGTTTCATAATGCATCATTTGAAATACAAATCTGTGAAACACGATGATAAATGAGGGATAAATGAGAAAACGCGGAAGTGACGTAACGGAAATTGAGTCTATCGATGTCACATGTCCAAATATGGCATATCTAAATACTGGAAAAAATCAAAATCATTTCAGTATAAATGTATATAGTAAGATATCTCAGATGGTACATTATGGATATATCGAAAATGCCTTGAATTGCATCATTTTGCGGCAAAGAAGACAGTAAAAAAAAAAGATTCCGTAGAAACAAAGAAAGAATATTTTGATATAATCTCCGATCAATGACAAGAACAAATATTTCTATTGTTTTAAACTTTTTGTGCAATTTTAAATAAAAATGATAAAAATTCCATAAATGCTTATTCTAAATAGAATTTATTTAAATAAAAATTCTGTGGCGTTTGAGATTGGGAAATTTGTTTCTGGTTTTCCAGAATATTATTACTCTTAGTTTCTTTTTTTTATAATAAGACTGAAACCTCTTAATAACAATATTGATAATGAAATAAAGGTGTAAGTAATAAGTTATTACTATAATTTTATAATAATCATATATGATGATTATTTACTTATGTTATGTTTTATTCTCTACTCCATGTGAATAGAATAGTCAGCCGTCGCTGCCCGTCAGTCAGGTTATGTGGTTTGACCATTTTGTCTTTAGGTTGGTGGCCTAGCTTTAAAGTCGTGTAATAATTCAGCAGACAACCCACGCCAATATCTGCTGTATGAATGGCTGTAATTAACGGGTCACAATATACGACCTGACTCCATTATCATAAGTCAAGCTTTCAACATCTGAGCGTGATCCCTGCTTCATTCATCTCGGCCCTCTCGTGTCAGACGTGGCTTTACGTGGAATTAGGTCTGATACCTTCATAAGAGCCGGTGTAAAGGTTCTGATTACCCCCCCCCCCCTCCCAGTAACTTAAAATTGATCTCAGATTACCCCGTACGGTTTCCCATTACACCCTCAAGATTGTTGTTTCTTTGTGTGTATTTACTTACAGTTCTTATAATTGCTGTCTTCATGCTTTCCAAAATTAGTTTGTAGCTTTGCATAGCTTATGTTGCATGTAATGTGTCATGCATTTTATTGTAGTTTATGGGTCAATTAACAAATATTTGCGACAAATTTATTTTTCATACATTGATTCCATCTTTTAAATCTAGAAATTTCTACGTGTTTTAATGAAATATTTTTCGTTAGTGAACGCGTAAGAATTTATCTTTTAGCTAAAGCAATGATGAGGTAATCTGGAAAGTGCTTGGGTAACTTGGAAAAATAACTTCAGACTTATGCTAGGGGTAACCTGAAGTCGATAACGAGGGGGTAAACCTGAGATGGGGTGTCACTAGAAGCCTCTACACCGGGAGTCGTCACTTTGGAGTAAATGAAGTTTGCCCTCATTTGCAGCCTGCGTATTCCACGGCAGTTCAATAATCAGGGGGTTAGGCTATCTTATGTTACAGATTATGGTCAATAAACGCTTCATCTGGTCTGCTGAAATCAAATTTCAAACTGTCAAACCCTTCGTCTGAGCACTGGTCCTACTGGTCTAGCAGATAAGACTGGCTCAGCCGGTCTGTGATTTGTTACTTAACAAAACCTCATATAGCCAAAGCGTCTGAGAATTGCTTTTTTATCTTTCTGAAGTTGTAAATATGTCGTTAGCTGGTATTAAAATACAGAAAAGTATTTTATTGGGAGCGCACGATTCTATTCTCAAGTTTTGACTGGCGTAAATGTGCTAAAAAGGGCACAAATAAGCTGCCGTGTAGCCCATAAATATGCCTTCAAATGAAAATGAATTTCGTTTTTACTGAATGGATATAGTTATACATGCAACAGAAAAAAAAATAAAGTAAACGGAAATATAATAAATCATGTACAAAACACCGAAAAATTGTACCATGATGCAGCGTTAATCATTTTCTTTCAAAAGCTTGCTTTTCGTAACCTTTGGCTTTGGAAATGATTTGTTTTTACCATTTTTGGTGCTTAATAACTGTCACTTTACTCACCAGTTGCCACTATTTTACTGTAATTATAAGATTTGGGCGTGGTAAATAAAAGCGTTTTCCTCTCTAAACTTTATATATTGTCTCTTTATCACCAAGCTTCGTCTTTAGATAAATCCTCCCCTGTATGCTGTCCCTGGTCTGTCATGTCTAATCCCTTATCGAACCCTGACAGGTTTATTTCTCCCAGTTTCTCGAAACCGCGTATGGGAGCAGGCATTTGCGTACATACTAAACCGTGGATATCATAGGTCGCATGTTGGTATGATGGGTAATACCAGCATAATGACCTATTCTTCTAAGAATATTATACTCAGTATATAATCCGCTTTATTCCATCAAACATCCCTACTCTAACAGACATCGACCATATAAATTAACCCTTTTCATATTTTAATTGGGGAAAAAAATTATGTAATTTCAAGAGTAACTGAAATATACCATTATATAAAAATAAAATTTTAATAGATATTTAGGAAATCCAATAATTTTAATTGATAAATATTTCTTATATGTTTATTGACATTATTTTAAAGCAACTTGATGCCGCGCAAATTATTCTCTTACAATAATAGAATATAATAATATATAATGATAGAACATATAATAATTGAACAATAATAATATATCTGATATAAGAAATATCTTCATCACTAAATTAGCTGAACTATATAATCAGAAAGTTTAAAAAAAAAAAAAACTTTATATTCCTATTTTCTCTCATTCGAATAAAGTATTAAGAAAGGTCATACTGGTTAAACCAAACAGACATTTCCCTGTTCAATTACAAATATCTTGATGTTTTAAAATTTTCATACACTTTTATTTTCAATGAATATTCAACAAACCATGACTGACTTTGCACATATATTGTCTGAACAAACCACACTTACAACGGAATACAGACTGCTCATTCACACGACATAATGCTGTAAATAATATAACAAGGCAATAATTGTCGCCAATGAAGATAATGTTGATTATGATTATATGAATATGATCACGACTATGATGATAATGATGATTATGATTATTAATATAATAATTATTTTTTCACCATCATTATAATTACTGCCAACACTGCTAACACTACAATTATTGTTTATATTCCAATTATCTAAGATTATCTAAATATCTTAGACCATCGCTTCAGTCAAAACTCCAATTATTTTCTCCAATAGATTTATCCAGGCGAATCCTTCATCAAAACGACCAAATGTCGTAAACGGGAAACCGAATAATAGTGAATATAATTAGTATAATTATATATATATATATATATATTGTTTTACTTACCTACATATCAAGGTATCTCAGCTTCAGTCCATTGATAATGCAGGAGCTACAAGTCTCATAAACTTGTCCAAAATGTTAGGCACACGCAAGATCCGAACAGAGAGAGCGAGATCGTCAGTGTACACCATCAGCGTCACCGTCCATACACTCCCAGAGCGAGCTGCTGTTCACCGAGAGAGAATTTCATCTCACGACCACGGTGTCAGCGCCTGCAACAGCTGCCTTAGACACCCGCTTTGATTCTCATTGTTACTTCCTTTCAACTGCAGGTGGCGCTACCGTTTTTACCTCAACATTGAACACCGCCCAGGCAGTTCTCATCTTTAGCTTACGCTGAAATAACAAATAAAAAAGGTTATTTCTGTAGCGTTCTGTTGCTTAAGAATTTGTTCATTTGGTAAGGGGTGTGTGGAATGGGAGGAGAAAAAGTAAATAAATATCAAATGCTTATATCATTAATAAACGATGGAATGGGCGCCTGTATTCTAGCGGTGTTAATAAACAGTGGTTGTGTATATTCATGCAAGGATTCAATTAAGATAAAGGCGTGCTTTTAGTCCCGGGTATTTTGGCAGGAATATGAAACAACGGGAAGGTTTATTTAGGTTGAGAGTAGATACCCCATGCCATACCTCGATTTACTGCTTTACTGTTCTGACATAATATTAATGCATACCATCCAAAAGAAACATTAGGAAAAGTTGTCAATGTTTTTAATCCACTTCGTATGCATGTTTACCATAAATCATTTAAAATGTTTACCTTACTCCATGTATTTCATTTATCAGCGTGTATTTAATCAGACAATTATTCAGACTGATTTTGGTTGAAATATCAAGGTTTTAATTTACTGGAATAGTCGAGATTGTTATAAATAAAAAAATCCGATAAAAAGTCAAAGATTTACTTTATTTAATCCTGCACATTTCTGTTCGGATAATCGAGGTTGTACTCTAAAACATAGATTTAACCCCTTTTACCGCTGCTTTGTTTAGCAAGGTTTTCTGGGTCTAAACACCAGGGGGCCGGCACATGGCCATGAATCAGACCTCCGAGAGCGGGCTGTCGCGGGTCTAAAACTTGGAGTTTGATGCACAATGCACCACGTTCTGATTGGTCTGATCACAATTCTTTTCTCTGCGCCGGCCCTGGTGGTGAAACCCGGAGAATTTTGTTACATAGCAGAGGTAAAAAGGGAAGGTGATATAGAACAACCGCAATGTATGATCACTGGGTGAGGAGTGTGTGGACAACCGAAAATGTTTGGTATTGCATGAAGATGTGAACATTTTATTTTATTAAAAATTATTATTTTTTATATCGGGAAGACAAGGAGGGGTTAAATATCTTAGTTAGTACTTTTACTGACAAACAAAGAGAGACCATCAGTTATTCTATCACTGTTATTGTATGATAGTTCAGCCGCTTGTCCTGCAGACAACCAATCCATATTTTTATTTCGTATATTTGTTTTAACACCTTTACGAAATAATTTTCAGTGATGCTGTCGAGTCCACACGATCCGAGTCCGAGTACAAGTCCGAGGCCAGGACCCTTAACAAAAGTGGAATCGAGTGCGGACTCGAACCCAAGTCCGGACTCAGGCCCTACAGCACTGATATTTTTGTTACATATACATGTACCCTTTATGAGAACATATTTCTTTAGACTTTGTTTTTAGTTTTTTTCTAGACGTTTTACATCAAACACATCAGTGAGCGTCCTGAAGAAAACGGAGATGCGGCATATATATACGGGATAACACGTGTTTTATATACGAGATAAACGTGAGTTAAAATTTGAAGAATTTTTTGTTAGTTAATTTATGCCATTTTTGTTTCATTATATTGTTATATTTTTTTATATTACATCATTTTGTCATTATCTTGTTATATATTTTGTTATTTTCCATCATTGTGTAATAATATTGTTATATATTTCGTTATATTACATGGTTTGTTGTCATTTGTCAGCGAAGTATATGACTGTTTGACTTGAGGTTTTCGATGATGGAAAGTGACTGCTACAAAAGCCAGTTTCGATTCTCTTGGTCCTGCAGTTAGATATTCGCGCGTCGGACACCCAGAACCGAGCGTCCGAAACGGATTTCGAGCGTCACAGACGCCAACCCCTGCATCCATTCATCCATATCCGTTACACTGTTCAGGCAATAACTAGGGGTTTCTAAGCCGCAGTTTTGTCTCTTCGGGTTGGTCGCACTGAGGTCGCCTGAACTGGCACGCCAGTTTGTTAGGCCTGGTCCGCCCTTGCCTACACTACTGGGGGATCCCCCGTCCGGAGCCCGAGCCTCGCAACCTGCCAGTAATGTTCGAGCGCAACCGGACTACTCCTGGACTTCCGTAAGTCCCGTCCTGAGCCTTGTCCCTTTCGACCAGGTACAGTTTTCGTTCGATCGGAGTCTTCTCGGGAGCCTTCTCTGGTGCTTGTGCCATCATGCTTTGAGCCTTGTCCCTGCTGGTCCTAACCGGACCCCCGGTTTTTACGTCTTGGAGCCTTGTCCCTGATCCTTTCGGGATCCCCATATCTTTTATCCACCAAACGGCTGGCTCTAGAGGGCCGGGTTCCATACTGCCGGCAAACAAGCTGGTCCTCTATTCCATCGAAAAACAGTGTGGGGTCTTTTGGGTGCCAATCCCCTTCTGGACACGGGACCGACATTTTACGTCGTCATCCGATGGACGGCCCGTTACTTTTGCAGTCGGGCGCTGCAGAGCTCCAGAGCCTTTCCACCCCTCCCCAACTTTCTCTAGTGGGGTGATGATACTGGGGTTCCGCTTACCACTGATCTTTTGCCAGTCGAGCCACATTTTGAGGTCTTTAAAGAACTTCTCTTGCTTCACCTTTTCGACATAGCCTTTGCTCAACCTTAGAATGTGATCGCTCACGTATTCTATGCCTGCCTTCTCGTGAAGCACAGACAATCGAGTCCGAGGCGGGAGTCTCAAGGCCGTCCTTAAGGTTCTGTTTTGAAGCCGTTAAAGTTTCTTAATGTGGTGCTCTTTAGCCGAGATCAGGGCTATGGTGCCGTATGTCATAACCGGTCTGATCCAGGCTTTATAAATAGGACTTGCACAAAAAAATCACTTCTATTTTTCTTTGACATTATCTTTATCATTTGATAGAGAAAAAGAAATTATGACTGGTGGTACCAAGCTTAAAAGGAAATATCTGAAATGTGCACAGTTTTGTTCACCTGCCCCCTTAATTAAGCCCTCCCCTAACTGTGACCACAAGAAGAGGCCAGAGGTACCCAGGGGACACACACTGACAGCTGAAACCTCATCCTGACATACAAAGGCAGCCAAGCATGACTTATCCTGAAACCATACCCAAACACATCAGGAAACCACACCAACTCACAATATGCCACGCCCACAGTCACACAACCTGGAACCATTGGGAGAACAATATGAACTTTTCATTAATAATTTTAGTAACATATAAAACACATTTAATGTGAACTTTTGGTTGCATGTTATCATTTGATTGCATTAGTTTAAAACATATATAAAAACACATTAAAAAAAATGTCCATATGTATGATCACAGGCGCTTGAATTGCTATTAGTGTAGATTTCGGTTAAATTTGTTACTTCTGGGTCATTTCCTTATAACTATTCCTTATCGGACATTTTCCTTGCTTTTTTTCTCACTGTATGGTCGATCTCTTTATTATTTACTCAATATTTTAGACAGGCAGGCAAGAAGCCCCCATTGTTAGGTCCGACAGCCATGGCAAATTGGTTTCAGGCTAAAGTTGAAGTACATGCGTGATTTGCTGAACCATTGTTACATCAGGGGTGATACGATCTAAAAACTCCAGTAGTAGACATATCAAACGATCAGAAAGCGCGTCCTCGGTTGCTATGCCATGGCTGTCTGACCAAACGACGGGGGCTTCTTGCCTGCCTATCTCAAATATTAAGTGAATAATAAAGAGATGGACCAAATAGTGTAAAAAAAGCTAGGAAAGTGTCAGATAAGTAATGTATGACGTGTATAAGTGGTATGATGGGAAAAAAAGGAAATAGATGAATAATTATATTAATACTGAATTCTTACTGTTCATAAAAGCATGTTGGAATATAAAAAAAATGTGTAATATAGAACAAAAATATACACAATTTTACCATGTTCAGTAAAAAATACATATACAGCTGCACATATGACGTTTTATTGTTGTATTTTATTCCATGGGCTCAACAGGCCGTCCCTATCTCCTGCTCAGGCATGATGTACCCTGAAGTAAAAATCAGATAATTTAATAAAAAAAAATAATATACAGGTAATACAATATCTTTCAGTGTGTGAATTATATTCATTAACCAAGCTTAAACTTACCTGAAGCAGTGGAGGTAGTTTACAATTTATTAACACCAGCTACGTTGTATGTACACAAATGTTAAAAATATAATAAACATATCAGGCATATATACCATAAACAAATTACTTTTAGTAACAGAGTAACTAATAACAAAGACGCGCACGATCAACGATGGCATTATTATTATTTTCGTCCACTGACACTGTCAAATACACTAGGTGAAGCGTCCCGCAGAGATCGCGACACGATCCGTCACAGAACTGTCAAACGCCGGAATGTTACGTTATAATCAGCTGTCATTCTGACGGGTGACAGCAGATGAAACCACATCCTGGCAGTTACTAGACAGTGAAACCACACACTGACAAAAAAAACTAAATTTTTAGAACCTGCGCCGACATATATTACAATGTTAACAAATCGGACGCGTTCATTGTACCGCATCTGACTAAATTCTATCGGTCTCAACAATGTACCATTCTCATAACTTTGCCTAAATCAACTTTGAAAAGTTTTCACTCCTATTTTGGTAGCTAAATATTGATATAACTTAAAAAAAAACTTACCAGCACAAATCTGTCTTGACTTTGTCCTTCGAGCGGTGAACAGGAAATTAAAATCCGAGCACGCGCAAAAGCTCTATATACAGCGCCAAACAGGTATAGTCTCTCCAACAGACGCCAGGTGCCGCTACCGCTCTGCACCAGTACGTCTGTTATTGGACGCCATTTTTTTAGAACGGAAGTGTTGTTTGGCATGCGCAAGGAAACCCCCTATTATCCCACCCTTGCAAAAGACCGGTAAAAGTGGATAATTTTTGCCACACAAGCAACAATATTGTTTACTTGTCTTTATTGGGGTCTGTCGAGTCTGTGCAAGGACGACATCCATTCTGGATTTACCTCCGAATGCTAGGGGGGTTTCCATGCGCATGTCGAACAGCACTTCCGTTTTTCAAGATTCTTGAAAAAAAACGGCGTCCAGTAACAGACGTACTGAAGCAGAGCGGTAGCGGCACCTGGCGTCTGTTAGAGAGACTAAACAAGTACTGCGAGCAAGGCGCCGGTCAGCCAGACATGCGCGCGTTGCGCCGCCTACCGGAAAGCAAGTCCCTATTATAATGGTATATCAAACTTTGGGTAGACATGCCACCTGTTCCAGCTTTTAGCACTCTTAAGCAGTTTAGTCTCGCTTTGACCCTCTGTTCGATATCCTTTATGTGACCGCCCATGTGAGTTTCTTATCAACCTGCAGCCCAAGAAAACGGCAACCCCCGCCTTTCTAAACCCACATATATATATATATATATATATATATATATATATATATATATATATATATATATATATATATATATATATGTATTTTTACAAAGACAAATAGCTCAGGGGAAAACACTGGGCAGATCCCGGAATCGAACCCAAGTTGGTGGCGCACAAGTCCGCTAGAAAAGCAAGCTTCATTAGCGAGACATTTCGGTCCGCTTTATGTCACCCCGTAACCCCCCCCCCCCCCCCCCCCCCTTAAGAGTGTATGCTATCAGAACAAGATTAATTTTCCCAGGAGTCACAGTTTGGTGAGCTTATTCCCTGGGCCACTTTGCCCCCATTTGGCCTGAGCCCCCATTTTGTTACGAAGATCCCTAAATCGAACCCATTTTGGTGGCACACATGTCCGGCGTTCCAACCGCTTCGCGAGAAAAGCAAGCTTCATTAACGAGACAGTTCGGTCCGCTTTTATGACACCCCGTAACAATATATATATATATATATATATATATATATATATATATATATATATATATATATATATATATAAATAATACAATATAATATAATATATAATTATATTTTGTTACGGTTCTCTTTCACACGGCAAGTCTGACAGGTCGAACCATAACACAAAATTCTCACAATTCTCTCAAAAAAAGACACATATTCTCATATTAACACAACAAGAGTTTAAGTGCAAAAATGGAATTAGTACATAACGAATATTAAACAAAGTCTCTTTAAACGGCAGCAAATAAATAAATACCCAACTGAAATTCAACGGAAGATCATCTGGTCCGTAGTAACACAACACAGAAAAAGTGCTTCCTATTTACAAATAAAAGTCCAAGGTTTCTTGTGGGGGAGGACGACCCACAAATAAAGAAGCTCCGTTTCCCCGAGGTTGACAAGTTAACATGAAAAGTTCATAATCGAGTCCTCGCTGAAAAGCGGTGACGAGTCCTTTTACAGGATTCTTGAAAAGCGGTAAAATGCGTCAAGTGGTTTCATTTCAACGAGGCAGCGACTGTAATCAATAGATAGAATTGTTCTGAAGTCGGAGTCCACAATAGTCCACAATAGAGCGGGTCCCGTTGCAGGGACAAAAACAAGTTGATTGTCAATAGGGCGAGTTCCGTGCCAGCGACAAAAATAATAGGTGATTATCCGGCGGACGACGTTATAAACAGTAGGGGGCGATCCAGGAGAACAGTACGTGTCGGGCTTTAGAGGTCTACAACACCACGGCGTTCATGCAGCAGAGGAAAATGCGTACGAAACAAAGGGGCCTACAACAATATATATATATATATATATATTAAAAAGAGAGATGTAGGAATAGCCATACTGGTTCATTGTATTTAGAGATGGAACATAACTACACAGAAAAGTCGGTTCACTGCCGATGGGAATCGAACTAATCGAACCTTACCATTGCCGGTCGCCTGCTCTGTCGACTAGGCCACAGCAGATCCCAGACCCAATATACATACATATAGTCTACAAAGTGCTGTGGATAATGAATAATAATAAAGAGCTCTCGTTGATACAATAATTGCCTTTAAAATTTTTATTGTAGTAATACAAATTACTGCGACCCCATAATATCAATTAATAGGCTGGCCTATGCCAAGGCAAGAGACTGCCTTTATAACATTTATATAGGATTGTTTGATTTAAAAATTAATATTACCTAAAATGTAAATTGATGTTACCTTACCCTCTTTCATCAAAACTGATTTTTAGTGAGATCGCTTACAGACAAACCAAGAATCGAAGGAAAGACCGATAATGAAGATCTGACATCTAATACTTATAAATGTAATTCAGTTCACGTTTGTTCGCAGTGTTCTCTAAAACCGCGTTGTGTACAATATTGTGCCATACATCATTTTAAAGGTTATTATCCCAGCAGTGACAAAGGCGATATGAAAATAAAAAATGTTAATATACATATAATTTTGAGTGATTTTTCCGTTATTTTACCGAGCACAGCCGAACTGCCTTCGGCAATCACCGGAATGTGGGCATCGTGGTCACTTAACGTCTAACACTAAGGACTATTGTTCATATAAATAACGCTTGCTTTCAGTGAGGGATGTGACCCACGTGCGTGGTCAGTAAAAGGGAAAAACGCATGTTTCTCGCTTTATGAAATGGAGAGTTCAACCCAGGAGGATTAATGACAAAACCTAATTCAAGGTCCCAATTTCAGGAACAGGGCTGGGGTGGTGTCGGGGGTTTCAGGCCTCAAAATTTGTCTGATATAAAAAAAATGAAAAAAAAGGTTGCGGCGGTTGAAAATGAAACGGGCCCTCTGCATGCAGTCCCGTTGGGTCCGCTTCTGCTACTTACGAGGTATGCATATTTCTGTTTCTTTCGTCAGGAACAGTTTCCTTGCAACGTACATTTAATTAATTTTTCATGTGTTCCTCACATCAACCTAATCTTTATACGTCCCATGATAGAATCCAGTCAAATATCATTGAAAACCTGAATGCCCCCTCGTCTCATTCCGGTTTGCAATGTAAACACCATCACTGTCCAGGTCTTCAAGGTAAATATACCGGGGTATAAATTTCATGCCACGAGGACAGCCCCACAAAATAAGTGTTAAAAATATTGGAGCGACTGCAGGATCTCTCACGCATTGTCTCCACCAGGTTATGAGTTTATACGGACGGGCGGTATGATGTTTAGGATTCATTTAATTTAAAAGTAAGAGGCAGATAAAAATAAATGGCAAAATTAAGATACAGGCAGCTGGACATAGAAACGTTTTTTGTTCACAGAAGTGTTGTGCCTCATAGAGGTTCGTTAGTTATTCTGCAGTCGTGCCAAAATGTTTATACAGATCTTATTGAGACAGTTTCCCACTGAAAACCTATATTTTCTGTTAACTTTTAGGATAAAAAATGAGCCAACATTTCACATCTCAGTTTATAAATCTCCCTAACCCCGGTATACCGGGTCTATCAGCTAGTCTGACCATAATCTGATGCGCATTAGTTTTCCTGAAATGACAATTTTATTCCATAAGGGCTTTCGATGTTATATAATTGAAAAATTCGAGAAACTGAATGGACCTAAGTTTATGGCAGGTTAGGGTTAGGTTATCGGTTATAACAAGCAACAAACATTAATGATTTTCTCCTTTCACAAGTTATTGTTTTACTAGTGTCAAACAACTGTGATACCATTTTTAATTCTATGATATTACAGAAAAAGAATCAAATTTAGCTATATATCATCAAATCTTATCTAATCATCAAATATACATTTTCTGCAGGATTGCCTTCCAAACAAGGTCTTCAGGGATGAAATGCCATGCTGAGAAACAATGCAGCTATGGTGACCAGTGTCATGGTAACCGGTGCAGCAGCCTCGTTTTGGACAACTTGCTCATCGTATGACAATAGCTCGTTCTCGTCATCACCGATGTTCAGCGTCATCATGGCCACCTGGGACGACAGACAATATTTTATATATGTTCTCGTAACATTAAAAAAATACTTTATATGTTCATATCGAAAGGAAACGGAGATTACCTGTGGTCCCCGGAATTACCTCATAATGTTAAATTTGAGCCGATTTTTTATTAACTAGTATTCTGAAAGTATATTTGGTCAGCTAATACATTTCATCATGTATTTGCGTATGACACTACCAATAATTTACTTAGTATGTGATAAAGAGAGATGTAAGAATCGCCATGCTTGTTCATCTTATGGAGAGATGAATACATAAAAAGTTCATACGTTGTGATCCGACTTTTCTGACTATCCTTGTTCTATATCGAAGTATGTGACAGTTATGGACGTGGATGAAAATACACCCAACTTACATTAAATAAATGATCACATGGTATAGTCTGTTTCACCACCTGTTGTCCACCTGTTTTTTATAGACGATTTTTCTTAAAAGTTTATATTTTACAATAATTTCCAAGAAAACAACATATGGAAGTGACAACCTAATATGGCAATTAAGAATTTTACAGTAAATCCCCCGTTTATGTTTCACAACATTTTCTTCACCATGATCTAGCAGATATAATGTGTCCCTCCATAAGTAGCCATCTTTGTTTTAGCTGATTATATTTTTTAGAATGTTTACATGAGATCATCCAATCAGCAGCTGTCAGTTGAGGCTGTTTTTGCATGTTTCCAATGACCTTGACCGCCATAAGTAGGTCTGATATGTTGTAAAATGTAGATTGATTTCTCATATTTTCAAATAATTTTGTTTCTTAAATAAGGTGTAAGGTTGGTATTTATTTACTTTGTTGAAAATTAGGTCCTTTAATCCTCTGCTCTCCACAATAATTGTTTCCCTTGAAATGTAACTAATAAAAAAATTTATAGCAAAACACAGTTAGACATGAGGGGGTGAAACGGACTATAACATCAAAATTTAACATTGACTAGTTTAAAAGCCATTTTCACAAAGCCGAGACACGATGTTTTGGCTATTTTGGCTCCGGGTTGTAGGTTTGGGAACTGCATATCCCCCGCAGGTATTAACTCTGATCATGTACCAGTGATTACTATGATTTGTAACATACTATTCTGGAGAGACTGACACCGTTTATCACACTCTCTATCATCTCCGGCTATCCTGTTGTAGAGTGAACCCCGTGTAAGAGGTCTTTTAATTAACCATTTTCTGTGCATCCGTTATCTCAGGTGGCTTATCAGATGTGCCCAACTTCTATGATTTTTATGTGTGAATATAAACTTATTATATCTTTGCAGATCTACCAGACTCAAACACGTAGTGTGGGTTGTCTTGGATAATTTTCACAAGGAAAGATCTGTTTGAGGAACGAAATATCTCAAGTTTAGGCTGCAGAAGTAAATGCCACATGTTTTGCCCGGATGTGCATGTAGGCAAGAAATCTTTTGTTCAGCTTGTAGTATTTTTAGGGGAATAACACCTGATTCTACTGGAATACCATGATGAAATTTGGTCAGGTGTAAAATTCTTAGAACAAGGAGATGTTTGACGCATATGATATTTTGATATCTATAACTGTTTCGGATATCTTATAAAAATTGACTTTTACACGTGGGCAAACTGACTGCGACATTGTGCAGGGGATTAGCTTGAATGTGGTCAAAGGTACACCTGACTCAGTAAAGTGTGTAACGCGCTGCCTTGAATGGACTCGGACCAGGTTACAATGGCCAGTAATGAAATGGATAAACATCCCTCTAAGAGATGCGGGGGGATCTTCTAGCGGCAGCATGCCGCCTAAACAACAATTTTAAGGCGTTGAGGTGGCAGTACAAGCTTTTGAGTTCGTATCAGTTCTAGTGTATGCATATGTGCATGCCATTTCCAACAGTACTTTACATTTTTCATCTGCTTGTTGAACTCTCATTCCATCTGAGGTAAGAATTAAAGTGACGTTATTGTGTTGGAAGAATAATAAATATTACATTCACAGTTGACTTACATGTATTCATGCAGCAGTTATTAATAACTTGAACGAGGCTGGTTTTACTTGGTGGAAAGTTTGTCTCTGTGTCTGTCATGACAGCTTGACAGCTGCTTATGAATCGGTGCCACAGAGAAGAAAGGAGGTAATTAATGTAATCAATTTTGTGTAACATTTTTTCGTCATTCTTTAGCAAATAAAACCTGACCATATATGCCTCTGATGTCAAATACTGACACACAGTATTTGATCTGACCCGTAGAATGGGTGTTCTATTATGACTTGCATCATGACTCGCAGGCCCCTATAAATTAATTTAGAAGGCCTGAGTGTCATGTTGTCATGGCTAGGGATCTTCAGACTCTGAAATGGATGCCAATTGACTTGTTGCAAAAACTGATGGATGGTCAGTCTGAAAATCGCCATTAAAAAATCCATGAAAAAAGGCTATAATGGACACACTAGATGGTTAATTCAATGCCACGAAAGAGGATATTTACTTAGAAATGAGTCAGGTGAGGGCCGATGTTCAACGTTAAGAACAAACAGTTATAAATATCGAAGCTCTAGAAAAAACTCAAGATTTTGCTGGTCGGACAGGTCGTAAAAGTTATTGTTGAGAATTTGCCTGAACCCGGAGACGATGGCAGTCGGGGCTTGATTAACAAAATAATGGAGCTACTTGAGGACTTGGAACTTACAGGGCACGTTGAGTCTGCTGTGAGATGTGAATATGGCACTCGTAGCCTCGGTTGGTAATGGTGATATTATCATCTGTGGAACAGCGTCAGGTGCTGCTTAAAAGTTCTCACAAACTGGAGGATAAACAAAAATGGAATGATGTCTATGTTTAGGGAGATAAAAGCCGCTATGGCCCTCAGGTTCCGTAAAGGAAAAGTTATATCTGCTCTAACAGAAATGCGTGGTATCCAGGATGTTACGAAGATAAATTGCTCAGGGGTAAACATCGGGCCGATCCGGGATTCGCACACATGTTGGTGGCACGCAAAGTCCGGCGTTTCAACCGCTTCGCTAGAAAAGCAGGCTTACCTAGCGAGACAGTTCGGTCCGCTTTTATGTCACCCCGTAACACACCCCTTCTCAAGAGCGTTCTGCTATCAGAACAAGACTAATTGTCCCAGGAGTCACACTTTGGTAAGCTTATTCCCTGGGCCACAAGGTTTACTGTCACGTTGGACGAGCCCCCATTTTGTTACGAAGACAAATTGCTCAGGGGAAACATTGGGCCGATCCAGGATTCGAACCCATAACGGTGGCGCACATGTCCGGCGTTCCAGCCACTTCGCAAGAAAAGGAAGCTTACCTAGCGAGACAGTTCGGTCCGCTTTTATGTCACCCCGTAACAAGGAATATAACAAATCATAGTCTTTGGAGAGTTTGAAAGTTTGACATTGGAATGTAAATGGATATGGGACAAAGTCAGGTTTTGTAAATGATCGCGAAAGTATTATGCTTGGGTTAGTTTTTGATGTGATATACCTCTCTGAAACGTGCCTATTTTGAAGTGAAAGCATTCAGTTACAAGGTTACGCATGGTTTAGTAACAAAAGAACTGATTTACCCGGTCGGGTACGGCGTCTATCATATGGCGTCGGCAACTTGTACGCTCCCGAGGCAGCGGAAATCTTGCGCTTCTAAAGAAGCAACTGATTTTCACGCTGCCAGCTTTGACCGTTTATGATATATTTAGACACCAGATGGCGGTGCGTTGTCCGCTGAAATAAACGTGCGTATGATGTGACAAGCAGCCAATCAGATGCCAATAAACAAACACTCGAATTTAAATTGCTCCCTCTGCATTCTCGCATCATCGACCGATTCGATTATGACATTATGGCTGTGTTAGCGTAGCCATGTATCTGTTGTCTGCAGAACTGAAACAAGCCAGCGAGTAGTGCACGCAGCCTTTGTTGTTACGTTTCGTTTGAATTACAGCTCACCGGCCGACCATCCTATGTGCCCAAGGCCCTAAGCAAACCACGTCAGGGGCAATTCTCTCTGAGCCTGTAGCCTGTTCAGACGGTTACGCGGGGCGATGAGCTTTCACTCAAAAGGAAATATACATGATTAGTTCCGTGTATTCCTCGCTTGGCTTTGTCTTCCTGCACAAGGTCTCATCTGATTGGACAAAAATACAGTGCTCCCCTCTGGTGTAGCAATTCAGGATACGAGGTCATAACAAACAGCGCCTTACGATATACCTATGGGTAGGGCGCTGTGTAAAGAGCGTAGCATTCTTGTGAAAACTTGTATTTGTGACAGCTACACTGTGAAACTGTAAAATAAACCAACTGACGGAATACTAAGGCTAAGTCTCGGTGAATAAATGACTGGACTGGGTTTATTGTTTGTGTTTGCTATATGCCTCCTCAACATTCGAGTCGTGGTAATGTTACGCAAGAACTTTATGAGGTGTTGACGCATAAAGTTTACAGTTTTTCCGGGTAAGGCGCCCATTATTATCTGTGGAGACTTTAAATGCTCCTTGATGCTTATTTATGATCATGTAAATATACCTAGGAGATCAGTGTATATAAAAACGGTGAGGAACTCGTATGGTTTTTTTAATGACTGCAATGTGTGCGTATTAAATGGTAAAGGTGATTAAACCCAGGATAATTATACGAGTATTTCTTGGAGAGGAACGTCAGTGGGTGATTATTTTATTACCGAGTGTGATTTAATACATAGTGTAACTGACTTGACCAATCGCAATGTATGTACAACAACCACGACTTCCTGGTTGTTTGACCATTCTGTTCTCGTGGTAGATGTTATAATCTCAGATTTTGTGAGGATCTATGAAAAGGGATCGTATTTTAATGCAGAAGGAAGGAATGCACGAATTTAAGGCAAACGTTTTGATTCAAGAAATACCGGATGATTTGTTTGATCGTGCACGTGAACTGTGTGTTCTGCATGAGCAAATTAAAGATTATATCACATGTGAACAGATTAAATAGGTTGGATAATGTTTATGCAGAAGTTGTGTAATGTGTTATAAATTAAATGGAAAGAAAAATCCCATTTATGCCCCACAAATGATGTGCAAATCGTACTGGGGAAAAAAACGAAAAACTCTGCAAATATAGTGGCAGTAAACCCTTTTGGAATGACCATCTGCAACGCCTATGACGCGATGCATGTGAAGCTGAGCGTAGTTATTTACGGTTTAGAGTATGTCCTTGTAAAAAATATGACCTTGAGCATATCTTTGTCGAAAAAAGGAAAATATTTCACTGTAGTTTCAGGAGATTTAAACGAAATTACAAGGGCCAACAGATTATACTGGATAAATTTGTGAATAATCCAATGCGGTTTTGGCATGAGGTTAATAAACTTGGGCCTGAAAAAAAAACGAAATGAAGGCTTACCAAATCAAGTGATCTTAAATGATGGCTGAGGACACTGAAGTGATTCTGATCAAGTTGAAAGATGATTTTGAAAAAAAGAATACAATAATTGTGATGGTGATTTCCAGCAACAGATACAGGAAAAACCTTTGTGATGAGAAAAACTTTAATGACACTGTTCTAAATGATCGGATTTCCTTGGACGAGACACTACGGGCTATTTCCTTGGCTAAAACTTGGAAGGCCACTGGTATTGATGGCATAACTGCTGAAGTATGGAAAACACCGTCTTTGTTAGGCTTATTGATGCGTTTATTCAGTTATATTTTTTATTGTGTTCTTGTACTTACGGATTGGACTACAGTAATTTTGAACCCGATTCCTAAAAAAAGGAAGGGATTCAAGGGTACCATTGAACACAAGAGGAATCAGTCTGATCAGTGCTGCTTTGATATATGCAACTGTTCTGTATGAAAACTTCAGTATTATGTAAAGGAGCATCAGTTAATATGTGATGAGCAGAATGCATAGAGATCTGACAGGAGTTGCGTTGATCATTTGTACTGACCCACCACGGTCATTCGTAGCAGGAAGAAGTTAAAGGATAGCACGTGTATCTTTCGTCGACTTGACTCGTGCTTTTGATAGAGTGCATAGGGATTTACTTTTGTAGAAACTCCTGTGAGGTGGAATTAATGGGAAATGTATGAGCGCGATACAGGCTATGTACCAGACAACCAGAGCGATACAGGCTATGTACCAGACAACCAGAGCGATACAGGCTATGTACCAGACAACCAGAGCGATACAGGCTATGTACCAGACAACCAGAGCGATACAGGCTATGTACCAGGCAACCAGAGCGATACAGGCCATGTACCAGACAACCAGAGCGATACAGGCCTTGTACCAGACAACCAGAGCGATACAGGCCATGTACCAGACAACCAGAGCGATACAGGCCTTGTACCAGACAACCAGAGCGATACAGGCTATGTACCAGACAACCAGAGCGATACAGGCTATGTACCAGACAACCAGAGCGATACAGGCTATGTACCAGACAACCAGAGCGATACAGGCTTTGTACCAGACAACCAGAGCGATACAGGCGATGTACCAGACAACCAGAGCGATACAGGCTATGTACCAGACAACCAGAGCGATACAGGCTATGTACCAGACAACCAGAGCGATACAGGCTATGTACCAGACAACCAGAGCGACAGTGCGTGTCAGTGGTTTATATACAGACATCTTTTAAACACGTTATGGAATCCGGCATGGCTTCAATAATGTTCTCCCTGTTTGTTGGAGATTTAACAAAGGGGATAAAGAACACTGGTTGTAGAGTAACCCTAGGTCCTGATGACAAACTAGTCATGCTCACGTAGGCTGACGACATTGTACTGACTGCTTCCTCTCCTGAAGAAATGCTGAGTATGATTGATGTTCTTCATAAAGGTTTGTAAAGGTGGAGGTTACAGGACAATGTATCAAAATCAAAGGTTATGCCTTTCCGAACTTAACAAAGTAGTCGGTGTGACGTCTATTTTTGTTATTGAGATGACATATTTCATATGCATCTAGCTTTAATTATCTCGGATTGGGTTTAAATGAAACACTGAATTTGGGACTAACGGTGAAGAAACTGCGCAGTCCAAGTAGTAGAGTTTTGTGGAGCCACACTGCTAAATACTTTGCCACTAGAGGCCTCTCATATGATATTTTCCATTAACTCTTCTGTACTCTAGTATTACCAGTAATGGACTATGGGAGCTCCGTATGGGGAACTAAGAAATATGACGTGTGACACTTTGCAGCATCGTGCCATGAGAACCTCCCTATGTGTCGGTAAGTCTGCTTCAGTGGTTACAATGTATGGAGACATGGCATGGGTACCACCATCAGTTAAACACCAAGTTTAATATGTCAAATTATAGTACTTGCATCCATCGACAGTATGGGCTTTCACCTGACTGGATAACTAGAAAGGTGTTTAACCTTGATTTCTTAAATACCCAACGAGGTCATAAGGGATGGTGTTTGGACATTAAGCGTATACTGGCCTCGTGTGGTGTGAAGAATTTATTCTCGAACAGAGATACACAGATCATGAACTTTGTAGATATTGTACATGAAAAGCTATTGGGGCTTTTATTGAAGAATGGAGTCGTTCTTTTTAATTTACTCTCGCCTTCGTAATTTACCAAGACGTGAAAAATATATTTGAACCTGATTGTTATATATATGCATGTAGTAATAGAAAAATAGATCTATAATTGCCAGGCTTCGAATGGGTACATACCCGCTACAAGTAGATATTAGACAATACTGTAATATCCCAGGACACTATAGAATATGTCAAGCGTGCGACTCCAACGCTGTCGAGGATACCACGAACTTTCTCTTAACGTGATAAAGCTTCAATGCTGCTTTCCCATTTGTTCAATGTTGCAATTTTAAACTATGGGGAAAGTTTTGATACAATTACAACAAATGAAAAACTCCGATATCTGCTGAGTAGATCAGATATTGTCAATGAAACTGCACCTTTTGCAGCCGTGCATATGACTATCGTTAAAGAGATATGTTTTTTCATTACGCGGACTATATTGTCGCTTATATTGTTACTTTTAAGTTGTGCTCCATAAGCCCTCCGAGGCTGGATGTGAATTTTTATTTGATTGTTATTCTGATTTACCAATGATGCACCTTAAAAATAAAATATCATTATTATTCAAAATATAATTTAAAGTTTGGTGATTTTATACACAGCGAATCCTTGAAGTAAGTGAAAGTAGGATTTACTCACCCCGGTATCATTGGTGGAAACACAGTCAAACAGACAGTCCGTCACGTCCTGACATGTCTGCTGACATGTGGTAGAAATGTCTCTCTTGCGACGGCTGCTGCGCGAACCGTATCCTGTACAGAAAATACAAACGGAATTGAAAATGTCATTTTCGCCATTTAAAGTATTTAATTCTTTTTACACGTACAATGTTATTTTAATAATATTGCCGTGAAAACAAGATTGTTTATGTTTAGTTTTTCTTTGTGGTATATTTAGATATATGTAGAATTGTGCGGAACGGTCCATGAAAGCGCCTTTGTGCTTTAATACAGCTGTGATAAATATGGAAGCACATTTTTTGTGCACTTGTATATAGAAAATTGTTTTCATGGGCAAGGTTGTAAATTTGAGTCGGAAGATTATATCTTTATCTTATGCGTCCCGATTGTTCACAGTATACCTAAAAACCGTGTTCACCAGAGATTGTTAAAAGTACGTCAAAATGAGAGCCCTTTCGAAGTGCATTCCTCCACCAGGGTTAACCTTCCTCATAAAATATCATAAAATATATCGTCTAAAGCTTTAGATTGAAAATGCTTCATGGAATCAAATAATTTAAGAATGCACCGGATTTTCCGCATATTCCCGCTCCCACGAAAACAGAATAGGAAACAAAAGCAGACTATTAGTGAACTGATCCGATATGACATAATAATCATTCTCACCGCTGAGGTCGATCGGGTTGTCACATGACTCGATGAGTAGCCCCTCCGAGTTCTCGAGCAGCTGAGCAGGAACTCTCACGAGGAAAGAGAGGTAACCCCTGTACTCACGGAGCAGACCGAAAAATCCGGAACCCAGGTGACGAATTAGTACTTTCTTTTTGTCCAACAAGTCCGTGGAGCTCAGTATCTCTACCTCAGAGTCACCTATAAACGTTGTGTAACAGAAAACACTACTTCAGGTAAAGCTGCGTTCACTAGGCGCAGGTTATGAACGGTATGAGAAAACGATATTTTCGCTGTTGTTATTTTATCGTAAGCGCAATGCGGTATGAGGCCGATGAGGCCGGTGGAGAAATGGAATTGTCAGTGGAGAATTGATTTCGGCATAAAGCGCGTTAAAGAGACCATGGGACCTGGTTACCATGTATTTGACCAGCGAATTCAGCATGATCAAGCGGGTTTTGACTTCACCATATCTTACCGCTATCTGCGCTCTTGCTGCCGCAATCCGCATATCGCATTCCGCGCGCCAAGGAAACGCAGCTCATGGTATGTTTCACTAATTCACATTATGTACCAAACACACGTTCATGCACACAGCTAAAATCAATTAAACCCTACTAAAAAACATCGAAGATAGTCACAGCAGGTACGTTTATGTTGAAGTGCACATACGCCGCACAGATTTATAAATCCTGTTGATAATATTTCTTAAATCACATTATAAGGGACTTAAAATATGCAACTTATTGTTTGACAAGAAAGCAGACCAGCCACTGAAGGTTATATTGCTGTGTACAACTTTTATGTTGTATACGGGATTTTTAAGAAGAAAATAAAAACTTTCGTTATGAAACATTTCTAACACCCCACATGTAGCCCATGTAGTCGATTTTTATATCCTTCGTTTAAACCGCTGCTTTGTATAGCAAGATTCCCCGGGTTTCACCACCAGACCAATGAGAGCGTGGTATCGAATTGTGCATCCAGCTCCACGTTTCAAACTCGGGACAACCCCGCTGTCATTGTTTTGATGCACAATGCGATACAATTCTTGACGTTGTCCTAACACTGATGTCGAAACCCGATTAACTCTATATTAACAGCGGTTAATCGGAAGGAGATATGGAATGACTGCATTGTATAACGGCTGCGTCCGGAGTGATAATACTGCCAAGATGCATTTTTCCCTACCAAACTTAGCGACGGTGGAGCCATCTGTGAACGTGTCCGGTAAACTTCCATTGGCGAAATAAGTGATCGCAACTTGGGGTTCACTGGGGTAATACAGCTCCAGTCTCATATGTGGAATATCTCATGTTAGTAGTTATGCATTCATTTATATATTTTTGTGGAAAACGACTTTTTTTCAAAGTGATTAATGTGTGTGATATATGTCCGAAATATTCATACATCGGTGACCTATCTGGCGATCGAATAAAACCAAAATCAGTACATTTGGAAAAGAATTTAGTGATAATTGACCTGAATTTAAGGGGGTTCTGTCACTGGTATTTAAAAAAAGGTCATGGGACCCTTCTTCCTAACCCTACTTTATTCCCCCGGAGTTTACTTTTAATTAGCCCTACCCCTTTCTTTTTACATGTTACTGACCAAACGCTTACAGACAGGGGTGAAACTGTATATCAAACATGTGTTCCTGATGTGACCTACCTGCGTCATGGCGGTGGCCTGGTTGTCCTGGTTCACCACGGTGTTCTCCGCCGTGATCCTGAACTTCTCGTTAGATATGTATGTCTGCTGCCCGGGGTCAGAGCATGTGACCGGTTTACTGTAGTTGTAAATGCGGAGATGAGGGTCCCCGTACGCCATGATGGTCGCACGCTTAGGGGAACCGGGGTTGAGCTAAATATATATACAAATTTAAAATAAATAACAGTTATTATAAAATTTGTTGAAATCATTGTCAATGACTCAGTTTTTAGTACCCATGAAGTTCGATCTTCACATTTTGACCAAAACAGTTCAAAAGTTTGTTTGGTTGAAAAAACAACTACAATGGTCTTCACACCTTATACTGATAAAACCTGTAAAGTAAGTCGCAGGCAATTCAGCTTGTTATCATCGGAAACACAGTTTGGAAGGGAAATATGATTCCGAATAATATATATATATATATATATATATATATATATATATATATATATATATATATATATATATATAAGAAACCCATTATTTCAATTCATGTCGCTAATACCTGTTTTGGAGTTTTTTAATTTTTATTGAACACGAAGACCATAAAATTCTATATCCCACGTGACACCATGTTTCCCTTGCGCCACTTATCCAAAAAATACCGAAAACGTACGAAGCGGAACTGCAATAACTGAGCCCCACTTTATAGACCCTTATTCAAATTTATACTTTTATTCTTTAGCAAATGTGCAATATATTGAAATACTTATTTTTTAAACAGTCTTATACTTTAATGATTTAACTCGGTTAATAGCTAAGAAATAGAATAAAGTACAACAGAGTTTCGAAAAACGCACACTTTGCTTCTAATTTTGTACAAATGAATAGGTCTTGTATGCTGGGAATTGAGTGCATAGCGATACATACCCCCCCCCCCCCCCCCAACAACACACTACCAAAAACAAGGCTAAAGAACCCCCTGGGAAAAAAAGTGCTCCCCATCAAACTTTTCTTTATTCCAACTATATATAATATACCATATACTTTGGTTACGGAAGTAATTTATCTCGATTTTTTTCACTGTTTGAAAATTCAAGATCATGTTGTAGATTAATCTGTGCTCATAAAGTACCTGAAATTAATATGAAAAAAAAAAACTACACAGTGGATGACTCGGTGATCTCAAAATCTCTATGTCAAGAACTATATGGATTTTATCTCCCTAATATGTCAGGTGATACATGTCACTTTGTCCCCCTTCTCCCCCCCCCCCCCCATCCCCAAGTACATTGTATATAATAGAAGAATGTATTGTATAATATAAAATAACAAGTAACCACTTCTTCTTCACCGAAGGCCTCACACGCCTTGAGAGTGCAGAAATCCTCAATGGAAACCGGAAGTCCGAACAGCATACCGCACGGGTAGAACTTCCGGGTTTCCTGGTTACAGGTGTTGTCCGTTGTCCTCAGTATCACCCGAGCTTTCCTGGCCGCACCTCTGTACTTACTGCAACGTGTACAATGTATATATATTTGTGATTTTACTGGCTTCTCTGGTCTGGGGGTAAAGCTCAGGACTCATAGCCGGGAAGTCGTGAGTTCACATTACTCTAATTCCATAGTATATTTAAGAACGGAAGGCCTGTAGATTGTTTAAGTTTATTTTCAGGTATTTTAAAATACATAAACTTTTGCAATAATATGTGCGTCATCTGACACAATTAGTTCATTTAACTTAATCCCATATTATCCTACCGAATCCCGGCAGATGGACATTCTATCTATATTCTGTAATCACGTGTATAAGGTAGTTATGGTTCTGTTTGTGACTAAATACAGTCCACGTGAGTCTGTTTAAAATAACAAGACTGCATGACTAGAGGTCAGACCGTCTAACCTTGTGCATGCGCGACAACTCCCAAACAAGGAGAAATAATATGTGAAGAGGAACATAGACGACAAACCGTTTGGAAGCTTGGAATATTTTGAGCGCTATGTTTATATTTTGCACCACTGATCGAGTACGGTGCAAGTTTTTTTCCATGTGCGTAGAGGAGTACGCAACAGATATCATCATATTTTAAGAAGCAGAATATCGTATTCGTGTATGTTTAACATACGTTGAATGTGATTAGGTCCCCTTAATGATTGTTGTCTTGAATATCTTACTTGCAGAGTAACTGTTTATGGTACTCTGTAGCGTTGTTCCACGTGATGCTGTAGGCTAACGTAAACAGAGGAGCCCTCACGCCCTCCAGGTCCGCGCGGAGCTCAGAGTCAGGCGGGGCACATTGCATGAAGTTGTGTTGTCTACCTATAAGGTGTATATAAAAATACATTTCAAAATATTTGATATACTTTTATACAATTATCTTTATAACCCTATATACAAAAGCAGATGAAGTGATCATTCATAAAAATAATGTGAATGTTATATATCAATATTTGTTTGTGCTGAGCCTGTTTGTCACTATTTCATAACATTGCTTAATAAGAAAAGAACCTAATATTTTAATGATAAAAAGAACTAGAACTATATAAATATAAAGATATCTTTGACACGAACAACTACGCGCAGTTTATAATTGATGAAAATAAAATTTTCATGATTAAAGTTTTAAAGGCTGGAATGAATTAACAGCAAGTTCATTATGATTCATGTAAAGATTTGTTTAAATACCCATGAATGTCCAGAGGTCACTGAGTACAGCCTGGTTACAGATACGCCGGGAGATGACGCCCATTATACTGTAGGTACCATGATGCTGAAGCCATTGTTTAAGGTCGTCTCTCTTACAAGCAAACACCAGAGAGTCATAGCAGGAGCCGACGCCAGCCGTGGCACTGAAATAAGACGTATTGAGTTACGAAGTCAAATTGCTCAGGGGAAAATACTCGGCCGATCCGGGATTCGAACCTATGTCGGTGGCGCACAAGTCCGTCGTTCCAACCGCTTCGCTAGAAAAGCATGCTTCACTAGCAAGACAGTTCGGTCCGCTTTTATGTAACCCCGTAACAACTGCTAATAATGATAATCATAACAATAACTGAATTATAATCTCAAATTTTAAATGTACAACTAACGATATTGTATCCTTACCACAATCTACACTTTTCTCCTACCCATGCAGACAGATTTTTAATCCGCCAAGAAATATTTTGCGGTCCTCTGGGTTCGTTGGTCCGTTTGTTCAACTATACGTTATGTAAACAGTTAGGAAAATATATCAAACTTTCTTCTTTAGTTGTAGTCATTCGATGGCTCTTCTTGCAGGAGGATTTAATTAAATCAAACCGTGACTTTTGATTGAAACGTAAAGTTGTTACAGGTGTCTGTTTTATTGTGCGCATTACTGTTCCATGTGTCTGTTGACATTCTGATTCCTCGCTTGTTGGGCGCTGGCTCGCGTGTCGGGCCTGAAGCGTAGAGACACAGCGTACTTTGTTCTAGGTGTTTCGGGTCTGTTCATGTGCGTGTGTATTTTTTTTTTGTTTTTTTTTTAATTTTCCATTTCTTGAATTTTTGGGTAAGATGCTTTAAATTAGGGGCTGTGTTTAGAGACGGCAGAAAGGAATATTCCAGCAAGCACTAACAATGTTACTTTCTCATCAGTTTTGGGACCTTTTCCGATAATTGCAGTGGTGTCAGATATTCAACGGATTTTAAACAGATTAAATACGGGCTGTCTCCCGTTTGTATTTGGATTATTACTTTTTACGTGGATTATTGGTCTTCTAGGACTCTTGTTGAACTGTGACAGTGGTGGTATCCAGAAATCAAAGCCTAGGATCCGGACACTCTGTTACTGTACATTTTATTGTTATACTGTGTTATCGTATTGATTTAGTGAATTGTAATGTTAGGATTGTTCTAAGAATAAATTATAATTATTTATTAACAAAAAAAAAACACTGACTTCTTTGTTTATTCCCCTAGACATTTCAAGCTGCCTAGTGTTGCGTAATCTTATTTGTTTTTATCTCCGTTACAAAATTTGTGCTCGTCACGCATACGTGATCTGTTTTTATTAGGTTCCGTAACAAAGTGTACATTTTTTACTAAAAACTTCTTTGATATCATGTTCACAAAGATCCTGCCAGTTTCCTTAGCATCCTTCCAATATGCTGAAAACGCATTCCATCCAGTTTTTACGGGAAAGCTAACATTACTTCTACACTGACATGCATTAACTAAGTAACTTCTAGGAAAGCAAGTAAGAGGAAAATTGCTATTTAACATTTAAGTCATGGGCAGCAGATGTAGTGCGAATTACGTCTACCGCTTGATATGGCTGCTTGGGTTGTATGCTTCCCAGGGAGCCGAGAAAAGCTATAAGAATCAACAGGCCGAAAGACCTGGAAAGTATTGTGTAAAGTCGGACGAGTCTGACTTAGCCGCTGAAATCAGACTAAAAACCAATACCCTTTTTAAGCAGAAAATTTGAATAGCAATATGTTGTTTATATATTGGCATCTGCTTATACAAAAAACGAAGCGAGTTATATATATTGGCATATACAGATAGCAAACTTAATGTTCGTTTATGGCATACACGGCAAGGGAAAAAATGCATTTTTTTTCAGCAGGAAATCCCGACTTAACGGGACTACTTTTTTATTATTTTCAGTAGTAATATACAAAAAGGATTTTAAAAAAAACTTCAAACACTCGAGGTTCAAGCCTACCGTTTCAACACTTTCTGGTGGAAACCATGCGAAGATGGATAGGAACTTTGGAAAATATGTAATTAATATTTCTTTACTTGTGTCTTAACATGTGTGTCAAGAATGGCATCAGTAACCTCGTAACGAATGGAAGATAACAAATTTAAAGGCGGATTTACACATGTAATTTCAGCGGTTTCGAAAGAATCTATTGTCATTTCGATTAATACAGCAATGGTGATCCGGTATGCAAAGAGCGAAGAATTTACCTTGGTCGATGATGATTAAAGAATCTTAAGTGGACAAAAAGCGTTCGCTAATCCAGCCGGGGGGGGGGGGGGGGGGGGGCTGGGGAATAGCCAAAGATAAGGCCAACAAAACATGCTCTAAAAATTTGTGTAAATTGATACAGTGATACAGTAGCATGTTAATCAGTTATCCTTTTTAGAACAACTAAGATGTTTCTTAATACTCACGCACAGAATGTCTGTAACGGTCCTATGTTATTATCCTGGGCAGCAAGACCGAGATCACGTATAATCTCGCCGTGGTCACGTCCGTTTGCGTATGCATTCCATCCCTGCGCACATTCCTGAAAGACTTCTTCCGGCGTCTGAGCGTTGCAGTCGGCACCGACAGATGGCGCCAATAAAACAAGAAAACCTGCTACAAATGAAAGTAGACATGGTAGATATAATAGAAAGAAAAAAGTGTTTTTTTCTATAAAACTATGTGATATTATGCGATACAGAATGTATCGTCGGTAAACCAGGAACCCTTTCCTGGCCTACACAAAATAGCTGTTTATAGTATTCTTCAGTAGAACCTCCTTTGATGTTATTATGCAGCCTACGCCTTAAAGAGAACAAGTAATTAAAGTTTCATATCCATTTGCGAATTTTCCCTCGCGTCATGAGCTAATTTTTGCTGTTTACAAAAGTTTTCCAGCAAAACCATCCTGACACAGGAGCTTGGTACATCCAGTTCACCTGTTTTTTTACATGGTTATGGTTGTGTGTGTGAGTAAACGCAGTCCACTTGTGCTATTAACCATAATAAGACAGAGGTCCAATCTTGCGCACCCGCGACAATATCCACACAAGGAGAAGAACACACACGGAAGAAACACCGGATGGAAGATTGAAAACTCTGGACTTGCGAGATAGGGCCACAAGGTGGCCCGCGCTATTTATATGTTTTGATTGCGCCCGGTGGAAGCTTTTTCCAACTTGTGTACATGCGCAAGAAAATGGATTTAGAACGATATATTGACAGATACCTTGATATTTTAAGGAAAATACAACATATATGTCATGTTTATTTAATATATCTAGCCTCGACATTAAAAAATGTTATGTTCAAAAGCATGTTGATTTTTAGTACGTCCGAGAAAGTAGATTACTTTCGGACTATAGTAAGTGTTTAGAGAAATCACTATTAAAGGACGAAAAATAGAGAGCACTAAGGGAGCGCGCACCTTCACCCCATCGTGTTGAAATTAAAAGTACCGGCCAAACCCCTCGGCATATCCGACGATCGACACATGCGGATTTTATTTAGACAGTATAAAACGACATTTTGCATAAATCTGAGTCTACCATTCAACCTAGTTTGGGGTTTTCTACGACACGAAGGGGTTTGCCGTTCTCGTATAGGAAGGGAAGCGTACATATTTTATTTCGTTATCAACATGTGGGTAAAAGTGATTCATGGGCTGACTTACTTTGGTCCTCTAGAGTGCAAAACCATCGAATTAATGTTTTTTCTTCATTTTTTTTTCTTTTCGTTTTTTCTTTTTCTTTGGTGGTCCATGTTTGAGCTAGATCTCAAATATGGCTGATTTAAATATAAACTGACCTTTGTGGAAATATAAATAAAAGGTGACAAATATGCACCTGATATTCCTTTCTGACCTTGACCTTATTTCCACGGTCACACACTCAACAGCTTATTCCCATTATCGCTCAACGGCGAGCTACGGGGATGTATTATTCCTAACATAAAAACACCTTGCTTAGTACCGAAATTCTCAAATAGAGGGAAATATTCATGAATGGTGGACAGATGTAATACTGCGCTCACACCAATCACTCAAGACGTCCATTTTCTACATGTGGTCTCCCGTCTGCTCTCCAAAAGCATATAACCGTTAATTGGTGAAGAATGAAAGACGTAGCTTCTGGTTATAGCAATGGAAGAATTCGAAGATTTATACATTTATGGGAGTACACACTATTACCCGCACTCAAATGTATAAACCTGTTCCTTGCTGTCAAATTCGCATCGGAAAGTCAAATGAATGTACGAGAGTTCATAATTGTTACCAATCGTTTTGAATGTATTTAATTCACTCAGACGGCTAGATATTTAAGTCACTGCATAAACATCTCCTCTGCAATTTCGCATATTGCACATTGGGTTATTGTGGATATGTGTATACGAGGGTAAACGTATATGTGTGTATATATATATATATACACATTTTTATCATGATCGATTGCAAAGTGCATGTTATTAATATTGTACATATGAACAGGGGAAATATTTTTGTATTTTAATACTTTTCTATTCTTTTAATGATATCATGTGAAATTATTGTTTTTTTATATGAAGATTAATATAGGGCTGTGCCCTGTTTGCAGTCCTTCTGCTATGTTTAGTAAATTTTTACAGGACCAAAATTGGCATAAATATTGACATACCGTAACAGTCGAAATTATGTATCAATAAAGTGTGTATATATGTGTGTAAAATAAGACAGACACACACAGAAAAGTACTTACCGGTCAATAAAGACAGAACCTTCATGGCTTGAGACCAGAACTAGTGTGTAGTAAGACTGAACCCAACATGCAGAGTTTAAATCATTTAAAACGTACCATGGACGACCCACTCATGTTCTTATCAAGCCTGCGTGACTCCTGTCCCATAGTTTATTTGACATTATTTTGGTTAATCGTGTAGGTACATACCACTCGGTCAAAGTTGAAAAGGATCACAACAAATGTTGCACCCACTTGGCAGAAATACTCAATTTTGGCTATGGTAGCAAACACTTGTATGCCAAGGTTGCTATGTGTAGATAAACTAGCTGATACATTCGTCACAGAGGCGTTATAGAAACTTCTGAACAGGATTGAACTACAGTTCATTAATATGTAAGCAAAGTAAGCAAGAAATCACGTGAGTTCTGTAAAAAAGGATCCGTGAATAGCTGCCTTTAAGTCAGCCGAAGGCCAAGTATAACTTCTGTCGCTTTCATGTGTGTATCAACATACACGTTTAATTAACTACATTGTGGCGTGCTCGAGCGACATAGGTAGATAATGCTGGCAAAACATGCATCTCTTTTAAAAAAAGTAGATTTCTATAATAAAAAAATTCATCTATATCAGTAGAAAACTTGCCAAGGTAATATCCGTAGACATCAAAATAGGTAGCCAAGGAAGCCTATGTCCTAGGTTACAATAATGCATGTTTACACCTGACACCAGAAAAAAATATAACGAACGATGCCATATATCTTAAAACTTAACGGATTCAGACAGCACAAACAGGAATAAGTCTCATCTGACTGCCTTGTTATCCACATTTACGCACTGCATGTCCAAGAGGGTACGGCAAAGGACAAGTCATCTTACTGGCGGCAGTTGTTGTTTGCTCGATATACTAAAGGGGCCTATTCCGATATCTGACGTCTATTAACAAAAGATTATCCCTTGAACCTTTCATAAATATAGGCCAGAAAACTTAGGCTGATTGTTTGTAACAGAAGTAATCCAAACACATATAACAGCGATATCTTTCGGCAGGTCTGACAAACCAGAGATTTGCCAATGGCATTTGACTTTTCAACTTCGGCACTTACTAGTATGCAGTCAACCATCAACTGCTTGTAGATAAACAATCAAGCTCATTAATCAGTCACAGAGGCGTTATATGAACTTTCCTTAACAGGAATTACCTAGAATTCATTGGTATGTATGCAGAGCCATAACTTACATATATTTCATAGAAAAGGTAATATATAAAATAACTGTTTTTTCTCATTTGCTTTTCAAGACAGCCCTTTGGCTACGATACATACTGCCTATTTGATAGACTTCTTTTACTTTGTTACTCACAGCGGCAAAAATTTCAATTTTTTAGGGTTGAAACATCTGATGTAGCCCTGCTCAAGTTATCAATGGCGGCAGACGTTTTAAAAGGGACAATTTTCAGAAAAAAATGTAATCAGAGAAATGAGTCACCTTGGTTGTAATCTGACATTTAGTTAAATCAGCCCATGCTATATACAGCTTGTAAGTTTTAAAAATTTAGGCATTTTCGGATGTTGGAATACATAAATTCTAAAGGGATCCATACGTTTTCAAATATCTATGTTGGATATTAATGCAATTTTCATTTTCTTTTAAATAAACAGCAAGAACATGTTACGCATACATCTTTCTTTTCTGATGTTCAGCGAGACAGATGTAAATGAAGCTGTTAACATACTTAACCTTTATAAACATTACTGTGTTTCTGTTAGTCTGCAACCCGTTAAGTTTTATTGCCAGCAACAATTCGGTCAGGTGTGGAACAATGAAACGGGAACTCCTGGAGCCCTCTCTCTCCAACGCAACTCCTCCACACCTTGAATAGATTGGCCTTTGCATACATATATATATAAGGTAGTGTTACCCTCCGTTGTAAAGTGCTCTATGACCTACAGACTAGGCCAGAGCGGTATAACTCTGGAGAAAAACAACACTGTATATTCACAACAGTCTGTTTCACGGGATACGACCCGATCATCAGGTGAATGTGGTTTTAGAATGAAGCTTATATATATATATATAAAATCACCGTCTTAGCTTAGGTAGTAACTCTGGAGAAAGCCATTATATGTACAAATATATTATAACATATATATACATATATATATATATATATAATTATATAAATATATATACATATAGAATTTTCAACATGAACATCTTAATTTTAAGGTAGCATATATATATATATATATATATATATATATATATATATATATAATATATATACAGTCGAGCCCGCTTATTGTCATGTCGTTGGTACATGCTTATACTATGATAATAACCGTGATGTGATATTATGCGGGCTTCAACATCGATGTCCTTTTGAGTCATAGACTTATAGCGTTATGTCCCACATGATATTAAATAAATCGTCATTAAAAAGGAAACAAACGTTAATTGATATTTTTATTGCACAGCGGCATATCAAATTACATTTATGGGCACCTGACAGTTTATTTCCTGTAATTTTGATGCCGCATGTAACAATAACTGACCAAAATCCGAATTACCAATAGAAAGTGAAGTAGCGTCTGGGTCACGAGATCAAATTCTGGACATGTGCGGCACAGTTATAACGTTATGCGAAGGCAAACTGTTTTCTAGATAATTCATGCTATTTTTCGACTATTGCATCTTATTTTCCCTATGTTTAATTAATAACCGGTACTTCCATGATCGTGTTTATCATAGGACTCCATGTTCGGGCAGCAGGCATCGTCAAACGATTGTCATGTTTCACGGCGATTGAGGTTTTGGATCAGGTATCGCTTTCATTGCTCTCAAAACCACAAGCTTTTCGTAAACCTTAAAGGCGTTTTCCAGCCATAAACACCGTTAACAGCTCTGCTTCATATCACCTCGGCGTAACGTCACTGAGATGTAAACTGTGGCCTTGCAAAGGTCAGGAGTTCATCATGTATGGCATGTGATCGCAAACATCCCCTTTGTTAACGAACGATGAAACGCAATGATCTGGATTAACGTGGTTTTTAAGACATCAATTAGGTAAGTGCCGGTGAATGAGCCGCATGCATCATTGCACTTGCCCGCGGCGCACAGGAGGGAGATGAATTTGTTTTATACGCCTGACCGCTTACAGGCACTTGGCCTCATAGATCTTCGTGTCTTCGATGTGATATTAACTGCGAACTGGTATCACTGCCAAGGGTTCAAAGCATGACAATAAACGGGATTATGACAATATTCCATGAAATTAAACGGTCAGATTTACTATTGCATATATAGGAAATGGTTTGGGATTTCCAATTAATGTGACAATAAACGGGATTTTCTATTAACCGATATGACACAAAGAGGCCTTGACTGTATATACATTGTTTTTAAATTCCATTTGAATATCTTTTATTGGAAATTCATTCAACAGGAAAGCGCCAGGGAAAACTTTGCCATGTTGAATATGTTCTCCTACATTATCAATTTGATGGGAAAACGATATTTTATAGACACTTTAAATGAAAGGTGTTTTTGCCAGGGATGTTGCTTTTAACAATGATTAAATGAATGATAACGTA
The DNA here is from genome assembly GCA_026874595.1 of Sipunculus nudus. Lineage (NCBI taxonomy): Eukaryota > Metazoa > Annelida > Sipuncula > Golfingiida > Sipunculidae > Sipunculus > Sipunculus nudus. The sequence goes on along the minus strand of CM049318.1, from coordinate 3,474,396 downwards.
AAAAGTTTAAGTGAAAATATCTGAAAAGCATATTGAGAATATATACAGTAGAACCACCCCACATCTGCGACCGCCCCCCCATTTACGAAAACTTTTCTTGGTCCCGGATTTATGATTCAGGTATAACCACCCGCATATTATGACTGTTTTGACAGTCCCCAAGGTGGTTGTAATTGTGGGGTCCAACTAACATCTGTTTCAATGACCTGCTTGCAAGATATCTATACAAATGTCTCCACAACTGAGGTGAGATTCCTTGCCCTATTTCCTGTCACTGTCTATCAGGATAAGGATAAATTATTGGAGAGATATTGTTATATCTCCTATATTATTATATCTGAATGCACGGACACACGCCAGAAAATATTTGAGATGCTTCCTCTGTGGAGATAGATAGGGTTGAAATCGCAAAATTTCGGTTTCTCTCCTAATCACCACAAGCGCGAACAGGCAATTATATGTAATATGACAGTCACTTTTGCCATGCCAATCCGTTGTTTTATTGGTGTGACTAATGATGACGTAAAAAAATGCCATTGGTTTCTCTGAAGTGTTTAAAAGCACACGCGAGCCGCTATATTTATGAAATAATTTGAACACTGGATATCCCTGATCCAGCGCGTAGCCTATAGCAGTAAGATGAACCTAACTATAATTCAGGATTTTACCTTGTCTTACTATGTACAAATTTTTACGTGAGAGGTTCTTATTGGTCCGTTTACCCAATACTGTTTTTTGTCATAGGACTGACAACGCTATCATATGTCGCGAGCAAAAGTACATCTAGTTATAACGCCAATGACAGAAATGTATGAATAAATACTGCGCGGAATGGCTGCGATAAGCCAATTTCCTCGAAATGATGCCGCCTTTTGTCATTTTTATAACAGCCAAGTTCACTTATTTTTCAGCATCACGAACACAGAATCATGCAAGCTAATTTGAACATAAATATAGGCTGGCACAAAAATTCTGTGTTCATAAGGATGGTTTATTTGGGGTAAAGGTTTTGTTAAAAAAAACTCTTTTTAAATATATATTTTATAAAAATAAAAAATTATCAAACAGTATTTAAATATATATATTTTCTTTTTATCTAAAATGATTAACCATTTATAATTTGTAATTTCCATGTGTCCGCTTTAATGTGCAACTGTTTGGCCTATATCGATATCTGACGTCTTTAAACTACAGGTAATTCTTTGACCCTTTTACAGGCTGTTCATTTTGTTTATATCCACGTAGTTATGACATGTAGGGGCGCCAATAAAATCAGAGCACTATTAGCAAGGAAATCTGGCGGCAAGTCAGGTGAATCAGAGTTTTGCAAAGAGCGTTTTGCAACTAGAGACCTTTCAATTTCTGCTCATATGCAACCAACCACCTCATAGGTAACATCTGTTTTCGTATAATATATCGATTACAGAAGCGTCATATGAACTTTTACCTGCAGTCCATTAGTATGTACCCAGACCTAGCCAGATATCATATAAATTCTACCAGAAAAAAGGCTGGTGGTTAATGGCTGGATTTAAAGCATCTTAAGTTAACAGAATAAGACAACAACGCAAAACGGCAGTTCTGCAGATCACATTCAGAAATGATACTCCACAATTAACACTAAAATCGAACAATCATGTGAACCATGTTGACGGACCGGCCGATATGATCAAGATCTCATCCACGGCCGACTTGGTCAGAAACATGAAGACAAAGGGTAAAAAGTACATGCTCCAGGTGAGGATCGAACTCACAACCTCCGCATGCCTTATAACTGATTATAAGTACGGCGCGCTAACCGATTGTGCCACTGGAGCCGTCGTGATTGTGGACCGGCCGATATGATCAAGATCTCATCCACGGCCGACTTGGTCAGAAACATGAAGACAAAGGGTAAAAAGTACATGCTCCAGGTGAGGATCGAACTCACAACCTCCGCATGCCTTATAACTGTTTATAAGTACGGCGCGCTAACCGATTGTGCCACTGGCGTCGTCGTCTAAGTCGATCGACCGATATGATCAAGATCTCATCCACGGCCGACTTGGTCAGAAACATGAAGACCAAAAGGAAAAAGTACATGCCTTAGGTGAGGATCGAACTCACAACCTCCGCATGCCTTATAACTGTTTATAATAATAATAATAATAATAATATCTAGTATTTATATAGCGCCAATTCTCTGATGGTCGGACTTACAGCGCAATTCACACACACATATATTTCCTGGAAATCTACTCCCTGTGCCTGACCCAGAAAAAAATGATGCATATTAACCCTTTACTGTTTACATTTATTTTAGATTTCCGACAAATTCTGACACTATTTATATTTACACTAACAGCCATATCTTTTCAAGCTTTTTCTGTATCTTTATCAAATTTTCAACAGTTCCCACTAAGAGGGTTTGCTGAAGATTATTGAAAATCATTAAAACTTAGAAATTATATGCAATATTTTTGTCCTGAAAGAATCTATACATATCATGGCATTCTATTGCCCATTTAGAGTGCTCTTTAGTGGCTTGTAAACAGTAAAGGGTTAATTACCAAAAGCTTGCCGAAAGAGATACGTTTTTAAATTAGTTTTAAATGATACAAGGGTTGGAGATTTTCTAAGTGTATTAAGTGAATTTCAACCTTTTGGGGCTATGAAACGGAAGGAACGTTCACCGACTTTTATATTACACTTTGGTACTTTAAGACGATTTCCACCAGCCGAACACAGCGTACGCAAAGGCCGATAGGTTACTATTGTTTTAGTTAAATATGATGGAAGTGAGTCATCAAAATGGCGGTAAACAAAAACAGCAATTTTGTATTGTATGCGGTACTTGAAGGGAAGCCAATGGAGCTGTTTGAGCAGCGGCATGACGTGGTCGGTCTTACGCTTTTTAAGAATGAGACGCGCAGCATTATTCTGAACTACTGTAGCCGCGAGACTTGCTCTGCAGGTAACCCAGCAAGATCTGAATTACAGTAATCCAGGCGAGATATTACTGTGGCGCAAATGAGCCTACAGCACGCATTAATAGAGAGGAAACGCCGGATTGAAGCTATACGGCGGAGCTCGAGTAAAGGCCGCACGACATGTACTAATAATATAATCATGCATTGAAAGATTACGATCAATCTTAACACCTACGGCGCGATAACAGATTGTGCCACTCGAGCCTTCGTCAAGATGAACAGACCGATATGATCAGGCACTGTGATCTGGAATTCCTATTTCCATAAATGTTGACTCACACATTTTACCATCAACTTTATAAACAATCCCCTGCCATTCACTGAGCACGAAAATGCTAATAAATGTGTCCTATAACTTAGTTATAAAGAGAAGCACATGGTCGGGGTCTTCATTTGCAACTGCATTGCACCCATTAGTTTCTAGCACTGCACATAACTTGTTGTAAACTTGCAACTTAAAATAAAGAGGAAATACACCAGGTCCAGTATCAGGAACAATTATGACAGCCTAATTGCAAGGTTGTAAATTATTCTGTGAAGGACTGCTCATAATGGATGCAATGCAGTTGCAAATGGAGATTTCGGCCTTGTGTCTTTTCAAAATAACATGTTTCTGGGAAAATATAATATCCTACATGGTCTAGAGCTCAGTAAAGGGTAGGGGAATGTTTAAAAAGTTGTTTTGAAAGCTATTTAATCAATGTCTGTACAAATAGGGATTCAAACACCTGTGGATGAATATCTCATTCACGACCGACTGGGTCAGAAGCATGAAGGCTGAAAGGTAATAAAAATACGTGCTGCTGGTGAGGACCGAACTCACAACCTCCGCATGCCTTATATATCTGTTTATAAGTATGGCGCGCCAACCGATTGTGCCACTGGAGCCGTCGTGATTGTGGACCGGCCGATATGATCAAGATCTCATCAACGGCCGACTTGGTCAGAAACATGAAAACCAAAGGTAAAAGTACGTGCTCCAGGTGAGGATCGAACTCACAACCTCCGCATGCCTTATAACTGTTTATAAGTACGGCGCGCTAACCGATTGTGCCACTGGAGCCGTCGTGTAAGTCGATCGACCGATATGATCAAGATCTCATCCACGGCCGACTGAGTCAGAAACATGAAGACCAAAAGGAAAAAGTACATGCCTTAGGTGAGGATCGAACTCACAACCTCCGCATGCCTTATAACTGTTTATAATCATAATAATAATAATATCTAGTATTTATATAGCGCCAATTCTCTGATGGTCGGACTTACAGCGCAATTCACACACACACATATATATTTCCTGGAAATCTACTCCCTGTGCCTGACCCAGAAAAAAATGATGCATATTAATTACCAAAAGCTTGCCGAGAGAGATACGTTTTTAAATTAGTTTTAAATGGTACAAGGGTTGGAGATTTTCTAAGTGTATTCGGAAGTGAATTCCAACCTTTTGGGGCTATGAAACGGAAGGAACGTTCACCGACTTTTATATTACACTTTGGTACTTTAAGACGATTTCCACCAGCCGAACACAGCGTACGCAAAGGCCGATAGGTTACTATTGTTTTAGTCAAATATGATGGAAGTGAGTCATCAAAACGGCGGTAAACAAAAACAGCAATTTTGTATTGTATGCGGTACTTGAAGGGAAGCCAATGGAGCTGTTTGAGCAGCGGCATGACGTCGTCGGTCTTACGCTTTTTAAGAATGAGACGCGCAGCATTATTCTGGACTACTGTAGCCGCGAGACTTGCTCTGCAGGTAACCCAGCAAGATCTGAATTACAGTAATCCAGGCGAGATATTACTGTGGCGCAAATGAGCCTATAGCACGCATTAATAGAGAGGAAACGCCGGATTGAAGCTATACGGCGGAGCTCGAGTAAAGGCCGCACGACATGTACTAATAATATAATCATGCATTGAAAGATTACGATCAATCTTAACACCTACGGCGCGATAACAGATTGTGCCACTCGAGCCTTCGTCAAGATGAACAGACCGATATGATCAGGCACTGTGATCTGGAATTCCTATTTCCATAAATGTTGACTCACACATTTTACCATCAACTTTATAAACAATCCCCTGCCATTCACTGAGCACGAAAATTCTAATAAATGTGTCCTATAACTTAGTTATAAAGAGAAGCACATGGTCGGGGTCTTCATTTGCAACTGCTTTGCACCCATTAGGTTCTAGCACTGCACATAACTTGTTGTAAACTTGCAACTGACAATAAAGAGGAAATACACCAGGTCCAGTATCAGGAACAATTATGACAGCCTAATTGCAAGGTTGTAAATTATTCTGTGAAGGACTGCTCATAATGGATGCAATGCAGTTGCAAATGGAGATTTCGGCCTTGTGTCTTTTTTAAAAATAACATGTTTCTGGGAAAATATAATATCCTGCATGGTCTAGAGCTCAGTAAAGGGTAGGGGAATGTTTAAAAAGTTGTTTGAAAGCTATTTAACCAATGTCTGTACAAATAGGGATTCAAACGCCTGTGGATGAATATCTCATTCACGACCGACTGGGTCAGAAGCATGAAGGCTGAAAGGTAATAAAAATACGTGCTGCTGGTGAGGACCTAACTCACAACCTCCGCATGCCTTATATATCTGTTTATAAGTACGGCGCGCCAACCGATTGTGCCACTGGAGCCGTCGTGATTGTGGACCGGCCGATATGATCAAGATCTCATCAACGGCCGACTTGGTCAGAAACATGAAAACCAAAGGTAAAAGTACGTGCTCCAGGTGAGGATCGAACTCACAACTTCCGCATGCCTTATAACTGTTTATAAGTACGGCGCGCTAATCGATTGTGCCACTGGAGCCGTCGTGTAAGTCGATCGACCGATATGATCAAGATCTCATCCACGGCCGACTGAGTCAGAGACATGAAGACCAAAAGGAAAAAGTACATGCCTTAGACGAGGATCGAACTCACAACCTCCGCATGCCTTATAACTGTTTATAATAATAATAATAATAATATCTAGTATTTGTATAGCGCCAATTCTCTGATGGTCGGACTTACAGCGCAATTCACACACACACACATATATATTTCCTGGAAATCTACTCCCTGTGCCTGACCCAGAAAAAAAATGATGCATATTAATTACCAAAAGCTTGCCGAAAGAGATACGTTTTTAAATTAGTTTTAAATGGTACAAGGGTTGGAGATTTTCTAAGTGTATTCGGAAGTGAATTCCAACCGTTTGGGGCTATGAAACGGAAGGAACGTTCACCGACTTTTATATTACACTTTGGTACTTTAAGACGATTTCCACCAGCCGAACACAGCGTACGCAAAGGCCGATAGGTTACTATTGTTTTAGTCAAATATGATGGAAGTGAGTCATCAAAACGGCGGTAAACAAAAACAGCAATTTTGTATTGTATGCGGTACTTGAAGGGAAGCCAATGGAGCTGTTTGAGCAGCGGCATGACGTGGTCGGTCTTACGCTTTTTAAGAATGAGACGCGCAGCATTATTCTGGACTACTGTAGCCGCGAGACTTGCTCTGCAGGTAACCCACAAGATCTGAATAACAGTAATCCAGGCGAGTTATTACTGTGGCGCAAATGAGCCTACAGCACGCATTAATAGAGAGGAAACGCCGGATTGAAGCTATACGGCGGAGCTCGAGTAAAGGCCGCTCGACATGTACTAATAATATAATCATGCATTGAAAGATTACGATCAATCTTAACACCTACGGCGCGATAACCGATTGTGCCACTCGAGCCTTCGTCAAGATGAACAGACCGATATGATCAGGCACTGTGATCTGGAATTCCTATTTCCATAAATGTTGACTCACACATTTTACCATCAACTTTATAAACAATCCCCTGCCATTCACTGAGCACGGAAATGCTAATAAATGTGTCCTATAACTTAGTTATAAAGAGAAGCACATGGTCGGGGTCTTCATTTGCAACTGCTTTGCACCCATTAGGTTCTAGCACTGCACATAACTTGTTGTAAACTTGCGACTGACAATAAAGAGGAAATACACCAGGTCCAGTATCAGGAACAATTATGACAGCCTAATTGCAAGGTTGTAAATTATTCTGTGAAGGACTGCTCATAATGGATGCAATGCAGTTGCAAATGGAGATTTCGGCCTTGTGTCTTTTCAAAATAACATGTTTCTGGGAAAATATAATATCCTGCATGGTCTAGAGCTCAGTAAAGGGTAGGGGAATGTTTAAAAAGTTGTTTGAAAGCTATTTAACCAATGTCTGTACAAATAGGGATTCAAACGCCTGTGGATGAATATCTCATTCACGACCGACTGGGTCAGAAGCATGAAGGCTGAAAGGTAATAAAAATACGTGCTGCTGGTGAGGACCGAACTCACAACCTCCGCATGCCTTATATATCTGTTTATAAGTACGGCGCGTCAACCGATTGTGCCACTGGAGCCGTCGTGATTGTGGACCGGCCGATATGATCAAGATCTCATCAACGGCCGACTTGGTCAGAAACATGAAAACCAAAGGTAAAAGTACGTGCTCCAGGTGAGGATCGAACTCACAACCTCCGCATGCCTTATAACTGTTTATAAGTACGGCGCGCTAACCGATTGTGCCACTGGAGCCGTCGTGTAAGTCGATCGACCGATATGATCAAGATCTCATCCACGGCCGACTGAGTCAGAAACATGAAGACCAAAAGGAAAAAGTACATGCCTTAGGTGAGGATCGAACTCACAACCTCCGCATGCCTTATAACTGTTTATAATAATAATAATAATAATAATATCTAGTATTTATATAGCGCCAATTCTCTGATGGTCGGACTTACAGCGCAATTCACACACACACACATATATATTTCCTATCAAGATATCAACCACGGCCGACTGGGTTAAAAAAAAAGAACATGAAGACCAACAGCAAACCTCATGCTCTGCAATTTACTGCATTCATTGACACTTTCCTTAGAAGCAGAAAGGCAATGTTTACTGGCAAATCTCTATCACGGTGACTCCTCTGAAAAAGATTGAACGGAAAGTGCTGCGTTTCAGTGAAAACCCTGTCTCCTCTCTTCACTTCGCCCCCTCTCTGACTCTCCTTCTGCGTCTCTGTCTGTCTGTCTGTCTGCCTCTCTCTCTCTCTCTCTCTCATCTTACAGTAATATTAGTGTAAAACCAAGTTTTTGTTTTTATTTTTGTTATAGACGTACCCCGGTATCGTTGGTGGACACACAGTCAAACAGACACTCGGGTACTCCGTTACACGCCGCTTCGTACTCTGACGGGATCGCCCTCCTGCGTCGACACCCAGCCGTGTAGGCTAAAATACAGCATACACAGTAATTATGTGAAGTACCAATAGTCCAGGGTTCGATCACCTAGGAAACAGGGTCATATGGTCACTCTGATCTACGATTTGTATTATATGAGCTGATAATTTCAGAATATAAACTTATGAATACTCCTTTTTACATGTTTTTTTTTATTCATTATATATACATCGAAACAATAACAACAATGTACATTGAACAATAGACAATATACACACATACATTGATAGACAAAATCAAACCCACAACAACATTAGGAACTAGTTATTTCTATGTACACATTCTCTCTACTATTGAATTTTGAATACACTTATGGAACGTTTTCCAATATTAAACAATGATATAAGACATACCTAACAATCACAATAAGGGAACATTTCTGTAATTTATTTCTAGAATATGTTTCTTCACCAGTTCCAACAATACCTAGTACATGACATTTACTTGCATACTTATTCACCTGATATTTATAGAAATTGGAGATTATTTAAAAATAAAAAAAATCATTTTGATTAAGTTATCTGAGGCAATAATTGACTCCACTTTTTCAAATGGATACTAATTTACCCTTCCTTTCAGCTATAATATATTCTTCTTTCTGAAGAGATACTACCTAAGATTTAAACTTGCAGAACAGATGTGTTTCACTTTTACATTTCTTTCCTTTATATATTGTGAGTTTATACAACATAATAATGGTGTTTACCATAATATTAGTATCAGTAACAGGTAATACTCCAAAAATGATGGCATTTGATGTAATTTCTGGCATATTTATTCCAACTTGTTCCAACCATTCACATATTTTAAAATACAGATTTTTTGTGACAATGCATTTACAAAATAAGTGAAATAATGATTCTTTATACAAGAAACAATAATCACATCTATCACTTCCTATTAATTTCCATGCTGAGCATTGACAGGTAAATAATTATTTAAAATTTTATGCTGGAATTCCCTGGTGTATCGGTCCAGTGATATATGATATATAGCTGGAACCTTGTTCTTTTTCCTGGATTGATACATTAACGTATTCATCCCATTTAATCTTTCTGATACTAGTTATGTCTCCTATACATTTCTAGTAGATTAACTTTGAGCTAAGCTATTTAATTTCATATGATACATTCTTGATAAAGACAATATTATTATATCTTATATCATTAACAGATTGCTGATAATCAAGTATGTTACACAAGTTTCTGGGTATACAACTGATGACTGACTGCAACTGAAATGTATGTAAGGATGTTAAACTAACACCCAATCTTTTTAAAGGATCCATCGGTTTTCATTAGGTCACCTAAAAAGTTGATACCTATTAAAGAAAGTTTTCTAAAGAACACCGATTGATTTGCAATTTAAACAACATATCATTCCATAACGGCTGAGATTTTACTTCGGCTGTGCACCCGGGTGTACAGTTGAACACATCAGCCCATGACATTAAACCTGTTTATAAAATGTAGGTACATAATTTAACTTTGGGATCTTATTAACATCAAAGTTCATTCTGATGAAGTTCACACCTCCAATTATTGCAAGATGTTTTGTTTCTAACTTAGTCCAGGGATTACCCTGTTCAAGAATTAATCTTTTTATCCACAGAACTTGCTGAGCTTTTATCATTAATTTAACATCTGGTAGATTCAGACCACCTTTACTGTATTGGCAAACTGCAGTGTTGTACTTCACCTTTGCTTTTTTAACCATTCCATATAAATTTATTAACTGCACACTAAATATATTCAATAAAGCCTTTTGGTGGTTCACACATGTTTGTTACATATAAAATATTTGGTATAATAAGAGACCGAACCACTTCAATATTACCATAAACTGTCAATGATCGCTGTTGCCATAGATTAAGTACATGAATAATTTTTTCTTTAATTCTGGTAAAATTTTTTTCCATAACCATATCAGAATCATAGGAAAAATAGATACCCAATATTCTTATAACATTTGCATATAAATTGACCCATTTACAATTCACTGACTTGTCCTGGTAATTTTTATACCTGCCCAGCCATGCCGCCTCTGATTTTTCATAATTTACTTCATGAGAGGTAAATTGTGAAAATTTATTTAAAACTTCTACTAACTCTTTAAAAGAATTTACATCTTGTAGAAAGAAAGTTGAATCATCAGCAAACATACACATTTTATGCTCTATGGATGAAATTGTGATACCTCTGATATTTGTATTGGTACGAATTTGTTGTGCTAAAACTTCAAGTACAAACATAAACAAATAACAAGCCATAGGATCTCCTTGCCTAGTGCCTCTTTCTATTGAAAAATAACGACTGGTCTCTCCATTATTAATAATTGCACTCTCTAATTTAGTATACATAGTCTTTATCCATTAAATAAAGTTTTCACCAAATCCAATTTTCCTTAGTACACAATACATAAATACATGATCAATTGAGTCAAAAGCTGCAGCAAAATCTGCTTCAAACATAATACCAGATATATCTTTTTGTTTACAATAATACATGACATCATGGATTAACCTAATTGGTTCACCTATAAATCTTCCTTTGATAAAAGCACTTTGTTCTTTAGATATAATATTAGGTAATATTTTATTTATTCTTTCAACAAGAGCTTTACTAAGTATTTTATAATCTACATTGATCAGACTGATAGGTCGCCAAGATTTAATGTGACGTGTATCTTTTCCTGGTTTCTCCAATAAAGTGATTATAGCTTGTCTTTGGCTAGGTATTAGCTGACCAACAGTATAGCTGTAGTTTAAAGACTATACTAAATCTATCCCTATGACTGGGAAAAAATGTTCATAAAATTCTTTGGTCAAACCATCATTGCCAGGTGTTTTATTTGATGGCATTGATTTTACTACATTGAAGGCTTCTGCAAATGACAATTCTCAATCACATAGTAAAGATTGTTCAACTAATAGTTTCGGGATATACAGATCTTCTATAAATTTCTCACAATCAGCATAACTTACATTAACTGATCTTTTGAATTTCTTAATGTAGTAAACTGTTAATTCTTTAAGAATATCACTTTGTAATGTTATTTCTTTTTCATCAATTAATAGTTTTCTTATATGAGATTAGCGTTTATTTCTTTTTTCTAGATTAAAAAAGTAGGCACTATTTCTCTCCCCTTCCTCTCTCCACTGTGCTCTGGAGCGAATTATTATTCCTTCAGTAATATAATTGTAATGTTCCTCTAAATGTTGTTTTGTTTCTTGATATTCTTTTACTACTGATTCATCTTCTGATTGACTCATTTTACATTCTTATTCTTTCAGTTTTCTTTCCAAATTTTGAATATCACTTCTTCTTTTTCTTGATTTTATTTTTGAATATTTAATTGTAAATCCTCTTATTTTATATTTAATATACTCCCAGCTTTTTGACGGATCACTGTTCTTAATCTCTGCTTTACATTCTATTATATATTTCTTTCATTCTTCTGTGTAATGATTATCTTTCAGTAGGGAATTATTAAATTTCCAGTGTCCTTTGCCAGTTCTATTTACTTCCTGAAATGTAAGCTCCATAATAATGGCAGAATGATCAGTGTCTACTGACACAACAATATCTGTATGTTTTACATTTCATTAGAAACCATGAAGTAATCTAAACGCCTCTGTGTTAAAGGTTTAAATCTTCTCCAGGTAAACTTTAAACGTAAAGTACGTGCTCCAGGTGAGGATCGAACTCACGACCTCCGCATGCCTTATAACTGTTTATAAGTACGGCGCGCTAACCGATTGTGCCACTAGAGCCGTTGGTTGACCTACTGATATAATCAAGATCTCATCCACGGCCGACTGGGTAAAAAAAGAACATGAAGACCAACAGCAAACCTCATGCTCTGCAATTTACTGCATTCATTGACACTTTCCTTAGAAGCAGAAAGGCAATGTTTACTGGCAAATCTCTATCACGGTGACTCCTCTGAAAAAGATTGAACGGAAAGTGCTGCGTTTCAGTGAAAACCCTGTCTCCTCTCTTCACTTCGCCCCCTCTCTGACTCTCCTTCTGCGTCTCTGTCTGTCTGTCTGTCTGCCTCTCTCTCTCTCTCTCTCTCTCATCTTACAGTAATATTAGTGTAAAACCAAGTTTTTGTTTTTATTTTTGTTATAGACGTACCCCGGTATCGTTGGTGGACACACAGTCAAACAGACACGCGGGTACTCCGTTACACGCCGCTTCGTACTCTGACGGGATCGCCCTCCTGCGTCGACACCCAGCCGTGTAGGCTAAAATACAGCATACACAGTAATTATGTGAAGTACCAATAGTCCAGGGTTCGATCACCTAGGAAACAGGGTCATATGGTCACTCTGATCTACGATTTGTATTATATGAGCTGATAATTTCAGAACATAAACTTATGAATACTCCTTTTTTTCATGATCGATAGGAAAACTACAATAATTATACATGTAAATCTAATCCTTCTAATCTGGGGTTAAGGTGCCTGGAGCTAAACTTTGTAAAATATTATTGTTGGCTTTTAATATGGATTTATTTACGGGAGGATTAGTCGGGATAACATTAAGGTCGTTTAGGTTATAGTTATTAATTAGTTTCTTTATCACGTTGGTTCACACGGGCACGTAGTACAAGCAGTGCTCCCCCCCCCAAAAAAAAACGAATAAAGTTAGTATCATATCTGTTACATAGAGAGACTGAACCGAGTATTAATACATTTCTTATGGATAGCTATGGACACATGCGATGCCAGGAATAAAAATCCTATGAACTGTCCAAGATCTAAAATATTCAATGATATGAAAATGAAATCTGAAATTAAAGATAATCTGCTGGGTTTTTTTATACAATCACATACCTTAAACTGGCCAAGCAATAAATTGTATTTAGCAACCTAACCAAAACCCGCACGCAAAAATATGAAATTCATTAATCTTTATTCCATGGAGAATACATAATAAAAATAACACCATCCTATCATAAAGGAGTGTGTACATACCGCTCATGTCAATGGGGTTGTCACATGACTCGATGAGTACTCCCTCTGAGTTCTCGAACAGCTGCTCAGGTACTCGCGCCAGGAAGGATATGTAGCCATTGTACTCACGGAAAATTACGAAGTAGCCCGAACACAAGTGACGGATGAGAACTTTCTTTTTCTGTAGTTTGTGCCGTGAGCTCAGGACCTCCACCTTACAGTTACCTGTAAAATTAACAAGAAATATGACTTGTGAGATCGATTCGTTTAGTTTAAATAATATAAAACTGAAAGTTAATGATTGTTTTGTCCAGTATTACAGATATGTTGATGACAAACTGGTCGATGGTGATGACAAACTGGTCGATGTTGATGACAAACTGATCGATGTTGATGACAAACTGGTCGATGTTGATGACAAACTGGTCGATGTTGATGACAAACTGGTCGAGGTTGATGACAAACTGGTCGATGTTGATGACAAACTGGTCGATGTTGATGACAAACTGGTCAATGTTGATGACAAACTGGTCGATGTTGATGACAAACTGGTCGATGTTGATGACAAACTGGTCAATGTTGATGACAAACTGGTCGAGGTTGATGACAAACTGGTCGATGTTGATGACAAACTGGTCGATGTTGATGACAAACTGGTCAATGTTGATGACAAACTGGTCGATGTTGATGACAAACTGGTCGATGTTGATGACAAACTGGTCGATGTTGATGACAAACTGGTCGATGTTATTGACAAACTTGTCAATGTTAATGACAAACTGGTCGATGTTGATGACAAACTGGTCGATGTTGATGACAAACTGGTCGATGTTAATGACAAATTTGTCGATGTTAATGACAAACTTGTCGATGTTGATGACAAACTGGTCGATGTTAATGACAAACTTGTCGAAATTAATGACAAACTGGTCGATGTTGATGACAAACTGGTCGATGTTAATGACAAATTTGTCGATGTTAATGACAAATTTGTCGATGTTGATGACAAACTGGTCGATGTTGATGACAAACTGGTCGATGTTAATGACAAACTTGTCGATGTTAATGACAAACTGGTCGATGTTGATGACAAACTGGTCGATGTTAATGACAAACTTGTCGATGTTAATGACAAACTTGTCGATGTTAATGACAAACTGGTCGATGTTGTTGACAAACTGGTCGATGTTAATGACAAACTGGTCGATGTTAATGACAAACTGGTCGATGTTGATGAAAAACTGGTCGATGTTGATGACAAACTGGTCGATGTTAATGACAAATTTGTCGATGTTGATGACAAACTGGTCGATGTTGATGACAAACTGGTCGATATTAATGACAAACTGGTCGATTTTCATGACAAACTGGTCGATGTTGATGACAAACTGGTCGATGTTGATCACAAACTGGTCGATGTTGATGACAAACTGGTCGATGTTGATGACAAACTGGTCGATGTTAATGACAAATTTGTCGATGTTGATGGCAAACTGGTCGATGTTGATGACAAACTGGTCAATGTTGATGACAAACAGGTCGATGTTGATGACAAACTGGTCGATGTTAATGACAAACTTGTCAATGTTAATGACAAACTGGTCGATGTTGATGACAAACTGGTCGATGTTGATGACAAACTGGTCGATGCTGATGACAAACTGGTCGATGTTGATGACAAACTGGTCGATGTTGATGACGAACTGGTCGATGTTGATGACAAACTGGTCGATGTTGATGACAAACTGGTCAATGTTGATGACAAACTGGTCGATGTTAATAACAAATTTGTCGATGTTGATGACAAACTGGTCGATGTTGATGACAAACTGGTCGATATTAATGACAAACTGGTCGATTTTCATGACAAACTGGTCGATGTTGATGACAAATTGGTCGATGTTAATAACAAACTGGTCGATGTTGATGACAAACTGGTCGATGTTGATGACAAACTGGTCGATGTTAATGACAAATTTGTCGATGTTGATGGCAAACTGGTCGATGTTGATGACAAACTGGTCAATGTTGATGACAAACTGGTCGATGTTGATGACAAACTGGTCGATGTTAATGACAAACTGGTCGATGTTAATGACAAACTGGTCGATGTTGATGACAAACTGGTCGATGTTGATGACAAACTGGTCGATGCTGATGACAAACTGGTCGATGCTGATGACAAACTGGTCGATGTTGATGACAAACTGGTCGATGTTGATGACGAACTGGTCGATGTTGATAACAAACTGGTCGATGTTGATGACAAACTGGTCGATGCTGATGACAAACTGGTCGATGCTGATGACAAACTGGTCGATGTTGATGACAAACTGGTCGATGTTGATGACGAACTGGTCGATGCTGATGACAAACTGGTCGATGTTGATGACAAACTGGTCGATGCTGATGACAAACTGGTCGATGCTGATGACAAACTGGTCGATGTTGATGACAAACTGGTCGATGTTGATGACAAACTGGTCGATGCTGATGACAAACTGGTCGATGTTGATGACAAACTGGTCGATGCTGATGACAAACTGGTCGATGTTGATGACAAACTGGTCGATGCTGATGACAAACTGGTCGATGTTGATGACAAACTGGTCGATGCTGATGACAAACTGGTCGATGTTGATGACAAACTGGTCGATGTTGATGACAAACTGGTCGATGTTGATGACAAACTGGTCGATGTTGATAACAAACTGGTCGATGTTGATGACAAACTGGTCGATGTTGATGACAAACTGGTCGATGTTAATGACAAATTTGTCGATGTTGATGACAAACTAGTCGATGTTAATGACATTTTCGCGAAAGTGAAATTACCGGGAAATCATTCTAAACTCATAAGAATCCCCATCGCCAAGCGGAAAGGAAAATGACTGATTTTATAGGATTACTATTTTAATGATATCAAATCTTTCTATTTATCTCCATAAATAACGAACAATAGTTAATATGCATCCCATGCTTCCTTGGGTCCCCGTGCCATTAATGTTACGATTTTGCGCATATTTTAAATATAATTATTTAATATAATTAACTCATATAATAATGTATATACTCCTTGAAGGTTATTGTATGGCAATGTCTGGAAAAAGAAACCTCGCAAATCCAACAAACAAACAATTGCAAATCGATAAATTTTAACCTCGCAAATATGAAACCTACCATTATATGTGAATGCATGTTGTTTTTAACTACTTTTACCCAGAGGAGCAGTTGTGGTGCCATCTGTGAACGTATCTGGAAGGCTACCGTCAGCAAGGTAGGTCAGAGCAACATTTGGTGCTTTGGGGTAATATACCTCAACTTTGACCTGTGGAATATAAATAACAGAAATATATTTTTTAATACACGAGTCCAAATACAACGATTAATTGGCTTAATTCCTATGTTATCTGTTTGGATAATTTTATAAACTGTGAAGTCATACATACCACTCAGCCACCGATAAATATATTGAAAGTATGTAGATATACACACAAACATCTCTCTCTCTTTCTCTTTCTCTCTCTCTCTCTCTCTCTCTCTATATATATATATATATATATATATATATATTTAAACGCACTGATGTGTTGCCTGATCACCATAAGATATTAGAAGTTTAAAGGAAGGTCTGACTTGTTTAAAATATGGGAGGTAACTGATTTCACTCATTGACTGTAACATATACAACCTATAACTCAGTAGATTTAGATACATACGGCTCTGCAGCACACAATGAGACTATAACACTTTTGCGTTTTCTGTTATTATTTATTACTCTGTGGGATATAAGGTCACAAGTCGGAAAGATCTTATTCAGTGATCTTGATAATAAATGCAAATTAGATGTATACAGTCACGCCCGCTTAACCGGACGTAACAAAGCATATTGCTTATGCATTTAAGCGGGATAGATTGTGTCTGTGACCTACCTGCGTCATGGCGGTTGCCTGGTTGTCCGGGTTTACCACAGTATTCTCGGCGGTGATTTTGAATCTGTCGTTAGCCACGTACACCTGCTGACCGGGTTCTGAGCACGTGACCGATTTGCTGATGTTGAATACGCGCATATGAGGATCACCGTAAGCCATTACAGTTTCGCGCTTGGGGGACGCAGGGTTCAGCTGAAAACAGTGTTTCAGTCTCTTAATTCACTTATGCTTTAATCCTGTTGACAAATATATATATATATATATATATATATATATATATATATATATACTTACATACATACATAAAACACGCATTTACAGGCCATATAATCCCAAATAAAAGCCTGGAGGAGAGATGGGGGGTATCCAGAGATAAAATTAAAAGCAATGTTCCGTTTCAGTGGATTTCTCTTCTGAAATGGCGCCTTTCTCCTTCATAGATTGTTATCAAGCCGTCACGTAGCCAAGATATTTATCCATTACCTCGAGTTATCACCGTATAGCAAGGGGGCTGGGGGTGAGACACGAGTGAGATACGACAAGAATAAAATGTTAAGAGAAAAGAGTGGTATACGAATATGATTAGATCAGCGTGAGGTATGAGTCAGATGAGATAAGAGTGAGACACGAGTAATATGAGATCAATTTGATATACGAGTCTGATGAGATAAGAGTGAGATGAATCAGTGACGTATGAGTAACCGAGAGTTGGACAAAATATGAGTACAATACCTTTTCCTCTTCGCCGTACGCGTCACAGGATTTCAAAGCGCAGAAGTCCTCGATGGAAACCGGAACTGAGAACAGCATGCCGCATGGGTAGAACTTCCGGGTTTCTTTGTTACACGGGTTTGATGTGGTTGTCATGATTTCTCTGGTTTTCTTGGCCGCCACTCGATACTTTCTGTAACAGACAGACATATAAGGATGTCTCAGTGAGCTCAGTGATAGCAGCATCGAAGTTTCTCTTTAAAAGCCAGCTATTCTCTTGCCCCATCTGTAGAATGTATGTATTTTCTGCATGGCTTTGTCTGTGTAAAAGTAATAGATTAAACGAAATAGTTGCTAAAAGGTACGCTCGACTTTTTTGTTTATTTACAAATTATAAGTAAACACGGTACTTGTGCCTAGGTACACAAACAAAAAAAAAACGTGCAATTTTAGGTAGTTGGTTGCATATGTTGGAGAGTTGAAAGTAACTAGTTGCAAAGACGCCATTTGGAAAGACTTGGTTCGATCATATTAGTTGCCGCCAGATGCCCTTGTTGAAATTGTTTGGAGCATTTTGCACACTCCCAATGTTATAAACACATGGGTGTTAACAAAACGAATTAATAGCCTGTGGAAAATGGGATCGGCGCTTTCTGGACTTTTTTTATGGTAGGCTCAAGGGATTATTATAAGTTAAAAAAAACGTTAGATATCGGAACGGGCCCCTTTAAAGCATCATTCAAAATAAACCAAGGATTCCCTCAGTTAAAGAAACTCTGACTGTTACAGCTCGCAACTCTTGACTGTGCAAAGTTCCAAACTGGAGTACATGAAGTTGACAACCCCATCGAATGTGGGTAAAAAACGGAGCAACTTTGGAGAGGATTGTTCCAAGCTCTCTGTTATAATATTTTGTCTGTTCACAGTGTTGTAAAAGCATCTCCTAGCACATCACAGATAATCGTCACAGCTTCAGATTATGTAGTTTTTTCGAGAGTTTTTAATGAGAATGTGCTGCCGTCTACCAGGAGTTGAAAAATCAATGTCTGCTAGCAGTAACTGTCCAACTAGTTACAAAAAAATCAATGTACCTGCTAGCAGTAACTGTCCAACTAGTTACAAAAAAATCAATGTCTGCTAGCAGTAAGTGTCCAACTAGTTACAAAAAAATCAATGTCTGCTAGCAGTAAGTGTCCAACTAGTTACAAAAAAAATCAATGTCTGCTAGCAGTAACTGTCCAACTAGTTACAAAAAAAATCAATGTCTGCTAGCAGTAACTGTCCAACTAGTTACAAAAAAAATCAATGTCTGCTAGCAGTAACTGTCCAACTAGTTACAAAAAAATCAATGTACCTGCTAGGTGGAAAATTCTGTACACAATGTTAATGTCATTCTTTAATGGTCAATGAAGTCGTTAAAAAATTAAACCGCGTCTAAATGCGTGTTCATTCAGTTATTCTGCAAATGACATTCAGCCATTTAGACTGGTTCATTGCCTGTGTTTGTCATTGTCTCGACCAAAAGATTCGTTACAAGACCCAGCAACCCGTTGAAAATAGAAACAAGGCTGAAATAATAATACATGTTATACTACTACTACTACTACTAATAATAATAATAATAATAATATAAAAAATAATAATAATAAAAAGAAGAAGATGAAGAAGACTTAATAATATTAATAATGAAAATAATAATAATTCATAATAATGAAATAATAATAAAAAATGATTACAGTTACCTAAAAAGCTTTTGCCGGTCACTGTCAGTGGCCTGACTCCAGTCCACACCGTAAGCAAAGGTGAACAGTGGTGACCCCGCGCTGTCCAGCGACGTCCTAAGTGATGACCCCTCTGGCGCGCATTGCAGGTAATTATGTCGGTCAACTGAAAAAAAGAAAAGTTGAAAGTGTATATATAGACAGTTTGTGGGAAAACCATTGATTATCACAATAATTTTAAAAGTGATCGCTATCCTATCATTCCATCGGCATACTTAACTTTCCGGCAAGTGCAAATGGTCATCAATAATTGTGAGTTCTAATGAGTTTCATTAGAGCTTCGATAACTTTAACACACCTCAGTTTCACTCCCATGTTGGTATTTCTTAATAACACCATAAAAAACTATAAGATAATTGTTTATTAGAGAAAAAATAAGAAATTTTATTATTATCAGTAAATTTGAGAATATTCAGTTAGAATTGCCGCTACTTGTCAAGATTTCATGCATTACTTTTCTATCAACTAGACGAATTAGATTTTCTTTGCAGTGAATGTTAGATATATATTATCATCAACGGTTTCGAAATCTAAATATCTTGATAATAACTATGTTAAATATGTACAAATATTTATGTAAACAGTTAAACTTGTCAGAAAAACCACCTGTGTAATAAAACCATCCTCGAGTGAACCGAAAGCATTCACATTGGTTATAACATGTCTAATAAGAACACGTTTGAATTAAGGTCACTTTTGGCCAGTTCTACAGGTGGTCGTATTAAACGTTTCACATTATTTGCTTATTGGTATTGATATAATCATAGACTGACTGATGAAGTCCCAGAGGTCATTCAGCACGACATCCTTGCACAGTCGGCGTGCCAGTACACCAATCCTGCTGTAGGTTGCTTGTGTTTTGTACCAATCCTTCACATCTTGTCTCTGACAGGCGAACACGACCCAACACCGGCAGAGGCCCTGAAAATAGATACACACGTGACTTGTTTGGCTGACAGTGATTGGTTGTAGTCCACAATATCACGTAGAGAACCCTTTTTGTTAAATATATCTTTAAATATTCACCAAAACTATGCAATCTGATAGCGTATTTTTTTCGAGGGGTGGTGGGGGGTGGGGCGCAAATATCATGGTATGCAGTGTCCTGTGCTTTTGTGCGATTTATTGTCAGAAATGTTGAGTGCTGATCACGAGCTTCGGTCACCTTTAGTTGACAGATCCCATTTTATGACATATTCATTTAAAACTATCATATGACCAGTTCTGAAATAACGTTCCCGTGATAAATCTCTTCCTTCGTACATTAATGAAACTTAGTGTATGCATGACTGATATTTCAATGTTTTTGATTTTTTTTCATGCTTTAATTGTATTTCAGATAAATGTTTCCATAATATTAAAAGTGAAGTGGGTTTGGGCATGGACCCCCTGCGGCACCCCCTAGCTATGCCCTAACTATTTTATAAGTACTCACGCACAAAACGTCTGTAGCGTCGTTTTCTGTTTGCAGTCCCGAGCTAGCTGATGATGTTATCGACTGAACGACCGTTGGCGTACGCGTTCCATGCATTGGCACATTCCGCGAACACTTCCTCGGGTGTGGCGGCGTTACAGTTAGCGCCCTCTGACGGCGCTACCAGCGCTATAATCCCTGCAAAAGGGATAATCAAAAGTATAACAGATAGCCACACTTCGTCGGACCACCGTCGGCAATGAGCGACAATTGGCAACAATTTTGCGAAACAACTGTAGATCTATACCTTCCCCAACAATGGGGTACCTTTGAATATTACTTTCATCATTTACGGTAACTACCGCTTTTGCTTCTCCGCACCATCTAGTATTTAAATATTGAACGATTTAGAAGTTTAAAGTATCTATCTTTTCCTGTAAATGTTGGCTTTTATTATATTTCAGCTCAACACAGTGAAATTCATATTTTCTGTTTTCACTACTCAAATGTATAAAATATACAAATGAATTATCCAGTTTTAATGCCTTACTCAAACGTTAAGTGTTTCACTAAATGAACACAAGATTACGCTGAGATGCAATAGCGGTGTTACCATAATTAATTATTACATAAGATAATTTACTTATTATGGCTCTAACTATTTTCCACAGTCCTTAACTTTAATGTAGTTACCATTTACAAGCTTAAAGGTACCCATTTACCTTCCTTTTGATTAAGTAATTCATGTGATTATTGGCTGTGTTTATATTAATGATTTGATGGTAATGTTTGCTTTGAAAAGTCCTTATAAAGCCTTGGTGAAGGATGTGTGAACTTGTTTATCAACAACATGTTTGTAAACACAGCAATGTTGACAAACGGGAAAAACCGGTTATCTTAGGTGATAGATCGCACGTATGCAGAGGTAGAAAGGTAACTTCTTACAAAAAGCCATTTGCATAGTTCTGGTTTATCCGACTTTCCTGCCAGATGCCTTTGTTGAATTTGTTTTGATTATTTTGGCGAGCCCCTACATATTATAACACGTTGAAATAAACAAAACAAGCAGCCTGTGTGCGGTGATATCCGCGTTTTCTGGCCTAATGTTATAAAAGCTCCAAGGGATTACCTTTAGTTTATAAAGGTCAGATAGTTGATTGGGCCCCTTTAATCGCTGTCAAAATCATCAGGGAAGATTATTTTAAATCGACGTTGACAATATATAGTCAACATATATTGTATGGTACAATTAATGTAATTAATTGGGTTTTAATTGACGAGGGCAGGTGTCGCGGTCACATGACCGGTCTGGCGGGGGACTGGTCAGGTGATCGCGGGATCGGTCATGTGACTGCGAGATCGCGGTCATGTGATGGTCAGCAACCGGCGATTTTGAATTATTCTGCCAGCTGCAGCAGGGCAGGACATTTCAACTTTAAGAACTTTATTGCTAGCAGAAGTGCCAGAAGTGTCAACGTTGTGCCAATTACAGTGCCGGTATGGGTAGTGAAGACCATGATGTGGCGCAAGCAACCTCCGCTGCTGACCGTGTTAAAGAGTGGGGCCAGACACATATGTTAGACACGGCCACTATCGAGTGCCTAGCGAAACAAGGCTTTACCTCCATGGAGGCTTTGGCCCTCTTGGAGGCGGAGGACCTTCCTGCGAAAATGCCCAGCAAAAGCTCGTACTGCAAGCAGTCACCAAGCTGAAGCCCGAGCCCGAGTCAAACCCGGCGGCCACGTCTCAGACCTTGATACAAGCGGCACTTTCTGGGTCAAACCAAGAGACACTGTTGACTTTACCGCAAGCGGCCCCACTACATTCCATGCGTTTGCCGGCCGTACAAACACAGCTGTCGGGTCAAAGCAACCAAGCCAACGCACAGGTGTCAGAAATGGACCCGTATACGTCAGAAATGTTGCATTTCTACACTCAACAACAAGAACAAAGCTCTCGCCAGGTGTCAACGGACAACGTGACTCGGGCTCGCTCGCAAGGGCCCAGTTCGCAGAATATCGCTCAACCTGACCACGTGCATCACGACAGTGACCTGGACAAGCGCGTGCAAGAAAAACTCATGGCAACCCTGAGTCAGCTTGGTCTCATCAGCGATGCTCCAACCAACCAAGGCCAAAACCAGTCGAACATTGTGGGTAATGTTACCTAGGAGGACCCTCAAATCCATTTGACTGCATTGAATTCAGGTATGTCCCCTTACCTTGACATCGTTGATTTTGTTGACGTTGCTGGGGGTACTTACGAAACCGTAATTGGGCAGGCCCAAACTTCTGGTAATCCCGAAATTCTCCTTAGGACAGGGCCGAAAAAGCCCCGGTTGGAAAATTTATCTTTTCCTCAATGGACATTAGCAAATTTGGCCATTATGAGAGTTCTGCTCGCTAAAGGCCAGCTAGTTGGCCAACAAGGAATTCTAGATTATTTGGCACACACGACTCATGTCAGTAAATTTATGAGAAGCCACGAGAGGGTGTCAGTCCTCTTATGGGATAGGGAATATCGAAGGATGCAAGCTATTCATAAATTCAGATGGGGCACAGATGTAGGCCATCTTCAGGGCTTTGTGCTTAGACAAAAACAGTCTGGCTTCCAAATTGCTAACAAACACCCAGCACGTCAACAGGGCTATGTTAGGGTGAAGGGGCCTACCACTGTTGATGGAACTGAAATTTGTAAAGCTTTCAATTCTCGTGGTGGCTGTCGATTCATGAACTGTAAATATTCACATGTTTGTATCAAACCTGACTGTGGCCAGCCACACCCAGTGTGGAAGCACGATTATAAAGAATAGGTTTTCCAGGCTCAGGCTTCTTGTTCAAAGGGTCTTAATTATGAAGCCTGGGCTTTACTTTTGGACAATGACATTGATAGATCATTTATTTTGTCTGGTATTCAAAATGGTTTTGATATTGTTGATATAGATGCTGTGCCTACAGAAACTTTTGCTAAGAATCATAAGTCAGCCATACAATACTTTGATTGGGTGGATAAGCAAATTTATATAGAGTTAAAAAATGGTAATTATATAATGTGTAAAGACAAACCAATATTTACAAGCCCTTTGGGGGCAATTCCAAAATCAAATGGCGAGGTACGATTAATTCATGACTGCAGCTTGCCTAGAGGAGCTGCTTTAAATGATCACATTTCTAGAATACATAGTTTTTCTTTTAAGACAGTTGATGATGCATCTGCCCTAATGAAACAGGGATGTTATATGGCCAAAGTGGACTTGAAGTCTGCTTATAGGTCGGTCCCTATTAGGGAGGCCAGTCAGTTATTTACAGGGTTATCATGGAAAGATAAGTATGGTAAAACTATTTATTTCAGAGATACAAAATTGCCCTTTGGATCCAAATTAGCGCCAAGTATATTTAACAGGCTTTCTCAGGCTGTCATTAGAATAATGGCAAGGAAAGGGTTTGGTAATATGATTGCATATCTAGATGACTTCCTCATTGTGAGTGATTCCTTTCAGGATTGTGTCAAGTCATTAAAGGCACTCATTGTTACTTTAAGAGAGTTAGGATTCAGTATAAATTGGAATAAAGTGACGGACCCAACACAGTGTTTAAATTTCTTGGGGGTGCAGCTTGATTCTGTATCAATGGCACTTAGTATCCCTGAGGTAAAAGTAGTAGAGCTCAAACAAGAGATTGAGTAATTCATTAACAAGCGTAGGGTGTTTAAAAGGCAATTGCAGAGTCTTATAGGCAAATTAAACTGGGCAGCTGCGATAATTAAGGGTGGACGAGTTTTTCTTCGCCGGTTAATAAATGCAGCAAATAGCATGAAGCATAGAGCAGATAGGCGAAAGCTATCTAGGGAAACTATGGCAGATATTGCTTGGTGGCAGACATGCATGTCGGTGTTTAACAATAAGACCTTGATCCAGAATAGTACACCAGTCACCAGTGTATACACGGATGCTTGTGCAGAGGGGGGTGGCGCATATTTTTGTGGTGACTGGTTTTATTGTAATTGGGGGTTTGATTTGCCCACTTGCAGGTGGATGCATATTAATGTGAAGGAGACAATGGCTGTCATCCTAGCAGCACACAGCTGGTGTAGACATTGGCAAAGCAAGCAAATTATGATATTATCAGATAATGTTACCACTGTGGCAACTATTAATAAAGGCACTTCGAGGAATGCCTTCCTCATAAGGGCCCTGCGAGGCCTATTTTGGTTGGCAGTACAATATAATTTTACTATCAAAGCATGCCATGTGCTGGGGAAGCATAACCTTGTAGCAGATTATATATCTAGGTTGCATTGCCCGAATAAGCAAACTGCCCTTTCGCAGTATATACCACAAATTTACATGTCTGACTTATCACAGCACATGTCTTTAAAGTCCGCATATTTATTTTTCTTCCGCAGGTCCCAGTTTCAACAGACAGACGTCATTAAGGTGTGATCTTGATGCTAAAATCAACCAGTTCATGAAAGGAGCCTTTGCTAAATCCACTTTAGCCACTTACAAAACCCACCTGAAATCATACATTAAGTTCTGCAGCATGCTTTCGATTCCACTGGCCCCCCTGAGCTCTCTTAACCTTCAACGCTATATTGTTTATATTGCAGAGAAATTAAGTTTTACCTCTTTAAAACAGTACTTGCAGATAATATCCCTGATACATAGCATTGTGGGTTTAAACTCACCCCTTAATGAGTCTGTAATTATCTCAACCCTACTTAAAGGTGTCAGGAGACAGGTGGGAGATCTGTGCAGCCCAAAATTACCAATTACACTGTCGATATTGAGAGGTGTTTTCAGTACTCTGAACCTTGTATGCTCAGAGGATTTATGCTTTTGGGCGGTTTGCCTCACAGCCTTTTTTAGTTTTTTGATGAAATCAAATTTGCTTCCAAATTCACCTCAATCCTTTGATGGCACTAAACATCTCACCAGGGAAGATGTATCTTTTTATCCTAATTTTCTTTTGATCAATGTCAAATATTCAAAAACCATCCAGTTTCAGGAACGCTGCTTACAGGTCCCTCTCCCACACATTCCTCTCTCCCACCTGTGTCCGGTTAAAGCGGTCAGATTGATTTTCAGGTTAACCCCATCACCTGGGAATTCACCAGCTTTTCAATTCCGTCACATGAATAAAACTGTAATCATGACATATTGCATGTTTTTGAGACGCCTTAGGACTTCCTTAGTACAACTAGGCATTCCAGCTCACCGATATGCGGGGCAGAGTTTCAGGAGAGGGGGAGCCACTCTTGCTCTAAGTGCGGGCATTTCAACAGATTTAATCAAATTGCAGGGAGATCGGAAAAGTCATGCGTATCAAAGGTATTTGGCACCAGGTTTGCCAGGTAGATTAAAAGTGGCACACGCCTTGTGTAGGCATGTTAACCATTTCTAGAGTTAAAACTTTCTTTGACATATCTACTTCCAACAGGTTTGGGCTATGGTTTGGGATATCCAGCTAGCTATGTGATATGATATTATGGAAATGTACTTGTATTATGTGCAGTATATTGCTAGCTGGAGAAATAAATCTTATTCGCCCAAACCGGGTTTATCTATTATTATGTGTGCATGCCGGTTTGTAATTTGTGTCGGAGTAAATTAATAGTACAATTAATGTAATTAATTGGGTTTTAATTGACGAGGGCAGGTGTCGCGGTCACATGACCTGTCTGGCGGGGGACTGGTCAGGTGATCGCGGGATCGGTCATGTGATTGCGATATCGCGGTCATGTGATGGTCAGCAACCGGCGATTTTAAATTATTCTGCCAGCTGCAGCAGGGCAGGACACTTCAACTTTAAGAACTTTATTGCTAGCAGAAGTGCCACCCACCCACCCAACCCACTGTATATTGTAGTAGTCTTAGTCACTAATTTTAGGTAACCCACTGATGTTAGTTTTTAGATTTTTAGGATGTGTTTAGATCGTTTAGATTTATTTCTCGATTTGCAGGCGTTAGTATTTTTATAATGGACCATATATACTTTTTACTCAGATATCCACATAGGGATATCCAGCTAGCTATGTGATATGATATTATGGAAATGTACTTGTTTTATGTGCAGTATGTTGCTAGCTGGAGAAATAAATCTTATTCGCCCAAACCGGGTTTATCTATTATTATGTGTGCATGACGGTTTGTATTTTGTGTCGGAGTAAATTAATATGCTGAATAAATAGGGCCACCATCAAAGGGTCGAGCGAATCACAATTTGATTTCCTTGCGGAAATACCTGTAAGCATGAAGCCGTAATTAATTTATACATTTTACACATCTCTCTCTCTCTCTCTCTCTCTCTCTATATATATATATATATATATATATATATATATATATATTCTTGAAACGCAAACCTCTAGGTCTACATCACAAACCTAAAGGTGATCACAGTGATCTTATATTATTTTTATATCACTGCTGTTTGTGTTGGTGTGTGCACATTTTTATGTTCTCTTTCCAAAAAATCAAATAATCACTTGGTCAGATAGTAATGGTAAGTTAACCTTAAACCTGAACCACTATGAGTCAGGCATCCCTCGTCATCTGGTTCGTCTCTACTGGCTTAGTAACATGATACGGCTTAACCCGCCAGGAAACCAGGAAACGGTCAGTCATAGCCAGCTGACCTGGCCCTAGTAGCTGACCGAGCAGAGAGTCAATCCTGCCATAAGGAAAGTTTCTGAATTTATTACTTAAAAATTGTGAAAAATTAACCATGTTTATATATCCTGCAAGCTTTTAGTTCATTTGTATCTGTATAAATAAGTATTGTAATTTATCAGTATTTGTAATTTTAGCACGTTACCCTGTCTGAGTGTATTATAATGGTTGTGGGGCAGAAATGGGGCGCTGTGTAGGCTGAGGTCAGGTGTAACCCTCCCCCCCTTTACTATTATGAAAAAAAGGGTCAAAGAGACCGTCTTCATTAACTGACATTAGCTACCTGTGATGCAACCAATGAATTGGTGAACCGTGCCACACATTCCACTTGGCTTGAATTAATATATTCCTTGTGATA
This sequence comes from Sipunculus nudus, assembly GCA_026874595.1. Taxonomy (NCBI): domain Eukaryota; kingdom Metazoa; phylum Annelida; class Sipuncula; order Golfingiida; family Sipunculidae; genus Sipunculus; species Sipunculus nudus. Next base: position 3,446,279 of record CM049318.1, on the reverse strand, counting down.
CAAAAAAATATGAAATAAAAATACACATATTATCAATTTTCTCAAAATGATCTCGATTTTGAAAAATATCAAAACGTTTTTATGATTAGGTGTAAGAGTGCAAAAATTGTGTTTTGATATCTAACCGTGGAATAATGTTTAGTTAGATTGATATGAGTTGATGTGATCTTGCCATATCTAATTCCCCTTTCTGTTGATTTTTAATCAATATTTTGAATAAAAAAAAACATAAAGACAGATTTATTTTAAAAATGCAAAGAATTCTGATTTTGATAGGTATTTTGTGATTTTAATTCAGAAAAAAATATCCATGGATTGACCTTTTATAATATGACCGTTTACCTTTGATTGGTGGTACTATACTACAGGCTCCTTGGATACACCTAAAACATTGTGGTGTAACTATGGTAAAATGTCCATTTAGAACTGAATATAAGAAAATAAGAGAGCACTTTCAAAGCCCATGGTACTCGTGTATTTTGGCCTGGTATCAGCTATTTCTATATTGCTTTTACAAACAAATCTGTGGGATTAGTGCTATTTGCCCCAAAACGTCGGGCTATTTTTATTATATTTATTAGTATTTGCATGGCAAACATAGTCCTGGGCCGGTATTAAGACACCTTCGTTTCTATATTGTGTTATCCCCGATAAAGTATTGACCCTTCTCCTTTCGTGTGATCTACTATAAGCGTGCAAACAACGAAACACCCACCAAAATGACATTTGAACTTTTCCATAGGAATACAGCTACAAAATATTATTGTTGCTAAAGCTGTCTCACACTTGAGCGCTCTAATCGCGCTTTGGCCGCGATTTTGCTTGCAATTTGAGATCGTTTAAAGCGTCTCATCGAACTGCGTGACTAAACATGAAATCACACGAGAAAATACTTTGTGTATTCGCAGGTCAACACCACAAAAACACCCAAAAAAAACCGCACAACACGGCATATTAATTCACAGAAGCATAAATACACAGAAACACACTGGTCACAAGGATGATTACGTAAACGCTTATGATGGCACGGGAATTTGTCTGAAATCGCATGAAAACGTAAAAAAAACTCGGACACCAGTAAAAACGGATGTGAGGATCCCTTTAATAATTAAACTATTTTTAAAACATATTTGTTATTTATGTTGTACCACAGAAATAGTGCATACTTAAGGTTGTTATGTTAGATTTAAATGCATAATTAAGGTATGACCTAGTAACCTATGTTTTCTATAAATATATGCGTCCACTGATAATCAGTGTCAATTTGTATTTAATTATTATAATGGCCTACAGGTACGCTGGCACTTGACATAAACCAGATCTATCGTTAGCTTCTTTATTATAAAAAAATCCAGTTTTAACTCAGCATGGAAAATAATGGAAAATATCCCTGCATGGGTTGAATTTATGACCCCCTGTGAACAGCCACGTCTCGCACGGGTCACTGGACGATAGCCAACTTGTATGCTATTCAGGAAATGACTCGATCGTTACGATTTCCACTTTTGCGTGGGAGTTCACGTTTACTCTTCTGTGTTTATTCATCACTCGTAGCCAAATGGGAAGATTATTGGCTGTTTATAAATACAACAGGGTGGATGGCCTGTATGCACATTCCCAGTATTGTTTGTATTACGACACAAGTGAGGCTTACCTGTCCAGTTAAATGCCTACTGAGTCGTGAATTCACAGCTACAGCATACGAAATATTTCTAAGTCTACATTAGAGTCATATAGATTTATAATGATTCCGCAGGTGGTTCATGTTTTTATCGTAGTTGATGGGTTTGGCATGTGGCTGGTTTGTCTGTTAACAACTTTAATTTGTTGAAGGATTAATGTTATACCCAAGGAACAATCCGTCAAATTTTGGATATAACTTAAATACCATAATTCCCGTTATTTTTTTTTTATTTAAGAAACACATTTACATAGATTGATAAAAGTCAATACACATCGTCCATACCACATATATACAAGCATACACATACAAAATAACTGCATATATATCAAGTGTATGTCCATCCCATTAAAATTGATTCTATTCTTTTCTCTCATATATCCAATATAAAACCTTCATACTCAAACCCACAAACACCCACACTCACGTACACCCCTCAAACACTAACACACACACACACACACACACACATATATATATATATATATATATATATATATATATATATATCTTATCATTATGAGACTGTATAATATTTTTAATTCAGGCGGAGGGCAAGAGCCTTTTAATACTGTTAAGGGCCGCCTTTGTTCTAGCAAGCAGAGCTATCATAGAATCCGACCATGGAGTCAGTGAACTGTGTGTTATACAGCAACGTGTGATTAGGTATGGTCTTTAACATCCTAATGGTTAAGCTCTCTCATTTGTTCCAGGGCTGGAGGTCCGCATGCAGGTGGCATCGCCCAGATGTTCCTTCGACAACAGTCAAATGGTAAACCCAAGGAGAGCCTCACAGATTCCGTCAACTTACCATCATCATGATCATTGTTCTTATTCTTAAGTTTATAAAAATCAATTTAGTTGTTATTCCTTTATAACTATTATCGTTATTAGTATTATTATTATTGTATTATTATTATTATTATTAATATACTTGTCGTTGTTGTTGTTGTTTTATTGTTATAATTATAAATATTATCATTACTATTATAATTCAAATTATTATAATTAATTGTTGTTATTATTATTATTATTATTATTATTATTATTATTATTATTATTATTATTATTATTATTATTATTATTATTTTTACCATTGTCAGAGCAGTATTCAAGAAACAAAAAATATCAGCCTTTTATTATATGACTTGTTTACTTTTACATGGTTAGTATAATTCATGCTGATTCTAACTGCAGAGCGCCATACAAACGAACGAACAAGCAAAAATATGTACAAGTACTTACCGATTATTATAACCAGCAGCTTCATGACTTTTAACAGAACACGTTGGCAAGGACAACGACAGGGATCTCAGCTCTAGTGAGATCTGACGGGGATAGCCTACTGAGACCACGAGGGATCGCGTGATAAAAATGTGGGTACTCTGAGATGCAAATCAAATATTCAATCAAACACGCGATGATATCAACCCAAGTCTCGAGGTGCAGGTCATGTGTTTTGTTATGCTGCCCTCAGCTTTTTAATCAAATCTACCATGTTTTCACTTCTAGCATTACACTTAGAACAGCCAAAGGTTATGTACATATGTGTACCATAAAACCAAGATACATGTGCAAGTCAAACACCCATGTTTTGACTACATGTGTGTTGAGCCCTGCTTGATATATTGGTACTGCCAAGATATGTCAATACACAGAGTGTTTTGGCGACAACCCCGTTTATGGATTTAAATAGCTCTATCATTAAATGGATAATGGCGTCGTTTTATATATCTCACAGATTACAATTTGCCAAATGCTAATGGTATTTATAATATATGACCAAAACATGTCATATAAATTTGATATTTGATATTTTAATGAATCGGGCGATGTGTCTAGCTGATGGCGTTGCAGCCCCACTTGTAATGAATCCATTCCATCAATAAGACGGCACCGCGATAATGAGAAAACCGCCGTTATGACTACACTGCGCTTAAGAGAAATCGTCATTATGACCCCAACACCATTATGACCACACTGCGTTAATGAGAAAACGGCCATTATGACCACATCGCATTTATGACTACACCGAGATTATGAACATACGGCGATTATGACAATACCAGGATTATGAAGGTCCAGCGATTATAACCATATCTCAAAGAGGACTACATCATAATAATCACCACACCCCGATAATGATCACATGAACCGCCACTATATACACATCACGATTATGACTACATCGCCATTATATCCATATCACGATCTTGATCAAACAGCCATGCTGTCCTTATCATTATCTTGACTACGCCGATATAATGTCCATATCATAATTACGACTACACCATCGTTATGTCAATATCATGATTATGTCTTCACCACCCTAATGCCCATATCATGATTATGACCGCTCCGCCATTATGTCCAAATCATGATTATGACTACAATGGAATTATGTCCATATCATGATTTTGACCCCACAGCCATTTTGTCCATATCATGATCATGAAATGGCGTTGTTTTTTTTCTCACATATTACACTTAAGCAACTGCCAGTGACATTGATAAAATCTTGATGATGTAAAAATAATAATAAAGGTTATATTTGATTTATCGCGCGCTGTGTCGATATGACGTTGCATCATCACTTGCAGTTTTGCGCACAGAAATCAAGCTACAAATATGACCACATCGTAATTATGACCAAACTGCTATTATGTCCATAGCACGTTTATGACTACACCGCCTTTTTTAACAAAACATCCATTATGACCATAACACGAATACACGGATACACAGCAATTATGACCACGCAACAATTATGAACAAACCGCCATTATGACCTTACCAAAATTATGACTACATCGTCATTATGACAAAACCGCGTTTATGACCACACCGTTTTTTTACCAAACATCCGATATGACTATAACACGTATACACGGATGCACAGCCATTATAAACATATCACGATTATGGGCAAACCGTAATTATGACTACATCACACTGCGATTATGACGTTCCGCGATTAATAACGTGCCGGAGATAAGACCACGCCTTGATCATGAGAACGACGCTGTGATGTTTATATTACGATAATGACAACACCGCAATTTTGTCTATATCACGATTATGACTATACCGTCATTATGTCAACATCAAGATTATGACCACACCGAAATCACGTCAATGTCATGAATATGACTTCACATCCATTATGACCTTTAACATGACTATGACTACACCACTATTATGTCCATATCAGGATTATGACCTCACAACCAGTATGTCCATTTCATGATTAACTTATAATAAACAAACATGGGTTTTTACCTGGGTTGATAAATCATTTCCAATGATTTAAAACAAGAAAATATGTTGGTAGCCACACGGACCGCTTTGTGCCATTATTTTGTCTGAATTTTCTATTTCAGGCACTCGGCACTAGATGGCACTGTCTAGGGGACCCGGCAGTGAAACTTCTGCTTGGATTTCCATGATGATTGTGCCTTAATCCTGACAGCCAATCAGGAGGAGGATTTAAAAAACTGACTGATCCCTCGTGACCTTTACCCTAAGCAGCTTGTCATATCTGGTAAGAAACTTGCACTCATCGCTTCGTAACTTTGCACTTGGATAATATGTTTTATTAGCTTATTTAGGCAAGAAATCAAGAAAGATGTCGTTGTAAAGGGTTTGTTTGCCAGATTGTTTGCTGATATTGCCATAGGAGAGATAGTTAGTAATTCCATACAGGGCACCTACAACAGTCACTGTGTGTTCTCCGTCACTGATCTCTGCGCCTAATCCAAACCCAGCCAGTCATTCAATATAGCAAAAATAAAATATCCAAATATATAGAAAAATTAAAATAGACTATTTATTCTGATAAAAAAATAGAATTGCTCTAAGAAAAGCGCATGCCTTCACAAAGGGAAATAGTTCTACTGGAGCCTAAACTGATCGGCAGCGAAATTATATGGGCTATTGCCAGATCCACCTCTGATCCCTGAGGTTCAGTGTCAGAAACAGCCGACAGGTGTCAGTAGGTGATAGTCTCTTGCAGACTGGATCCCCCAGGGGCGAAGAAATTGAGGTGCATGGTGGCAGCGTTCAACTACGATATCCTTTTAAAAGATTAAGACTCAAAACAAGAGAAATGTTAGTTTAAAAATCATTTGTTTGTAATGCATGTTTCAATATCTTCAGTGTATAAGTGATCCTATGAAAATTTGAGAAATGACGTTACTGAGATAGATCTTTTTCTGTGTCAAAATTGTTACTTGCAGATGAAAGTATTCAGTAATGGAACTTGATGTTAACATGACTCATATTTTCATGTTTTTGAATTATTTTCATACCATAATCTTCTTAGCAGATATTAAGTGACTGAAAAGTTTTTCCATCAGTAAAACATGCAAAGTCAGATTTGGGCATGGTCCACTGTGGCACCCCCCCCCCCCCCTATTATTGGGTTTTTCCTGAACCATATCCCAATCCTCAATATAATTTCGTCGAAATGGATTGAGCAAATTTGGGGTTAGCCTGCCAAGTATTAATGTCTGCTATTAAAATGCGCAAGATAAAACATGATTCCATGTACCGATAGCCGTAACTCAGTGCTGGCGCCGATCATCAAATGAACCCGTCAGAGCCGTGAATTAGTAATATAATTTGCCGCGAGGTGGCAGCACCTATTGAGGAATAGCAAGCACAAGTTTGATGGCTCAGTCAGCGGGAGGATTTAAGTATTTACCACTGAAAATCTAAATTTGACCTTGGCGGTGGTATGAAAAGATAATTATAGGCATGTGTAAGAAGCTACATAATGATTTCTTTCAATGAAACTGGTGCGCTTGATGGAGAAAAATGGCGATGATAATTATGGGTCATGTAACACATGCGTGACCGTACAAAAAACCCTATACGACTACACCTTCGCGCGAGGTAAATTTAATCTCAACCCACGAGAGGGCAGTGACCGGAAAGCGTTTCACTGAAAATACTGAACGGAAATAAGACGACACCCTTAACTCTGCAGTGACCTATTTATACAGTTATTATAAATTCCTCTTCAAAATCAACTAGACGTTTGCTTTTATGTAAAAAGCCATGAGCATTTTATGACATACAACACATACTAAAAGTTAATTGAAAAGTTATGAGCAAGGCCTTATGTAAAGGTTTTTGTAGTAAGTGCTATTTTACAGCCACGGATTCTATAGTTTCCAGGCTATATGTTTATACAAGCCTAGATTGCAGAACATTTTATATACGCTACGATACAAGAATTGCAATCAATCACACTGCACGGCCGTCAGATGGTAAAGCCGTTTTTTTAGTCAAGTGAAGTTGGTGCTCGAGCCGGTCACAGCGCACAGCCGAACCTATGTCCGCACCGGCTCCCTCCACGAGAAGTTTGGCAGTTCTAGTCTGTAATGAAAGGTCCGGGCTTAAAGGCGAGTTCACAGTAGATACAAATTACGCCAGTATAGTGTGCAAGGTGGAGGAAGCCGGAGAACCCAGAGAGAACCACTGGCCTCGGACGGGCCACTACAACCCACACTCATGGCAACACCTGGGATTGAACCCGGGTCGTCAGCGGAGAGGGCCGGGTGTTTTATCGCACGGCTGTCCAGACAGAGCCAGTTTTGGTCAAGTGAAAACGTCACACAACTCCAAAAAAACATCAAAAGCGCGCCGAATACTGTATCTCAGCGTTTACAATATTGTTATTTTTTATTTAATTGTCAGCCAAGCAATACGACGTATTCGTATACGACCAATTGTTTACGACTTATAAATAACCAAATTTTGATAATTCTGTTGGTATAATAATTATTATTATAATCAGATTCAAAGACGAGTTCTATATACTACGGCACGGAGATATATTAAACGTGGCTAGATAAGGGGATGTTGACAAATGTAAGAAGCCCGGGATCAAGTGTTGATTTACGATCCCAAACCTTGGGGATAATTGCTCATGAATAATTAATGAAGTAAACGTTCCAGCGGCAAATACCCTCTTGTAAACGTGAACTTTGTGACCTGATTGGGCACTATGTCTCCGGTCCGCAAGGTCAAGGTCTGGCCAAGCTGTTAGCTACGTGTGTTTGTTTGTGCATGGGTATGTAGACTCGCACAGAATATTTTGCTGTGATTTGATTGGATGATTCAAACAAAAGGAGTCACTTCTGGCCGGTTATTGACAGGCGGAAAGTTAAAAGAAAGTTCGATAAGGTACTCTCAACGCTGCATAAAAACCGGATTGATCCTTGTTAAATATATAAAGGTTTTCTTTAGGAAGAATCGACGGTTATTACTTTCTATATTTATAATTATCCCATTTAACAAATTTCATTTTACCCAAGACATGTGGACAAACCCAACAGATGTAGCCCCTACTTTTTCCCAACAGGGACCTCCCTTAAAGAATATATATATATATATTTATATGTATACAGTAGAGCGCCGTATTTCCAAATGCCGAATTTCCGAAAATTCGTTTTTCCGAAATTTAAAAGGGGGAACCGAAAATTTATTCGTATTTCCGAAATATTTTTGAAGCATGTGGTAAAGACCTCAAATGAATTTTAGGAATTATGAGTCAAAAAGGCCTGCAGTCAGGAGGTTACGCCGAGTGATGACCCTAATTAATTAGTTCTGGGCCGATCCTGTCGCCAAATCAAAGGTGTGATAACTACAGTTAACGCACGATACGCCAGGCTCCGTATACCCCTAGTAAACGGCTGAACAGTTTATCACAGAGCACTTGTATATTATCAACCATGTCTTGTTTGTACTCAAGCAAGCATAGTTCGTCGGCTTTGGCTGGGAATTCTGGCCAAACAACTTGGCAGTTTACTCGCAAGAATATTGATGATGTTTCATTCGCACATCGCTTGTGCTCATGTAGGGTAAAATGCGATGCCATAGCATGCGGGCCTGGCCTAACAGTTCATTCAGAAGGGGCAACTGTGTCATTTACTTGAACTCCCCGTTATACAGCTTATTCATCTCTTCAAATTTATCGTCAAGAAGAACACCATTCGACACGATCGTCTCGCTGTCACTTGCCAGAGATATGGAGTCAAAGCAAAGACTGCATTATGCGTGTGCCGCACTGGCGCCGCCTGCGGGCTGTTAAAGAAACTAATCGAGCTACAATAATGGCGATGTCATTTGACCCTTCCCTCTCGTGTATTTGTTTGAAAAAAATGGCATACAACCTAAAAACAGTTGGGTTTTACCTATCAAACTCTGCATTAAATCCGATATTTTATAAGTTCAGGTCGTAAATTACGTGGGTCGAAAAGAAACACGGTGTTCCCTCAGTGATATAGCGTTAGGTTAATCATTTACTGTCGTACGAAATTGGCCCTTGACCCCCGACCGAATTTCCTAAATTCGTTTTTCCGAAAGAAAAGCTTGTACCCCGACGCTTTCGGAAATACGGCGCTCTTCTCTCTCTCTCTCTCTCTCTCTCTCTCTCTCTCTCTATATATATATATATATATATATATATATATATATATATATATATACAAATTGAACTTGTCTGAAAGATCACCTGTCTAATAAGACCAGCTGTGGTTGATATATACATGAAGCCTACACTATTGGACCAATTAAAAGCAGAAGGAGGATTGCTGGTGTTCAGCCTACACTACTGGAGTACCAATTAAAAGCAGGAGGAGGATTGCTGGTGGTTCAGCCTACACTACTGGAGTACCAATTAAAAGCAGAAGGAGGATTGCTGGTGGTTCAGCCTACACTACTGGAGTACCAATTAAAAGCAGAAGGAGGATTGCTGGTGGTTCAGCCTACACTACTGGAGTACCAATTAAAAGCAGGAGGACGATTGCTGGTGGTTCAGCCTACACTACTGGAGTACCAATAAAAAGCAGGAGGAGGATTGCTGGTGGTTCAGCCTACACTACTGGAGTACCAATTAAAAGCAGAAGGAGGATTGCTGGTGGTTCAGCCTACACTACTGGAGTACCAATTAAAAGCAGGAGGACGATTGCTGGTGGTTCAGCCTACACTAATGGAGTACCAATAAAAAGCAGGAGGAGGATTGCTGGTGGTTCAGCCTACACTACTTGAGTACCAATTAAAAGCAGGAGGAGGATTGCTGGTGGTTCAGCCTACACTACTGGAGTACCAATTAAAAGCAGAAGGAGGATTGCTGGTGGTTCAGCCTACACTACTGGAGTACCAATTAAAAGCAGGAGGACGATTGCTGGTGGTTCAGCCTACACTACTGGAGTACCAATAAAAAGCAGGAGGAGGATTGCTGGTGTTCAGCCTACACTACTGGAGTACCAATTAAAAGCAGGAGGAGGATTGCTGGTGGTTCAGCCTACACTACTGGAGTACCAATTAAAAGCAGAAGGAGGATTGCTGGTGGTTCAGCCTACACTACTGGAGTACCAGTTAAAAGCAGAAGGAGGATTGCTGGTGGTTCAGCCTACACTACTGGAGTACCAATTAAAAGCAGGAGGAGGATTGCTGGTGGTTCAGCCTACACTACTGGAGTACCAATTAAAAGCAGGAGGAGGATTGCTGGTGGTTTAGCCTACACTACTGGAGTACCAATTAAAAGCAGGAGGAGGATTGCTGGTGGTTTAGCCTACACTACTGGAGTACCAATAAAAAGCAGGAGGAGGATTGCTGGTGGTTCAGCCTACACTACTGGAGTACCAATAAAAAGCAGGAGGAGGATTGCTGGTGGTTCAGCCTACACTACTGGAGTACCAATTAAAAGCAGGAGGAGGATTGCTGGTGGTTCAGCCTACACTACTGGAGTACCAATTAAAAGCAGGAGGAGGATTGCTGGTGGTTCAGCCTACACTACTGGAGTACCAATTAAAAGCAGGAGGAGGATTGCTGGTGGTTCAGCCTACACTACTGGAGTACCAATTAAAAGCAGGAGGAGGATTGCTGGTGGTTTAGCCTACACTACTGGAGTACCAATTAAAAGCAGGAGGAGGATTGCTGGTGGTTCAGCCTACACTACTGGAGTACCAATTAAAAGCAGGAGGAGGATTGCTGGTGGTTCAGCCTACACTACTGGAGTACCAATTAAAAGCAGGAGGAGGATTGCTGGTGGTTTAGCCTACACTACTGGAGTACCAATTAAAAGCAGGAGGAGGATTGCTGGTGGTTCAGCCTACACTACTGGAGTACCAATTAAAAGCAGAAGGAGGATTGCTGGTGGTTCAGCCTACACTACTGGAGTACCAATTAAAAGCAGAAGGAGGATTGCTGGTGGTTCAGCCTACACTACTGGAGTACCAATTAAAAGCAGGAGGAGGATTGCTGGTGGTTCAGCCTACACTACTGGAGTACCAATTAAAAGCAGGAGGAGGATTGCTGGTGGTTCAGCCTACACTACTGGAGTACCAATTAAAAGCAGGAGGAGGATTGCTGGTGGTTCAGCCTACACTACTGGAGTACCAATTAAAAGCAGGAGGAGGATTGCTGGTGGTTTAGCCTACACTACTGGAGTACCAATTAAAAGCAGGAGGAGGATTGCTGGTGGTTCAGCCTACACTACTGGAGTACCAATTAAAAGCAGGAGGAGGATTGCTGGTGGTTCAGCCTACACTACTGGAGTACCAATTAAAAGCAGGAGGAGGATTGCTGGTGGTTCAGCCTACACTACTGGAGTACCAATTAAAAGCAGGAGGAGGATTGCTGGTGGTTCAGCCTACACTACTGGAGTACCAATTAAAAGCAGGAGGAGGATTGCTGGTGGTTCAGCCTACACTACTGGAGTACCAATTAAAAGCAGAAGGAGGATTGCTGGTGGTTCAGCCTACACAACTGGAGTACCAATTAAAAGCAGAAGGAGGATTGCTGGTGGTTCAGCCTACACTACTGGAGTACCAATTAAAAGCAGGAGGAGGATTGCTGGTGGTTCAGCCTACACTACTGGAGTACCAATTAAAAGCAGGAGGAGGATTGCTGGTGGTTCAGCCTACACTACTGGAGTACCAATTAAAAGCAGGAGGAGGATTGCTGGTGGTTCAGCCTACACTACTGGAGTACCAATTAAAAGCAGAAGGAGGATTGCTGGTGGTTCAGCCTACACTACTGGAGTACCAATTAAAAGCAGAAGGAGGATTGCTGGTGGTTCAGCCTACACTACTGGAGTACCAATTAAAAGCAGGAGGAGGATTGCTGGTGGTTCAGCCTACACTGGAGTGCCAATTAAAAGCAGGAGGAGGATTGCTGGTGGTTTAGCCTACACTACTGGAGTACCAATTAAAAGCAGGAGGAGGATTGCTGGTGGTTCAGCCTACACTACTGGAGTACCAATTAAAAGCAGAAGGAGGATTGCTGGTGGTTCAGCCTACACTACTGGAGTACCAATTAAAAGCAGGAGGACGATTGCTGGTGGTTCAGCCTACACTACTGGAGTACCAATAAAAAGCAGGAGGAGGATTGCTGGTGGTTCAGCCTACACTACTGGAGTACCAATTAAAAGCAGGAGGAGGATTGCTGGTGGTTCAGCCTACACTACTGGAGTACCAATTAAAAGCAGGAGGAGGATTGCTGGTGGTTCAGCCTACACTACTGGAGTACCAATTAAAAGCAGGAGGAGGATTGCTGGTGGTTTAGCCTACACTACGGGAGTACCAATAAAAAGCAGGAGGAGGATTGCTGGTGGTTCAGCCTACACTACTGGAGTACCAATTAAAAGCAGAAGGAGGATTGCTGGTGGTTTAGCCTACACTACTGGAGTACCAATAAAAAGCAGGAGGAGGATTGCTGGTGGTTCAGCCTACACTACTGGAGTACCAATTAAAAGCAGGAGGAGGATTGCTGGTGGTTCAGCCTACACTACTGGAGTACCAATTAAAAGCAGGAGGAGGATTGCTGGTGGTTCAGCCTACACTACTGGAGTACCAATTAAAAGCAGAAGGAGGATTGCTGGTGGTTCAGCCTACACTACTGGAGTACCAATTAAAAGCAGAAGGAGGATTGCTGGTGGTTCAGCCTACACTACTGGAGTACCAATTAAAAGCAGGAGGAGGATTGCTGGTGGTTCAGCCTACACTACTGGAGTACCAATAAAAAGCAGGAGGAGGATTGCTGGTGGTTCAGCCTACACTACTGGAGTACCAATTAAAAGCAGGAGGAGGATTGCTGGTGGTTCAGCCTACACTACTGGAGTACCAATTAAAAGCAGGAGGAGGATTGCTGGTGGTTCAGCCTACAATACTGGAGTACCAATTAAAAGCAGGAGGAGGATTGCTGGTGGTTTAGCCTACACTACTGGAGTACCAATTAAAAGCAGGAGGAGGATTGCTGGTGGTTCAGCCTACACTACTGGAGTACCAATTAAAAGCAGGAGGAGGATTGCTGGTGGTTCAGCCTACACTACTGGAGTACCAATTAAAAGCAGGAGGAGGATTGCTGGTGGTTTAGCCTACACTACTGGAGTACCAATTAAAAGCAGGAGGAGGATTGCTGGTGGTTCAGCCTACACTACTGGAGTACCAATTAAAAGCAGAAGGAGGATTGCTGGTGGTTCAGCCTACACTACTGGAGTACCAATTAAAAGCAGGAGGAGGATTGCTGGTGGTTTAGCCTACACTACTGGAGTACCAATTAAAAGCAGGAGGAGGATTGCTGGTGGTTCAGCCTACAATACTGGAGTACCAATTAAAAGCAGGAGGAGGATTGCTGGTGGTTTAGCCTACACTACTGGAGTACCAATTAAAAGCAGGAGGAGGATTGCTGGTGGTTCAGCCTACACTACTGGAGTACCAATTAAAAGCAGGAGGAGGATTGCTGGTGGTTCAGCCTACACTACTGGAGTACCAATTAAAAGCAGGAGGAGCTGGTGGTTCAGCCGTTTCATTTGAGTTCGAACGTATTGCAAAGTTGATACGTTAATATGCAGTGTACAATAAAGTCACATTGCTAAGTAAGCTCATTCGTGACAATGTATATCACGGTATAGTTTTCAGAAAGGGAAATTATATTTGAACCACAAGAACATAAATTTAGTAAACATATTTCGTTGAAAGGTTGACCACATGCAGTGGTTCGAAATATTTCATACATACACATAAGAAAAACAGATAAGCGTGAGTTGTGCTGTGAAACGCAGGCGTGATAGCTAGCCACTTGTCACCTGACCTAAAATATCTCATTTAAATTCAAATGATGTTGCCCGCCGGATCATATGTTTATGTACCGTAAAGTTCATGCAGCTACAAAGCGGGTGAACAAGTGATAAGCCACGCACACAAGCGTGCTGTGGGCATAAAAATAGTCCACTCAGTATAATGAGGTAAGCGGCCCAGTCTCAATGTATTTCAAGTGGGGTGCGTGCCGTGAATGTTGACTCAGGACAGAAGCCGTGCCGTGATGCTATTGGCTGGTTCATGTGTGACGTCCTTGTCGTATTTTTTAAATGAAATCTATTAATACAGGCACTTTATGTATTTCTTTTGAAAAATATGTTAAAAATGTTTGAGTTATTAGTCCAGGCGATATTGAAAATTGAAGGTCCATATTTGATAATATCCGCTAAGGCCGTATATATATATATATATATATATATATATATATATATATATATATATATATATATATATATATATATATACTGCGGTTGCCTTTTTATTGGCGAGATTTTTAACTTCGCAATATTCGCGAATATGGAATAATCGCGAAAATGAAATATATAGATATATATGATCACCATTTATATTGACAAGTATATTAAACTTGCATAAATAAGAAACTATCGCCGAAGCATGACTGCTTTTGTATAACGCGCGGGTTTTCATGGAGCAATAAAAAAAGAGCTCGAGTTTTCGTGACTTTGGCCATATATAATATATTGTTCTTCAATGTGATCTTTATGTAACCAAAACCTTTTTCTGTGCTCCATCCTCAATCTCAGATAATATTTATTCAATGAACATGGCATAACCATGAAACCATGACGGGAGCAAGACAGAGTGTGTGTATGTGCCAGTGTTCCTTGGGAAGATAAAAAAGAACGTGGCTACGCATGATAGTGGCGTACTGGTAAGGCCAAAGCAGAAATATTTAATGTTTGAATTCCATCACCAGGTCCTGCTGTGAGTAACTTACTGACAGAGGTTTACATATCTGCATCAACTCTATCCTACAATCTAGAATCCGACATTTCAATGTACAGATTTAAAAAAAAAAAAAATTTGTCCTTTAAATGAGGCACGCAGAGGAAGAACCATGTTGTGATTTTAAATATGTCAAATTTGGTTTCATTTCTGTTTCTTAAAACATATGACAATGCATAAAATTAGGATAAAAAATAAGGGAAGAAGAAAAAAATAAGCAAGAACGGTCAGGTAAAATTTTATATCAATATAATTCATGGTGGTGGCACTAAACCTTGTCCCACTGCTCCTTTATGGCCTCCCATACGAAGTGTCGGAAGCAATGGCAGGTGTGTCCTAAGGGGGTCGTTTATACATCCCCCCCCCCCCCCCCAAGGCTGAGGAGTTTGACATTATGTCGACAAGGGTCCCTCGTAACACTACCGGTGAGTGTATCCAGTTCGGCTCATTAACACAAGGCCGGGTTACAACTCGACCCTTGAAAAAGCCGACCCCGGCAAATTCACGTGGACCTGCCCTAACGCAAAAATAGGTAATATGCAAGTACATGTATAGTTGACCGGCTTCTGTGGCTCAGGGATAGAGCGCAGGACTCAAAGCCGGGAGATCATGGGTTCAAGGCTGTGAGGTTTTTCACGGTCGGCCCCCACCCAGGGTGAGCGCTCTGCAGGCGTATCACTCACATACGAGTGCGTCTTTGGGGGGGGGGTCCTCGGTGTTATGACCCAGTAATGGGTATTACACACCCGGGACCCGCAGGTGCGGTGGACACCGGGCCTGGGTGACACCAGGATACAAAAAAAATTAAAAATGATAGGAAGCGAGTGCTACCGCCCTGTCACGTAGTCCCAAACCGAAATGGAAACTCTGCAGATGTACATACTTAGTTTAAGAATTAGATAAGTCAGCATTAAAAGGAATGAAGACGGTTACCTCCACAAAAAAAATGTATTATTTATTTTCCACCTTTAAGGGATCACGCCATATAAGATGTGTTTAAATAATGTTGAGCATGCAAGGGTATGTCTGGTTCAACGTGTTAGTCATGTTGTGTGGGTTTGCGATAACATTCATTTGGTCTTCACAAGAGATGCTGAGACGAATTTTGATCATTGCAACAGTCTTGAAGAAAATAGTGAAGTACATGTATCATCAAAAATAAAAATGTCAGAGACTGTATATTAATTTGTTTTCTAAGAACAGTTACTTCAAATCATAATGAAACATTAAAGAAAAACACGCAAGTGGTCTCTTTATAAAACATAACAGTGGCAATATACAACACGTATGGCGGCGGTTGTCTGGGATATTTTAGTCGTGTAATGTCTGATCTTTGAACAGATACCTTCACCTGGGCAGCCGTCACGCTTCAACGATTCACGAGGCTTATATTTACACACGCATATTCGTGAACGGGAGATGCGCGAATATACACTGACATGCAAGCAAACATAACGACGAGCGCTTTGTGGTCTATAGGAACATGTACTCGGGACAGACTCCGGGGTAATCTTTAGGTGTCTTAAATATAAAGGCATGGCGCATAATAAGGTCATGTATACAAAGAGAACTGCTTATGATGGTTTGAAAGAATATCAAATCACGCATGCGCGCTACTGCTTATACTGAGTGGCGCAGGTACCATATATAGGGCACTTGGTGTTAAACACATACAGACTTTAATTTACATTGACAAGTCAAAACGCTTGCCGGGCAGATCTTTACCGCATTTCACTTATCTGCGCTTTGGTGCCTGGATACCTGTGTGGGTTGCTGAGGGTCACCTGAAATTTCGTTAAAAGCAGGTAAAGTCCACATACTTTTTTACGTTTATTTGTATACTGCAGTAATTAGTAATATATCATGGTGTAAAGTAGTCCAGAAATTAACGCTGACGGGCTTTCGAAATGTTGTTGATATTGCTGTCGGAAGGAAAAGCCTGGTACACGTCATAATTCTAATTTAAAAGTTATCGGGGCTTAGATATGAACATTTAGCCGGGACAAGGTTTCAGGCTTAAACTATTCGTGCTCGACGCTGACGGACCGGGGCTTTAGGGGCAGAGTCTTCGTGAAGTCCATCAGCGTCCAGTTTTGGTCTATATATATATATGAGTTTTATAACTTCTGTGAATTTGCATATCATGGGTAAAAGATTCTGGATGCAACGACTAAAGTTGTCCGTTAAGGATAAGTACGGTTTTATCACCTTGTTCAGGAGGTTACTATAATTGTCATGCAGACTGTGATTCCCATATGTTTGCATATTACTAAATATTTTATCTGCGGGCATTGTAGCCTCAGTTGTTTTCTCAATTACTTTTCCCGATTCTGGTGCTATCGTATCTACCTGTTGTATCCAAGGGGTATTAAAGTGCAATGTGGACAGTCCTCTAAACATGAACTTTACTGGAGCGCATACCTCCGCCAAGGTAAACAATCCTTCTGGACCCGCCACTTTATCCAGATCCGGAAATCAATGGTGAAATCCTTGCCCATCTGTTAGCCCTTTCAAGATTTAAGTATTTTTTAATGCTAAAACATGTTAACAGACAAACAAATTTGTAAAAAAACTAGACGACCTAAGATCGGGCGCTTTCCGGAAAGTCATTAGACAAAAAGTATTTCCAAGTTCAAGGTCAGTGAGGGGTCAGACTTCAAAGTCCGTTTAAAGATTGCACAGAGACAAACAAATTGGCTACAGTTCACCTCCTGGCATATGAAATGATCGTGTTATAAACATTCCCGCGAAATCTCGCTTATTCTTGTTTGGCGGGAAGCTGTACGAGGTTAGGTAAGACTTGCAATATTGTCACTTTGAGAAAATTAAATGCTACCTAATGCAGAAAACTATACCTTTCTAGTCTAAAGATTTACAGAGACAGAAAATGAACCTAAATATATATTCAATTTCAAAAGTTTAAGCTTATGTGACCAATGTAATCTCGAACAACGGTGCGAGTTTTGACGAATTTGGCAATAATCCTACCTGACGTATGTCATAAGAACAAGTCTCATTATTTCCGAATATTTCATATGCGTAACCATGTTAACTGCAAAGGAGGTACGAAGAGATGAATAACATAAGATTTTTTATTTGGCTACGATCACTTTTTATGAGAAAATAAAGATTTTGAGGTATTTAGACCTTGACTTCTTACCAGAAACAATACGCTTCGAAGAATAACGGATATATTCAAACTTTTAATAAGTTTCAAAGCGATTGCGGGAAAATTGTTCCCTGGGGAGTAGAGTAAAACAAACAGAAAGACAGACATCAGAGCTGAGCACTTGCTTTACGAATCAAATCTATCCCGTCAAGCAAAAATAGAGACTTGTTTAAAAAAAATAATTTCTTTGGTAGAGGTTTATAAATCGTAACAATAATACTATACGGTTCTCACAAGCTTGTTATTCAAAATGGTCCGTTTGTTGTACGGTACTTGTAAAACGTCAAAAAATGTTCTTTTTAAGTTTCCGTCTTATATTGTATGATTGCTAGATTAGAAGATTATATCTGGAAGACAGTAATAAAACTTAAGAAGAATTAGGTCACCCTACTTGACAAATAATATGTAGGTTAAACTTCAATCAGTAAAATCCACAGAAGATTATATTTAATTACAAAGGCCCTTCTCTTAAATACTTGAATGAAAGGGTTCACTTACCGCAAAAGTTAAGACATGAGTAGGGAGTACTTAGCACACGCATATATCAATTTACTTTATCCATAGAGGCGAAAAACATTACTCTCACAGGCATCTTAGGACCTGTTATATGTCTTGGTTATATGCCTGCTGCAAGCTATAAGGTAGCCTGTCTTATAAGACTTGGTACCTTTAAATCGATAATCCGCTTTATTTTTTAAAAAAATCCTCTTTATGCATGTGTAATGTACGTATTTCAAGCGTGTGAAACGTGTATCACACGACATACTGTGTATAAGGCCAAGGGATATCCCTTTGAAAAGTGAATTTAGTCAGTGAGTAAAGAACATTTATAGTTCCGGAAGAATACGGAACACCAGGGATTGACACATGTTGTTTGTAATACAATGAGCCAGCTTAAATTATTAATATATTACCCGACTATTTTATTCTACCTTCGCAAGAATGTAAAACACGTCATATAAGAATTCATTCGCTGAATGGAAGACATAAAGTTAAATTGATGCCACTGAGATAAATCGTATCTATATTTCTTATCATGGATGTGCAGTCTACAGCTTGAACTAATTCCTGTTTTCCAGATACTAGCACTATTCATTTTGTCCTCGTATCGTTTAGACAATGTTATCGTCCATCATTGTTTTGGTCACGTGATACTCTCCGACTGACATTGTGTCAGTTAAATATGCTTAGATCTCTGGCTATTTGTGACTGTCCAGATTTCTTTAAACTTTGACTTCTAAAATATCCCACTTTAGGGAATATCACTTTCAGTAAATGTTTTTTTTTATATCACTTCGATGCCATTCATTCTTTGGATACATTTTGTCTGGATATGTTGTCAAAATTGAATTACATGTATATATAAACAATATATCTATTCTATTTGTTTGTCTACTGATAGACCGTGGTCTGATCTGCTCCACTTCTCTTTTGCAGGAAATCATTCCAACCCAGGACGCCTCTGTGATAAAGCCAGTTTAAAAAGAACGAATTGAACATCGGTTGGTAGTTGCGGCAAAAGAAGAAAACTGTTACAACAGCTTCAGTTATCAGGTTTTACATGTAAAAGAAATGCGACAACATTAAACAAAAATTAAACAAGACAACTTTCTGAAACAATAAAGGATTAGGAAAAAACGATTTTGCAGTTTCATAAGACAGCAAAGATGGCTCGAGTTCAGGTTGGGACCTTTCACTGGGCAGACTACCTCGTATTCGCTCTAGTGTTGGTCATATCGGCCGGCATTGGTGTGTTTTACGGCTGCACAGGAGGCAAGCAGAAAACAACAAAAGAGTTCCTCATGGCCGACCGCTCCATGGCCGTTATACCGGTCACCCTATCGTTGCTAGCCAGCTTCATGTCCGCCATTACGTTACTAGGGACGCCGGCTGAAATCTATCAGTTCGGCACGCAGTACTGGGTGATCTGGGTCGGCTACGGCATCATGATCCCTCTGGCCGCTCACGTGTTTCTGCCGATTTTCTACAACCTGAAGCTGACCAGTGTGTTTGAGGTAAGTCGTGTGATCGTAATAGGAAAATGTATGTTAAATACAGTAGATTCTCGTTCATCCGGACACTGAATATCCGAATTTTCATTTATTCGAATATTAAACTCGGAAATTGTATTTAGAATAAATATTACTTATTTATCCAAGTATTCAATTATCCGAATATGTTTTTTTGTAACAATAGTTTTTTTTTCGAATAATTTAGGTCTACTCTAGTACACCAATAATATTGTGTGAATATCGCTTTTTCAAGTATTGAAAAATTTGGTCCATGGTCTCTGGTATAATTAATCCTCCCAAGTAGAGATAGCGTCATTTCGGCCCCCGACAGTAGGGAGTCTACGACCAGCGCACTGGCTATCAGAGTGCCGTTACAACCTTCAACGAGGAACGCACTTTAAGGCTCTATGAGGATGCATATATTTTCTTCATTTTTGGCAGCGCCTCATGACCTACAACCACGCTGTCACTTGACATAAACCAGACTAATCGTTAGTTCGTTTAGTATACGTTCTAAAAACACCAACAATGAGCGAGTAAAATCCACTTTTAACTCAGCATATTGGTAAATCCCTCTGGGTATGTTTGGTTATTTCTGACCGCAAGAATACAAGCATGGCTCACACTAAAGCTGCAGCCAACTTGTACGCGACACATGAAAATAACTCGTTACCAAAGAGACCAAGTTTCAGTTTTGGTTATGACTTCACATGTTTTCTTTTTAATTCATCATTCGTTGCCTAATTTTTTAAATCATGGGTTGTTTATCATGATATAAATGCAACATAATGTAATGACCCCTGTAATGCCTTCCTCCTTATTGCTTGTATCACGACTAAAGCTTTGCATACCAGCCTGCTGAGAATCTACTGTCCTCACGGTTGCGGCAGAGAGGACGACTTATAAGGGTTACTGAGGGTATTTATTATTGATAATTCGTCAAAATGTATGTTGGGAAGCTCTATCGGGGTGGTGCACCATCGAAAATGTATAACTCCATCCGACTGTGAGACCTATGACATATCATGGTAAATAATACGATAAGCGAGAGCCCTGGGAGATCCATTGAAAGACTAGAGACATTCCACTCAAATTGAATAACGAATTTTCGTCGAAAGCATATGTAAAGTACAGCGTTTTTCACTTTCCATATCGTTTGATAAGCACTGATCAGTGGTGATAAGCTGCATATCTGCCCCGATTTCTCTCGAAGTCGATTTGAGCCAGCAGCTGGTGGGGTAAAAACTTGTTACAATGTATCACCTGAGAGCAGTCCGGCTCTCTGAGCAAATAATTGTTTCTGGTCAGGAGACTGCTTCATGCATACATGTTGCAAAGTATTATAAGTGAGTTCTGTTTTCATTCATAAACACAATAATTAGCTAAATTGCCGGTACATTCAAATATATTCCTATTTGCGGCCATTTCCCTCTCAAAAACATCATGTATATTTTTATATGATTTTTTTTTTCTCACGGCGAGCAATGTAAGTAATGAGTTTTTTTCTTTGCGTCTTTGCTCGGCGTATGTCAACCATGGCATTCGCTCAGCTTCGCCTCACGATTGTCATGTATGACACAACCCTTGTAAAACCTTAGGCTAAAATAAAAAAAAGATATGGTTCTCGGGCACTTTTTTCAGAAATCAATGCGGGCAGGCGGTTTTTTGTTTTATAATTTTTGTATGTTTTGATAAAAATTTCAAATGATAAGGGAAAAGCATGATAAAAACAGATTTATTTTGCTAAACAAGTAAAAGCACTATATAACAAAGGAAATTGTATGTTTTAATCTTCTTGAAAGAAATGTCCGAGCGGCTGCAGCTCAAAATTGGTAAGTTTCAAATAAAAATCAAAATAAAAAGTTTTGATGCGGGGGTTTAAATTGATGCGGGCGGTGCCTGAGAACCATACCTTTTATTTTTTTGGCCTTATATGATGCACATCATATCACTGCGCTTTAACCAATACTTGCATTGGCTAAAAAAAAGCCGAATTTCCCAAACTCACATTTGGTCATAGTAATAGTCACAGGTGACCTATTTGCACTATGTGTTTTTAGTTTTGACCATGTCCTTTATTATCGTGTAATCTTAAAGTGAACTAAAGTAGTCACAAGGTTAGCCGCAAGTAGTTTGCAATAAAGCACCGATATTTTCCTCGTATTTTGCCATTTTGAAGTCAGTGACTCTTCGCAATCGCTGTTTGTGTATTTTTGCATCACTATTCAGTAGGTGCTTGTATGAAAGTTGACACTGTCACACGAGAGCTTTGTACACAAAGCGTACCCTCCCCCTGGACCACTGAGGAGAACGCGTCGCGGGACACGTGACCTTAGTGCAAGTCGAAGGGTTAACGTCAGTTAGGTGTTTTACCTGGGTCGTGTGCTGCAGTGTATATTTATAGACAAAACGCTTTCACGAGAAATATTTATCTCCTCATACATTTGTCGACACATTATATCTGATTTTTCTTGCGAATATTACTAAATAATGACTTGCACCAAATACGTTTTGAAAGTCATTAAAATGGAGGATTATCAACGATAACCCTCTTATACCTGACGAAATTGCATTTTCCTCAAATAGTATCTACAGTATCGCGTGCTAAGGCTACAGTTATGGAAGATATGCCCTTTTCACGATTATAGGCGTCTGTTTATACTAATAATCAAAAGATAAACATAACAAATTATTTGTGTCAATATTCCGTGATAAAGATCCAAACCCAATGGACATCGCACTAGGGATACTGTACAGGTATGTGTGTAATAAAGTGTTCAAACAAATGCGTGTCCTTGTACACTGAGGTAGCCCGTATAATCAAGAACCGCGCTGTTCACTTTATGGGTCTATTATTTCCGCCTATGTTTAAGTTCACATATGGCGTCCACAATCGGCCCTGTTCAATGATATTTATGATACGTTTGGACTGATCTGAGTGAATTATAGTAAAAACAATAAAAACGGTATTTTGTATGGTTGTGATAAGATAAACTCTCCGGTAATAGTTTATATATATATATATATATATATATATATATATATATATATATATATATATAGATAGATAGATAGATAGATATGAGCTTCTGCGTAATAACACGTGTTCGATCAAACATTCACAAGCCTAAACACCTATTCAACTCCACAGTGTTTCCGGACTCTACCAAATAGGGTTACTCTTGTGTTATCAAGAAATGCACGCTTTGATGACTTTTAAGTCAACATACAATGCTTGAAGGCTTTCGTTACCATAATAGACAATTAGGTCTTCACTATGGAGAGGAGGAGAGGGTCATTTGGCAAAGCTCAAACATTGCCTGGCACATTTACATGTGCGGACGCTGTTATGATTTGGGGGACATGTTTTTAAGAAAAATTTGGCAAACTGATCATATTCGTTTTGTATTTCAGTGAAATTATTGTGTATATCTCCGGGTTTTTAATGTCCATCACTAAAATTCGATATTGACATTTTACACTTTTCATGATGTTTAAATATTGAGAAAGAAAAAAAAAGGACCTGTAAAAATGGCGCCATTTTCTTTCTGGACAGAGTTTGTGAAAAATGCCCTAGAAAAAAACCTGAGTCATTGTGAACTTGTATTGTATTGTTTACCCAAACGCGGGTAGGAAACAGGTACCATATCCTTTCAAAGTATAGTTCAATAATCGCTTTTTGAATAAAATAATAAGAAGTGGTAATATTTTAAACAAATAGCGAAGTAATGTCATTATGCAGGCAGTGTGTGGTGTATGTCTGCGGCGAAACCCTGTCTGATTTGCAAAGCCACACAAGTCAAGAGGTGCACAGAAAACAATACGGTCACGTCACACGCAGGGTCATTAGGTCAAGGACGTTTGACAAGGTCTGTTGACCCATTGTCCGTAAACCTTATGTCAACCCTTGACCTGTGCAGAGCGGATTAACCGGACATGTCCAAACAGGGGCACGTATTAAAGGATTTGAAATCCAACGAAAAAGATTAAAAAAATATATTCTATATCTATCAGGTATTTTTTGTCAAAGATTCCTAAATGGTTCACTAATACACTTAACCCTTAACGGACCCGTATTTGAAGTGGTCATCTTGACCAGCTTTAAGACTTGAGAACAGTCCATATGGTCATAGATAGATTGTAAATAAATGTGAAAGATACATTAATATAAATGATACGAATTGTAAAAAAATAGTACATCAATAAAAATGTTCTGATTTTTAGTTAAGTGTTAAGTGATACTATACTGTAACTAAGGTTATGCTTATTTCTGTACCCTTCTTACAACATCAGAATATACTTCTGACGGCAACTGAACATCTATTGCATTTTATACATGTGATAACTGCTCTGTGACCGCCATGGTGGTTGTCATTAGCCTTTTTTTTAATATCGACTAAGTTTTCCGCCAACCTTTACATGATAAAACACGCACAATTTTGTAATATTTTATTTAACAATATTAAAAAAAGAGTTCCAATAATACTGAAAATAAATCTTAGAATTTCATAACCAAGCACATATGGGACATAAAGTTAAAGTTGATTGGTATTAATGTATATAATAAAATGCACAATTGTCGCTTTTATTATACTAAGGCGTAATATATCATAATCAGTCCATATATCAATCAAATGAATCAAAAAGCAGATTTACTCATATCAAAGTACTGGCTTTACTCCATGTATAGAATTATCAGCAGACCTTATAAAAAGGTATTTACTCTTGGCGCAAGCTTCAATATATTGATCTGACCTTCAATTAATACGCTTTGATCCATGCGCTGTACTTGTTTGATCTGTATTAATTAGTGATTCCACTCTACGCTCGCTTCACTCCACGTCTGGCTGTACAATGTTTACTTAGTGGTCTCACATTCTTAGGTCAGTTCAGGGTATACTCTAAGAAAATCTGCACAAACTTGTGATTAAGCGTTCAGTGTCAGCATTTAAGGAGGCCCATATGTATCTAAGATATTAAAGTATTTATATAGTGTAATTAAAAGTGTGTTTATATTAGGTCTCCATGATTATTTCGCTTAAGTGAAATGCACCGCTGTTAAGAGTTTGCTTCCGGCCAATTATACCATGAAATTTGCTCTATGGTCTGTTAAATTAATGTAATATTCTTTATAAATGGAAATATGACAGAATCTTAAACAAGAGCCTGGTATATGGCGCACATATAAGATGTAAATAATCGATAACATTTTATTTACTCATTGGCAAACAATGTACGATATAACTAATTTCATCATTCAAGGGTTTCTGACTCTTAGGTGTAAACCAATACATTTTTTTTTTCAAAGAGACACTGTCCTATGGCCTGGCATCGGTTTTGTAAAAGGAAGAGAGAATTTGCGAGGACAGGAATGGCCATCTGCAACCGAGGATCCAATGTGTATTCTGCCCTTCTCAACTTCAAGAAACTCGCAAAATACATTTGAAATAATATATAACTAAATATATGATCATATATCTAAATTAACATTAAAAATTAAAGTAAATATAAATTAGAATATAAAAATGTAATCTTTTGATTTCAGGATTTTCAGAGTTATATTCAATTGGATTACTTTCGGGTGGGAAAATCTTTGTAATGCTAGCTAAAAAAAATATCTACATGTGCAGAATTTTTTTCCGGTTTAGGACTACCTAACATGGCGGTATAGCACGCTTATTTTATTTATGTCCTGGTGTCAACCAAGCCCGGTCACTCCCACCCAGGGCCAATTGCTGGGTCATACAATCGAGGAATCCCAAAAAGGCACACTCGTCTGTGGGTGAAACATGGTAGTGAGGCATAGCCTTCCCATTAAACCTGCAGAGCGCTCACCTTGACTTGGGGAGACCATGAAAATAAGGCCGCTCCTCGGCTGAGATTCGAACTCATGGCCTCCTTCCTTCGAGTAAAGCACCCATTTCCTAGACCACAGAGGCCATTAAGCACCAGTTTGAACAGAGATTTAACCAGGAGTTTTTGTTTTCGTCTTCGGTTAAACAGTATCAAGACGACCAGCGTGTGTTTTTCATAAACGAGGAAGTATTCAAACACATGAAGGAGCCCGTTGTTAAGTTTTGACAGATGTCCCCCAAGATGCCTAGAAGAAAAACCACAAGTGATTTTAAGGGTGACCGATTTATGTCACACGAAAATGAATAGAATAACATTGAAACTGGTGCGCCAGGTTAGTTATATTTGGCTTTAAGAAGGACCATTCTGAGAAAGGTGCAAACAAAACTGACCGATATTTTAGTCGACTTTCCTAATTAAGATTTAATGGACAAATCAAGTGTAGCTCATGACTTAATGCTTGTGAATACTTGGCATCAAACCGAGATCCCATCTTGTGTACACTAATTTAGTTTTCACTTTGCCTCTGCTTAAATATTTAAATGCTAAAGAGTCCATGCGCTCAGTCGGAAACAATAAAGGTAACACCTCAGAAAATGTATAGGTATTGGAACAAAAGATAAAAATGAAGAGACAGGGGCCACAAGCTGAAGGATAAATTTTGATTGATGCTACATCATGCACTTATCATAAAAGGGCTTAAGTGTGAAATTATTATTTTACTGGCAGCGTGTCACAGAGTCACGAATCATATGGTGATATTTAATTTAACTGCTGCATTTTTATCGGTTGTGAATCGATATACTTCATAAACTCGACTCTACTTCTGTTTCACAGCATTTCCGGTCCCTTGACACTAGAGGTATATGTATATACCCTTATACCATTGGTTGTACACCAGGTCTTTATATATAAAGCGGAGGTGCACTCTAAGAAAAAGGGTTACATATAGGCCCCTTAAGTTCTTCAGAGTGGAGCCAATGGGGAACCCCTAGAGGTTCTAGGTAGAACCCTCTTGCCAGGGTTCTTATACTCTGGGGTACCCTAAGGGTTCTTTATGCAACCCTGACAATGGGTGTTTCTAAGCACCCTACAGGGGGTTCTTCCTGGAACCATTTGTTCACGAAAGAATCTAGAGGGATATATATATATATATATATATATATATATATATTAGAACGTACTCTCCATAGGATGTCATATCAATTTGGAATAAATAAATCATAACTCACACGTCCACATTGAAGGGAAACAGTGTGATTGATAATATGAACAACTCTTAAAGCCTGCGTCATGAACATACCCAAAACGGGGCCCGTCTGACTTCTCTGTCAGCTGAAATGGGCATTTTCGCAAGGAATGCGGCCGGTGTTTGCTCGATCACTGCGGACTCCGCCGCGATTTTTAGGGGTCGGCTGACGATCGCCAGGCACCAAAACCTCTTCTTAAAGCCTGCGTCACATACCCAAAACGGAGCCCGTCCGACTTCTCTGCCAGCTGAAAAAGGCATTTTTGCAAGGAATACGGCCGGTGTTTGCTCGATCACTGCGGACTCCGCCGCGATTTTTAGGGGTCGGCCGACGATCGCCAGGCACCGAAACTTCTTCTTAAAGCCTGCGTCACATACCCAAAACGGAGCCCGTCCGACTTCTCTGTGAGCTGAAAAGGGCATTCTCGCAAGGAATACGGCCGGTGTTTGCTCGATCACTGCGGACTCCGCCGCGATTTTTAGGGGTCGACCGACAATCGCAGGGCACCGAAACCTGTTCTTAAATCATCGATTTTCCAATGGCGATTTTCGAGGTCGCAGAGCCCGTTAAGAGGTCGCCGGTAGATCGCTCGGGCAGCGGCAAACATGCGATCGATATTTAGGCAGCAATCTGACGATTTTAGACCAATGTTTGCTTTAAAAATCGGACGGAGGTCGTGAGAGCTGCGCGGCTGCCGCATGGGCTCCCTACGATACTCGAACGACCCCCTCCCGTTTCCCGCCCGACTTTTACAAAGTCGAAGTGCTGCGAGCGCGCTCCGTGCTGGTGTCGGGCCGCCGTCGGGCGGCTACTTGGGCCCCCGGCCGGGTTTTCCAGCTTCCAGTTCATGCTCTGATGAAGCGGTCTCAGGCTCTCGTGCCACCTTCTTCTAAGGAACGGGTTTCTTTGCTCCCTTGGTCTTCTTTGGCTGCATTTTGGCTAGCCACTATGACTTAGTACCTGTGCAGTGCTCTTTACTCTGTCAGACTTAAGAAATATGATGTGACAAACTATTTACATGTCATGCATATACTTGAGACGCGGTCGTCAGACGACGTCAGGCAGGACGTCGGGCGGAGCCCGCCCGGACGGAGCCTGGGTGTGTGGCGTGCATCGACGGACAAAATGACCATCGACCGCAACTCGGTCGGCGCCTGCCATTATTCCGGGCGGACATCGCCCGACTACCTTTTTTTAACTGTCGGCCGCCGGGCGATTTTTGATCACCATTGTTTGATGGACACCGCCTGACCCCGTCTGATATGTGACAGTTTAGATTTGAAGCGTAAAATACGCTCGACGTCCTGGCGGGCTTGGAATTTGGCGACTTTCTGGCGATCAACAAATTCGGCCTGAGGCCGTTGGATATGTGACGCAGGCTTAAAGAAAGTGGCTAATCGCAAGGATTACATCTAAAAATTATATTTTAAGTTAGTTATATCCTGTAAATATGATAACTCCTACCAGCAGAATTGAAAACACAGTTTTATTAGGAAAACTTTAAACTTTTATTAAGTTTAAATACTTGTTTAAAAATATGCACGACCAACAGCATTAGCATATGTATGCACCTAAATAATATATTTTGGCATCTGTGATAAAGAGTTAGGGAACACGTCACACAGTTCTCTCTTATCCGCACACACAACAATGGTGACAAGAATGTGGTTTGTTTTTTTTTACCTGAAGCAGCAAAATATGACAGGGAATACTCAGTAGTTTACATTTGGACACCTTCCTTATTGGGCCGTCATTTTCGCCGTCTCCAAGAGCAAAGGCAAATATCAAGCCTTGACAGTGCAAGTAATCTTGCTTTACTTTTTATCTCATATCTGCTGCTCTCGTCCGCTTTTAAGTTTACCTGACAGGTAAACGGACGTCCGGCTTTTGATAAAACGTAACCTTATAACCTTCGTCATAGATATCAGACATAAGTCCAGGTTTCCTACCATTTATACGCTTTTTTTCCGGGTTTTTTTTTTTTGTCAATAAAATGTGTTCGGTCTTGCAGAAAGGAGTCCTTCCCTTTTTTTTACATTTGATCAAGTTGCATTTTGTTCGCACATCAACTTTGAACAGGTTATAGATTTTGGAACAATTAGTGATATGTCCAGATTGTTTAATTTTGAATCGGGTAAATGTTATTTTTATAACACATTTGGGTATGTACATGTCATATCAATGCGGGATTTTATTAACTTTATCCTGCCCTACTTATAAATACATCAAGGAAATGATTCACAAGAGCAGAGAATCGTGAAACGTTGATACATTCCATTATTCTAACATAACACCACACCCACCCACCCCGGGAGCTGGCGGTGATGCTTATTGGGGTTGACCAATTTATTTCTATATCAATATATGGGCCAAAACATGTAGAATTTTTCTGCTGTCTGTGTCGGCGCTATAGATCTTAAATATGGCTTACTTTAAAAAAAAACTGACCTTTAGGCACAACAGTGGTCATAGGAGACAAATCTGCACCTGATATCTATATTTATCATGACCTTGATCCCAAGGTCGCACAGTCCATGGTCAGTTCTCCATTATCGCTCAGTTGAGTGTGTCAATATAGGCTCCCTGTGCTGCTCGAAGATTACAGACATCTAGTTTGCTTTTAACCTTGACTGGTAATGGATCATTAGGCGAATCTTATTACTGTGGTCCCAAAAAAAGTGACCAAATTTGTCACATCATCTTCATAAAATTTAAATATTTCGTACTATCTGTGAAACATATGTTTTATTATGCCATAGCCAAAGCTTTGGATGGTTTTACATTGTTGTAGTATGGTTATTGAGTGTACCTAACTGGAAATAACTTCTGTGTTTGTGAAAAAAAAATCCTCTCGTTCCTGTAACTGAGTTCACAGGAATATACTCAAAATAACTTCGTTGTGTCGAACATGCTTCAGTCAAATACCCCTTTTGTCACGAACTGTAACTCAAATTATAACCAATTAAAACCCTCTAATGTTGTATGTATGGAAGTTTTTTTGTTAGTTTTGGCACGACCTTTTGGGGATCGCCAGAAACGAAAAGGGCATTGCCATGTTTTGATAAACTGGAGGAACCGTGTCGTGATCCATTACGCCTTATTTACTTTTGTTTAACGGCTTACATGTACCGCTCAGATGGTATATACAAACATGCAGAATTTACACTGACAGGAGTAAAAAGGTCCCTGATTGTTTTTTTTTATCTCTTATCTGTGCTCTTACCTCCAGTTATTTTTACCTGGGGGCAGATCTGTGCCTGATAAAGATAACCTTATCTGATTCAATATCTACATGAGTTTGACCGTGTATTTGGTCTTACATCTTGAAAATAGCGCGTGTTATTTGATGTAGGATGTATACACACACACCCTCATATATATTATATATATATATATATATAAGAATACATATACACCCATATATGTACATACATTAGATAGATCTGGAGAACAAGCACCTGTGAATCTCCCGTGGCTTGTTAGGTTACATTTTATCTGTTCACGTAATTCTAACACATCTCATACATTCAGTGCCTCGATCCGCGAACAGCCTGGTACCTACAAGAGTAATAAAAATGGATAGGGACAAACCCAAGGCAATAAACTGTTTCTTAATTGCTTTCTCAAACTTGCACCTACGTACTTATTCGGGGATACAACCGGGTTTATTGTGAGTAACAGTCTCAAAACAAGCTGGTTACCAGATCCTCTGATGTTTGGAAATCGATCTGTTACATCCTGTTTTATCGTTACATACAGTCTGTAATCTTAACATTAGCCTAATAGGACGAAAAGAAAAACCAAAGCTTCAACCTCGTTTCCATACTCAACACAGCCATTCTTTGCACCTCGCATGATTCGTGCATGGTTGGTGTTAATAGAAATTAACAACCTATTTGACGGTTAGTTTGGTTCCTCATAAGTGACAAGTTACTTGTAAACCTTGAGGCGTTAGTGAAAATGTAAAATAATTGTTTTATCATCCAGATATTCACTGCGATGCTGTGCTACTCTGACATGCCGCGCGCTAATATCAAACTGATTTAAGATTGACATGGAGTGAATATGAATTTCTTTTATATATAATAAAATTTAACCTCAAATATTAAAACGCATCTGATAATACAAGCTAATCACTGACAAAGAACACCCTAGAAAACATAAATATTTCACCTGTTGGGCTTAATTTTAATTGGCGCGTCTTAACATTCAAATATGCCACAACTGATTTTCTGTTCCAGCTGTTATTTATACACAAAAGTCTCGTTTACATGAAATATGTACCTGGTACCATTTTTCTTTAATTAAACACCTTAGTTTACATTAAGCTATATAAAATAGTTTACATTAAGCTATATAAAATAGTTGACATTAAGCTATATAAAATAGTTTACATTAAGCTATATAAAATATATGTTTGTCATTCATCTCAATTCACATTAACCTCTTACCATGTAACAGGGGTTCCCGGAAGAATTTTCGGTATTTTACTTCTTTTATACAGCAGATATTCAGTTCGAATATAATAGAATGTGATACTGACATACCAGGTTTATCAAATATACATGAAATGGATAGGGTATTCTCCTTACAATATTACGGTATCTGTCTCTGTCAATGTTTCCTTCTAAAAGCGTTTGCTTACTCCAGTTCACGACTGGAAAAAAAGCTTGAAAAGGGCGTCACCAGTGACGCAAAATATAAACACCTAAACATAACACGCACGCAACAACCTGGTGGCCGTACCCCGCAACTTCACAAATCAAGATATGTTCAAGCTTTCAAACCAATGTTTCTTCCGAGTTTCTTCTTTCATGTTATGGGGGTTTTTGCACACGGGGAAGGGCTTTACTCACACGTAGAAGCATAACAACGTATAAAACAGGTTAACTGGAGATATTAAGCATGTCAGCCCTATAAGGCTATTGCTGGGAAACATTTGCATTCAGTCAAAACAAGCTATAAACATGAAATAATACACGTTATAGAATGGTTATAAAATATTGCTCTTGTGCTTAACTTCATCTTGATTCAGGATGCATTATTGAACTTAATTTTCTCTTACAGTATCTTGAAATGAGATTCAACAGACCAGTCAGAGTTGCCACTGCCATCGTCTACTGCACACAGATGGTAAATTACTTTTTATTGATAGTTATATTCAAATTCAGTGATACATGTTTCTTCGTTTAGGATATTTACTTGACGGGCGGTAAAACAGTGCCATACTGGACCAGAGATTTCAAAGCCCGCTAGTTTGCACTGCATCCGTAGGTCATACATATGGTAACCAGATCCCATGGGAGGAATGCGGATCCAATTCTCCACCAAGAATTCCATTTTACCGCGTGTGACATTCCGCATACCGCCTATCTCATACCGCGGGGCAAGTGGCTGATGATAAAAATCTTGAACGAAGAAAATTTTTATGAGAAGTAAACTCAGTTCTACATGAAGTAAATATCAAGTATCATAGTACAACACTCTTCTTGGTATATATTTTCATTATTTTTCAATAATTTTAAAATCAATCAAGAAGGAAATTTTAAAGGTGTTTAATTGCTTCATTTTAAGCACCCAGCAAGAGCAAACCAATTTTACTTGGCTCGTATGTTTGTCATGACAACATCGAAGAATAAATTTCTTCTATACTGTGTTTCTTTATCGTGTATCTCATCAGTTTTTTTTAAAACAAATTTAAACCAAAAAAGATTTGAAGGGATAACAGGAAAAAAAATTATTTTTCTTTTGGATCTTTGAACAAAATATTGATATTTTTCACTTTGTTTCTTTTCAGGTCGAGATGTAAAACTTTACAAACTAGCCTAGAAAATTAAAAAAAAAATATAACAAACAAAGGAAGTCCATAACCCACCTTTCAGTCTTCTTTAAGAAAACTGTGCCAAAGCAAAAAATAACAAAAAAAAATGATAAGCATTGAAACAAATTGATCCATGATCTATAGAACAATTTTGTTTGTATGGCCTAAAGCACTGTTATTTGATTACAAGTTATGTGTTGTTGTATAAAAGTTACATATATGTTCACCAACGCTTATTTATACATACTTTTTGTTTGCAGGTACTTTACATGTCCATTGTACTGTATGCTCCGTCTCTCGCTCTAAACAGAGGTGAGTCCTCAGGAAACGACAAAAATGAAATTAAATAAATAAAAAAACTGCTTTCTAATTAATACAAGCCTGCGCCATAGTGGGGGTCTCTATTGTGAGATCCTCCTCAACCTGTGTTGCATTCACTTATTTGGCCTATATTCCCAGGTTCGTTCTTGCAAAAGTGTGAATATTCCTTGCACATTTATGAATATTCCTTGTTGACATTCCTGAATCCTAATCATGTGCCGGATCCATAAGAAAATCTATTCGATTCTTCATTGGTCAATTTTCGAAATGTCCTGAAAATTTCATGAGATTCAGTACATCACAAACACACGCAAGAACGCGGATGAACGCATATATCCTCAAGGCGACGGTTTAAAAGGAATATATATTTTATCTGATCTTCGAATTTTAGTTTATATAAAGATTTGATCGAGTTTGAGCGTTGATCAGATACCAGATGCTTACCTGTACATCTTTCCGCAAGAAATATAGAAGTTCCCCACGTGCCTACCTATTGATTGCTCTTCAGTTTAAAATATGCAGGTGTGAGCTGGGGCAAGCAAGAGATTACACAATCTTGGGAGATATCTGTTTAAAATTACAGTATGGGCGGAAATATGCGCTTTCTGAGTGCCGTCTTGTTTACGACAACTTGTCTGTGTTTCTGTGCATGTTTCCTCTTTTATCCCCTGTATTGTTATTCTTTTTTTCTCATACTTATGTCATTTGTTACAGTAACTGGTCTACACGTGTATATTTCTGTGTTCTCGGTGGGCGTCGTGTGTACCTTCTACACGTCACTTGTAAGTATACAATGGGCCGGGTCTGTGATAAAGTGCTCGTAGGTTCGAATCCCGCAGCGTAACACCACTGCGCTGAGACTGTTAATATGTTAAGTTCACCCAAGGTTACAAATGTCTACCTAATTGAGGCTTGCCCTACTGACCCTAAAACCATGTGCGGGTTGCATGGTGCAGGGAGCTTCCACCGGGAAGGAAAATGTCACGTATTCTGAGCCAATTAATTTGAAGGAGATTTATAAGCTACAACTTTATGTGAACTTATTCCCAACATTTATATACTTTTCAACTGTAGGCCAAAACACTTTGTCCTTACTTTCATTTATCTACTGTAAATGTAATGTGATGTGATTAACAATATGAACGAGTTATATAAAATTTGAATTTTTTTTGTGTGTGTGTGGCGCGTGCATGCAAGGAAAAGTATATGTGTTATATTTCGGAGTGAACGTCATTGTGCATGGGCTCAACTCACACATAAGCTATCTTCAAAATATATATTCGATGGACTGTAAATGGTAACTGTTGATTAATGATTGGCAGGTCGGTATGAAGACTATTAAGTAGATGGACATATTCTTGATCTGTATGACGCACTATAAATAGTAACTGTTGATTGATGATTGACAGGGCGGATATCTTGATCAGTATGACGCACCATGAATAGTAACTGTTGATTGATAATTGGCAGGGCGCACATATTCTTGATCCTTATGACGCACTATAAATAGTAACTGTTCATTGATGATTGACAGGGTGGGATGAAGGCTGTCATGTGGACGGACGTCTTCCAGATCTGTATGATGTTCGCGGGTCTCTTTGCTGTGCTGATTCAGGGTTCTATAGATAAGGGAGGCTTCTCTAATATTTGGGATATAAACTACCGGGGCAAGAGAATCGAATTTTTTGAGTAAGTACCATATCTATCAGCAGGTGTATTTTTACCGTAACAAGGAGTAAATGTTATCAGCAGCGTTTAATTGATATTAGTTTGGTTTATGCAAGAGGCTATAAAGGCATTTTGGAGCGTGAATTAGTTTTATGTTTCAAATATTTAAATATAATGAGTCTTTCCTTCTTGCCGATTTTGATATCTGTGCCATAACATCCGTTCGCTTTATACATAACTTTTAATATTATTTGCCAGTTTAGTTGCTTAAGTTGTCTCCTTTTACCCTTTTCAGTTTTGATCCGAGCCCCTTCAAACGTCACAGTGTATGGTCGCTGACATTTGGCGGCTGTTTTACCTGGCTTGCTGTGTACGGGGTCAACCAAGCACAAATACAGAGGGCGCTGTGTACACCTCGCCTCAGGGACGGACAATTGTATGTCACCTACCAACAATTTCTTTTGATATTTTGTTGTACTTTTACAAAATAAGATATATGTTTATATATATATATATATATATATATATATATATATATATACCTTACTGGAAAACAAATGAATTATGATACAATGTATAAACTTTTACTTCAAAAGAAAAAGTTTTTGTGAGGAAGAAACAGACCAAGAACACCAATGCTAGACAACAATGAACAGTTCTAGTCCATATGACATTATATTGTACTACCAGGAACAGTTCTAGTTCGTATGACATAATATTGTACTACAAGGGATGTCGCGATACGCAGATACACCAGTTGTCCCAGTACATCGCGAAACACAATTAGGAACAGTATTCTACCTTGTATAGATGCGTTTATCACATTTTATTATTCGAAGGAAAGATATTTTATTTTCGATGTCGGACATTTAATAGTAATCATTTAATAGCCATATAACTATATAACGCCCACGGCCAAACTTGGTTTAACTGACCGACCGATTGCTCAGAAAAACATTTTACTGATAACTTTTTATCAATACATATAAGAGGAAGTTTTGGTATCTTTTTACGAATATCAGCACACGTATCGTGGGATAATGTATTCGTTACAGTCCTTTATACTAACACGCATACTTTATTTCTGATCCTAATTTTCGAAAAAAGACATTCAGAAAAACGGCGTTTTACTGTATTCAGTTTCTTTGTTATGAGGATATGTGTAGACACATATAGGGATACACATACGGTAACATTCTTTTTGAAATGAATTTGTTTCTACAGTGATTGTATGTTAATTATTAATACACAGTTGATAGTGTATTATGTACGCCACGTCCTTTCAGGGCCCTGTGGTTGAACTTCCCGGGTCTGACGTTACTACTGACCGTGTGCGGCCTGGCCGGGCTGGTCATCTACGCTCAGTATGAGAACTGTGATCCCCTGAGAAACAAGGACGTCGTGTCATCTGACCAGGTCAGTCCCTGTGACGTCACAAATACCAGAGATATACTTACATGATTACCTTTTAAGTTATTCAATATATATTTATAAGGTGATGTGTAGGCTCCCTTCATTTGCGTTTTGGTCTGTGTGTGTTCTAAACACATCTGGTAAAATCTGCCATCTACTAATGAAACACTACTTTACGACGTTATTTGAATATTCAAATTTAGAATCAGCTATTATTAAAGGTACATTGATCTAGGAACCTTCCGGAAATATTTCAAAAGATCATAAACAATATGAAGAAATGTACTAAACCGCTATAAGATATATATTATTTTTAAAACCCGCACATACTATACAGCAGTGGCGTTATACAGCAAACCCTGTTGTTGAAACATTCGTTTAAGGTGGAAGGTTTGCAGAACGTGTGTAACCTGGCCATTGCTTAAAGGGACCCAATCCCGATATCTGACGTCCGATAATCCCTTTTACCTTTTATAAAAAATAGTACAGAAAACGCCGACCCTAAAGAGAAGACACGGTGTTAGATTTGTTTAGTACCATATAAACATTATAAAATGTGGGGATCTACCAAAATAATCCAAACATTCAACAAGGACTCCTGGCGGCGAATCAGAAGAGCTGCGTTATAAGAACCTTTCTTACCAGGAATTTACCTGCAGTTCATTATTATGTACCAAAGGTAAGCCAGAAAAACATACTTCTACAAACGAGGTAGATAGATATCTGGCTTTATAGTAATTTAAGGAAATTTTGTCATGGTTTGATGATTGTCGTTTTCAGTTGCTGCCGTTTTACGTCATGGACAGGCTCCGAATACCAGGTCTCCCCGGTTTGTTCACCGCGTGTCTATTCAGTGGCGCCCTCAGGTAGCGATTAATATAATCAGCTTTCACTTCACTCTTTTAAAAAGTAATTTACTACCTACGTGTAATCTTTATATCTGTACGAGTCAGGCAAAAGTAAATAAAATTAGTTGAAGGAGAGGTAAAATCATCAATATCCAAGGGATTGTAAAAGGATATGTCTGTTAGAAAATTTGCATACATTTTCATCGTGAAATATGCCATAACTAACAAAGAATGAAATGATTGGTTTAATATTCGATGAATATAACCAATTAAAGTCATCTAGTCAGTTTTTCGGATGAAGAAAAAAATTAGATTCCAACTGTTTTTTTTTTATTTAATATTTCCAGTTCCAAATTAAAAAAGGGTAAGTAGGTCCCTCCTGGAAAGCTTTCAGTGTAAAAGCTTTATTGAAATTTTGGTCTACTATATTTATAGAATAAAACCAACATTTCCGACATAACTGTTATGATTCTGAAGTAATTTACCGAAATAAATATGGTAAAAAGCGTAAGGTAAAGACTCTTATAATGTGTGTTGTTAGTACATGTAGTTTCTATTCCGCTATTTGTAACTTTTCCTGTTATGTCTATTTTGCCGTTTCAGCACGATATCTTCCGGTCTGAACTCCCTCGCCGCGGTGACTTTGCAGGACTTGGTGAGGAGCCTGTGTTTTAGAGATATGACTGAGCAAAGAGCCACCACAGTGTCCAAAATACTAGGTAAAACTTGTATGACTTTCGATGTTTACGAATTTCATGTTCATAAACGGAAAGAAAGTAAAATAAAAAAATAAATAAAATTATAGGCATACTATGTGACCATCTGCTCTCAGTTTATTGGTGTTTTCAGTGGGACCTACCTGTTATAGATACAAATGAGGTTTCTGTTCGTAATAGAGACGTCCCGATATAAGAAAGGTCCCCATTTTTTTTCAACGAGACCTAGCTATTTAACTCTCCATAATGGAGTGTTGTTCATAAAGAAAGGTTATGATTTTCGATTTAAACTTATGAATTTTACTTTCAGTTTTCAGAACCCCTTTTCTTGCGAAATGAGACTGTGTTTTTAATTTAAATATCCTAAATAACCCTATATATAGTTCCATTGACACCATTTAGCATCAGCTAAATATACAAATTTGCATTATTGGGAGTATAGTAAGTGCTTTACTGGTGAGTCTGTATAAGTCGGAGCAATACGGTACCGGTGCTGTCGTGTGGAAAGGTAGAAAATGACCGTCTGCCTGAAAAATTGCAGGCAAACAACTAGCGCCCCTAGCGTCCCTAACATTCACAGCGTATATATTAGCAAATAAAGTGGCGATTGTCAGTACTGTCCGTGCAAATGAGTGTCTAGGTGAATCACATTTGCCTGCATATATTGGCTTCCGGCTGCGACAGCCAGTCGTTTTCCCCCTCCATATACACATGAGACGCTATTATCGACATTCCATATATTAGTCTGTCGCACAAACGGTAACTCACAAAAACGTCACAACATCACGTGGACATATTGGCGATAGGCGGGGTTAACTAATGACAAAGGGTTGCAGTCGGGTAAAATAATAATTGAGTGATATGATATATATATATATTATTTATTTAATCCTATACTGTATAACTTGCAGCGGTGTGCTTTGGTCTGCTCTGCCTCGTTCTGACGTTCGTCGCTGAACAGCTTGGTGACGTTCTACAGGTATGTAAAGTTACCTTTTTCAGGCCTAACACGAAACGAATGAAAAGCAAGTTGCAATGTTCTGATAATCATGTTTAATGAAATATACTTCAGTAGTTATTGCTGTACTTCATAAGAAATTAATAATGAAAATGGCCTGTAGATAGCAGCAGCATGTAGCAGTCAGGCCTGTTGTAAGATGATATTTATTCTGATCCAAGTGCACAGAGTTGCTAATTGGTCCTACATGCATTTTAGTTTCAAACTGATGATACATTCTGCCTCACAGATGTTATTTAAAAAGTCATCATGTGGAAATAAAGGACTAGATGTTCTTCTCAGTGATAACGCTAATGTATTTTGTGTGTTTTCCCCCGCTAGGCGGCGTTGGCTTTGTTCGGTATGATCGGTGGACCCATCCTTGGACTGTTCATCCTTGGTATGATCTATCCCTGGGCTAATAGTAAGGTGAGGGCAAGTTTAAGCTATAATTATGTCAATCATTCGTTTATTATAAAATATTAAATCTCATGGGCATTGGTGTATGTTTATTGTCAAAACTGCTAAAACTGTTCTGGCGAAAAGTTGTCGTTGAGTAATACTCCCGGAGGAGCAGGGTGTTAATATAAATCCCCAGCTTACGAGTGTCCCAAAAGACGTAGCATACTTTAAGGTATTCCACATGAGGAAACAGTGTTGCATTCAATGGATGCACAAACGCTTGTCTGAACATTTAACGCTTTAGTGTAGCCTATACACAACTAATAGATGGCGCTATGTAGCGTTGCCCTTACAATTTATACAAAAAACGGGAAATTTTATTTTAGGTAAATTATTGTATAACAGAGAGTCATTCGACCCCCCCCCCCCCCCGCCCCCCTCCGCCCGTCACATTCTCTTCAACTCAGGAAAGTTTCCCACACCGGGTAGTCCATATCAGGATTTTAAGGTACTCAATAACAGCACCCCGGAGAAGGAGAGTGACTCTTAGTGCGTTTATGAGTGAAATGGCAGAGTTATAAGTAGCACAGTGACTAGCACAATCCGTAATATTAAAACCTGAGTATGCGTATTTGCATATACATAAATTATGTAAGTTTTCGAAAACACTCATATATTAACAAATTATAACTGGCATGAATATACTTGTGATAACCATGATAACCTGTAAAATCTCAAAATGTTCATGGAAGTACCTTGTGGAAAACTTTTGTTTTACCTATATATGTCAAACACGCCTGGTATGCGTTGGTGTTGGTTTCATATTCCTAATATTTGAAAATATTTGCACGAGGAAATTTCACGATATTATTATTTGCATTTCTATGTTATTAATTTAAATAGCAACGGTATTATACGGCAAGGGTATTATGTAATGTAGGTAAAATTAAATTAAACTCTGATTTTATTTACAGGGCGCAATGGTCGGGCTGTTTACCGGGTTGGCATTCACGTTCTGGTTGGGTATTGGCGCCAATATTCACAAACCGAACCTGTACCGCCCACCAACATCTGTTTCCGGATGCCCAAACGACACAGTTAGTGGGAACTTTACGACTATGACTACCGGCATGAGTCTGGCTGATTATACTACAGCAGCGCCAACACAAGCCCCAGAAAAGTATGTCGGCTTAGACCCCTGCATTGTTTTTCCATAATTTGACTCCTGCGCCACCTGCAGTTTAACTTACACATTAAACACTGACGTATTCTTTGGGTATTACATTTTTTGGGAAGTTTGAAATTATATAGAACATAACTTCAAAAGAATTGAATTAGAAAAACTGGGTTTCAGTTCTATACGAACACCTGTTGTGAATCTTATATGTAGGTACTCATTTCCGGCAAAAGAAGTGCTTACAAACTGTCAACCCACCGACCATGAGCGATATATCAGAACTTTTATTACACTCATATATCGCTCATACTCGGTGTGTTGACAGTTTGTTAACAAATTTAGTGTCGGATACGAGTGCCTGTGTGTAGTGCCATACAGCTGAAATTCGCAATTTATCCCCAAACTGAAGAATTCCGATTATAATCAATTATTTTGAGTTCATAATTTTCGTCACAGTTTGCCCTTCCAGTTTGAGGGGTTTCATGAGGATTAAAAGCGCCCGGACTCTATATAATACTAAAATAATGTTCACATGTCGCTGTCGTCTGACCAGCAAACATTGCATGAGAAGGCACCCGCTTTTTAATTAGTACACATCAGCTCCGCTAGATGTCTCTCAGTCACAGTGCGGCATGCCGTCGATTATATATGTTCGGATCACCCATCCAGAGGTCGTTTCTGTACACAACACACCTCTTCCAGTAAGGCACTTTGGGAAGACCGGGACTACTTGATTCTGTCAAACTATAAAATCAAAATTTGTTTCATTTCAAGAAACACCTTCTGTTTACATTTCACTTGCACAAGCTTACAAAATATTACTTATTCCGTCATGTCCTAACCACAAATGTTTATGTAATTCAACTTGACACAATTCTTATCCAACGTATTCGAATGTATATCTACGCCATATATGTCTGTAGAAACCATGGGCTGAAAATTTCAAAGGCCACAAACTCTTGTGAGTCCCATTCTGCGCAGTTTGCGGATAACCACGTTGCCTCTTACAAATTATTCAAAGCTGGATCGTGGGTTTAGGTTTATGAAGGTCTAGGTTAACTTCATCTGAACACTCCTATCATTCTTCCCTGTTTTGTATGTTGTAGAACTGGAATTTTGAAGTTTTATGAGATCTCCTACATGTGGTACAGCGCTCTGGCTGTCGGTATTGTGAACTTTGTGGGATTAATAGTCAGTCTGGTTACAGGTAGGTGGCGACACTGTAACTTAATTTTGCATTATTCTTGTTTATTTTTTCGAGATAGAAAATAAGATTCATTAAAGGAATTAGTTTGAAAAGATTTAGAAAACAATGTCTTCGCTGTGATTTATATACGTAATTATCAAAAGTGAATGTTTCAGGTTGAATTTTATCCTGGTATAACCCTTTATACATGGCGCACGTCCTGGCAAAAATGAAAACCATAAATGATCATATAATATACACATTTTAAAATTGCTCTTTTCATGCCGTTTCATTTTGTAAAGGAAAGTATGAGGGATTGTGTGCTGTGCCGAGAGCCCTCTGCTGGCTCATGGTAGAACCAGTTTCAAACCTGGCACTGACCATGCCATTTTGTGTGATGAGGTCCTGAATTGAACATAAAATACTGGTCTTAAATTACTAGACTGATATCACTGTGTATTTCAGGCCCGAACAAGCCGACTGACGTGGACCCACGCCTCCTCTGTCCCATCTTTGACATATTCTGTTGCTATCTGCCAAGAGGAATACGACGGAAGTTACAATGCAATGTGGACCACGAAGACGTAAGCATTTTTATCTATTATTATTATTATTATTATTATTATTATTATTATTATTATTATTATTATTATAAATCACTAGCGGTATATCCATTATTTCGGCGTGCGACCTGTGTTTTAATTAGTACGAAAAATGGCAGTCCTCTAAACACTGGGGAGAAAAAAATTGTAAGGTTTAGTTTGGGTGCGGGGACGCGAAAGTAGTCTGAGGGCGGCGTCAAGGTTAGAATCTATCTGCAGAGAGTTATTTTGGGGCAAGGAGAGTTGTGTCGGCAAAGTTTTGAATTAAGATTAGCGTAAAGATTTACGCTTTTATGAACGCTAGTGGAGCATGATAGCGTAATGGTTAGGGCGCTAGACTTGTGACCACTAGGTTTTGGGTCCGCGTCCCGTTCTGACCGCCTTCTGCACTAAACTCTTTAGTACAAGGGGATGCTCTAAAATAGGTTTTAGTAATCTTTTTTAATGAAGATGCAATCCCGTCCCCTGTTGGTGGATATTCTGCCTCGCAGTGAACGTTGATTTAGTCAGTTTTATGTAGATTGAATAATTTGTCCCGTAAAGTA
This sequence comes from Sipunculus nudus, assembly GCA_026874595.1. NCBI lineage: Eukaryota > Metazoa > Annelida > Sipuncula > Golfingiida > Sipunculidae > Sipunculus > Sipunculus nudus. The sequence goes on along the minus strand of CM049318.1, from coordinate 3,403,542 downwards.
TTTGAATATACAGGCAACGGCTCTAAAAGAGATTGGACGGTTTTCCAGTCTAAATCTCTCTCCCTTTTCCCTGGTCATCTACATGTCACTGTCACCTCAGTCATCTGTGTGTCTCAATTATCCCCCCCCCCCCCCCCTTACACACACTACCACCAAACTAGACTGAGACTCAGTTTCCGGGTCGACTGAATCGGCAATGAACAACAGATTGATCTCAAAGTAACATCAAAGTTATAAAAGTAAAATTTTGCGATATTTTCAAGATACCTTCCTAGCATATTTCATTATCTTGTGCCGAATGGTAACGTAACACTCTACCGTTCAGAATAACTTATACTCTTGACTTCTTGTGACACTTAATTATATGTCATTTCAGAAACATGATGAAAAAGAAGAAGAGAAAGGAGGGGATATTGCGCAGGTAGAAAAGAATGGTTACGTCAACCAAGCCCTTGAAAGCTCGAACGAGAAGCAAAATGTCACCCGGTTATGATTGTCCTTAAGTAGCAGTGTCTCATAAGAAAAAAAAACCCGGCAGGACAAAGTCAATGCATGGAGCATTCTGTTTTATAACAACTGGTGAAATATTAGATTGTCCCAAGAAAGGCCGCTGCTATATTTTTCGGATCAGGTCCGCTGTATTGGTGCTTATTGGGTTTCTTCCTCGATCCGGTCAAAGTAAGACTTAATACTGAAAATATCTTTAAATATACACTGATCTCTGTGTTGTGCGCATGCGGAGTTTCAAGAACTGATGCAAAAACTCTTTGCTATCTTTCTGCTAGCTTGCAAATTTCAAGTTTTTTGCTTGACCGGTATATTTTCACAGAAAAAAAAGAAAAATAATCACGCGGTCGGTTCATTTTCGTGGTCCCAATTTTTCGTTTTTAATGTGGCCTAAGATGTATGTCAATGAAAATCTGTTAATGAAAACTCAAATCAACTTGGCTTTGTAAATATGTACACTTTGTTAATACACATGTCAACATGTATCGAATGGTTGGTGTGTTGATCTTTCACGGAACATAATCAAACCTGGATAAGAGAATCTCCTAGATCATTATTTCGGAAATTGTTTTTTATGTCCTGAAGTATGAATACTCGCAAGGTTTGATATACCTCAAGTTATCAGGTTACTTCAGTTCTGAGTGAAATATTAATATGATTAGATCCTTTTAAAATAAATATATAAGGCCTATCATCAAGTGTTTGTCTGCTGTTTTGTTTTAACCACGGACAAAATTATCTTTTTATCATATTTCATGTTTGTCAATTACCATGATCCAAATACTATGATACTGTATATATGTACGATGTTTTTAAATAAATCTTAATAAATAAATTTTAAATAAATCATCTTATTTCATCCAGCAAGTTTGCCATTATTCAGATATAACAAACCGGCTTTCTATTAATCTTGCTCCCGTCGTACTTCAAACTATCCATAACGTTTCTCAGTGAATCAGTTACATAATTTATGACGGAGGCAACATAGATGAAATTTCTTTATTTATACTTACAAAGACTACCGAGTTGATGAGACAACACAAGCTACGCCATCTGTCCCTGCTCAGCGGAACTAAGAAATACTTAGGGAATAACTTGATTCTTAATCATTCGTAGCCGTCATTATATAAGCCCCTATCAAACCTTCACGATTTGTTTACGATTTAGATACGATTTGGGAAATTGTGGTGGTCGGGATCAAGGTCTTGGCGGAGTCGTTGTGAATCGCGGAGGTCGGGATAGTTGATGGTAGGTTATGGGAGGACCATGTTTATAATTGTCGTGGAGAGCAACGATTTTTTTTTAATCGTAGATCATTCGATAATCGATCGTCATTAACCTGAAGGCAGTCTTTGGGCTAATTAGCATCAATCATGGTTCATCCTCAGCAGTCGTAGGCTATTTTTGTAATTTTCGCAGGACGTCGTAATGGTTTTGTTACGATATTGCTACGATATCTCATGGTTTGTCCCAATCTGTCATAAAAACCCGGCATCGTGATAAATCGCGATTTACCGATTTAACCGTCATTAATCGCAGACATTCGTAGCCGTGACAACCCGACTGAGTAGGCATTAAAATTAGGCCGTTTAACCATACTCTAGTTGTGATACAAGTCACATCGAGGAATGCATCAAAGTGGTCTTCCAACATTTTGCATTCATATTGTTGTAAACAATCCATTATCTTAACATTAGGCTAGTAATAATGAATTAAAACAAAAGAAAACATGTGAACTCACAACCATAACAGAAACTATGGTTATGAGTAATTACCTGTATCGCGTGCAAGTTGAATGCGTCCAGTTACCCGTTCGAGCAACGCTTGTATTAATGCGGTCAGAAATTCAACAAACATGCGGGGGGGGGGGGGGGGGGGGCAGGGGGGTTATTTATATGCAGGGCTAAAACTTTTTTTTCGCTTTTGTTAGGCGTTCTTGGAAAGAATGCGAACTAAGCTAACGATTGGTTTGGTTTCTGTCAAGTGACAGCGTACTTGTAAGCCATGAGGCGTTGTCAGAAATGACGAAAATATTTACATCCTCATGGCACCTTAAGGTGAGTTCCTGGAAGAAGGTTGTAACGGCGCTCTGACAGCCAGCTAGTCGTAGACTCTCTAGTGTTAGAGGGCGTAAATAGGGCTAGGACATTATGGCTGGTCGTAAGGCATTCGGCACGTGGCCATGGGAGAATCATCTTCAATCAGGTTAGTCGACTTCCGGGGCGTAGAAAAGTCTGCCTTATGCCCCTTTCACACATTCACGTTTGATGGTACGTTTGGCCACATTTCGCAACGTTCTCGGAGAACGTGGGTGGTCGTGGAGGTTGGAAATGGTCGCCGCCGACGTACGCTCATTGTTCGTCCATTGTACGTTGTCATTACGTCCAGTACGTTCGACTTACGACTGGATCGCGAAATAATACGTGCGATACCCGTACGCTTTTAGTACTTCCACAACGCCCCCTGTACGATATTCTTACGTCGTTAATACGCTTACTGCGACCATTTTACGCTGTATCACGTCAACCTCACGATCGATTTACGTGTGTACTACGTGTTTCGCGATCTTAGGACGCTCAGTGAGCGTTGTTTGCGTCTTTTGTACGACTCGAGTACCAAGTATATATAAACCCCAGTTATTTTGAGTAGCTTTCATTTCCAGTCTGACTTCCGATGAGAGAACATCATACCAGCTATTGCAAGACACATGTTGGTGGCAATACACGTTGCCATTCTGAATGATTTGATTGCTGCAAAAGAAAGCGCCTTGGCTGTTTTGGCGGAGGAGATGCGGGACGATGGGGAAACGGCGCGAAAGATTGGTGAGGCCTTGGCTGCGAACCAGAATTCTCTTCGGCCAGTACGAGCAGCTGATGATGGAGTTGGAGATGGCTGACAATGCCAGCTTCAAGAACTTTCTTCGCCTCGAACCGCAAATGTTCTATGAACTGCTGGAAAGAGTTGGTTTTCGCATTTAACGTCAAGACATCTTCTGGAGGAAAGCACTGCCTCGAGGCTTTGCATGAAGCTAGCCTGCACCCTCAGGTTGTTGGCCACTGGCTGCCCATACAAGTCTCTGATGTACAACTTCCGAGTGGCGCACAACACCCTTGCTCGGTTCATATCGGAGGCATTTATTTCGGAATATGCTGATGAATCCTCGCCATATCTACCATCATCCAGGGTTGGCTGGACATTGCTGAACTTTTCTCCAGAAGATGTAATTTTCACTACTGCCTTGGAGCTATAGACGGCAAACATATCGCAATCTGGTGTCCTTCGAGATGCAGATCAACATATTACAACTATAAGGGCGTCAATTCCATTATTTTTATGGCCCTTGATGATGCGGACTAATATTCATTTGGGTTGATGTTGGTGCCAATGAATCATGTTCGGACAGTCAGATATTCGGGACCTGCAAACTCAAGACTACAACAGAGGATGGTACTATTGATTTCCCTCCACCCACACCACTACCAGGAGATAACTAAGATCTACCCGATTTTATTATCGGAGATGATGCTTTCCTCTTGAGGACCTGGGATTATGAAACCCTACTGTCGAAATCTCACAGATGAAGAGCGGATATTTAATTACAGGCTTTTAAGAGCCAGAAGAGTGGTTGAGAACGCCTTTGGAATTAAGTGCAACGATTTGCCTGTTTGTTGCCTACTCTGAAACTGTCTCCAAGGAATGTTGAAAGCGTGACTCTGGTTTGTGTTTGCCTGCACAATATAATGCGGAGACGCTATCCTGCTATGCAAAATGCTCTCTTACGCAGCGAGGACCTGCAGGGTATACCTGGTGCCTGACGTCAAGGACAAAACTTAAATGTGAACTTTCAACCAGGCCGTGGCAACAGTGCAACAAATGTAGCAAAAATGTGAGGGATTATTTATCAAGGTATTACTCGCATCCTGTAAGAGCTGTGCCATGGCAGGCTGCAAGTGTTTTCCCAGAACTATGACATTTTTTAAAAATTCATCACAGTGCATAAAAAGAGACACTAAGCAATAATAATTGTTAGTATGTTGAAACGTGGTTTTGTAAAATTGCAATGTATGCAAAAAATTGGAAGTTGTTTAAAATGTTTATAATTTTGTGATATATCATTATTAAAAGTCGATTGTGCATTTGCCTTTTCAATAGAAATTATTACTTTATTATATGCCTTGTCCCATAGTCTAAAAATTTAGTCTGAAAAAAGTAAATATAAAATATAAAAATTACACATTTATTTCTACATACACCCAATAGTTCAACAGATAGTACAGGATTAGAATACCTTATTGGTAAAATAGAAAATAATACATTTGCTACCGCCCTTATAATACGAAATGTAACTTCTCACAGTTATTTGATATACACATGCCAATTAATCTTAGTTATTCATGTTCCCCATGTTATGCTTACATCCTTAATGTTATTTTAAATGAGAGGGTCTTGCCTATATCTGGCAACTGTCACACCAGTGAAGAGTGTTATACAGTGTGTAACCATCTGATAAAAAAAGAAAGAAAGAAAATAGTATATTAATATTTATTATTTTAAACTATTTATTATTTTAATTTATTTATTTTAAACTACAATAAACTATAAAATTTCTGGGTATTGTGGAATAAGGAATTGGTACCAAGTTTATGATTCATTTTGTTACGCTTCGCTATTTGGACTTAACTTTTTATTGAAATACAAAATTAGATTTATTAAAAAAAATGACGCACTGAGAACGTCGAGATGACGTGGTAAGAACGTGCTGAAAACGTACAACAGACGCCATGGACGTTTACAGAACGTGAAGAGAACCTAATTGGGACTTCTTGAACGTAACGAGAACGTATGCAAAACGCCAAGGACGCGCTGATGACGTAATAAGAGCGCACAATGAACGTAGTATGGACGTACAATTGACTCAGTTAAGAAATGATGGCGACCACCCGCGTTCTATGTACGTCCTTCGCACGTCCTTTGTACGTCCACTAGGTTTTTTGTACGTTGCATACGTTCTGAAGTACTTTCGGCAGGTTTGCCGCGATCGACCGCGCTTTAGTTTTACAGGAAAACTTTGTCGTAGAGGGTTGGCGATCATGGCGACTCTGCGACGACTTCTGGAGACCATTGTACGTTCAACACCGCGACCACCACGTTTCCCGAGAACGTTGTGATCGTAGTGGCTAGAACGTGTATGTGTGAAAGGGGTTTTAGTCGTCACCGGTCGTAGAGTCGGCGTGCCGGCATCATGGCGCAATCGTAGCAGGTGCATTTTTCGAGTTTAATCTGACGACCTTCCATGATTTCTGCCGCTGTGTTTAGTTGGGAAAGTTCTTGGTCCAGATCGTTAATGTGTGAATTTACCTCAGCAACCCTTTTAGTCCTTTGGTTGTAAAAACACACATTCATATGATCATTTTGTGCTTTAGATTCACTCCCTGTTTATACATTCTCTGAACCTATGTATCCCATCGAACATTATTGACCTTTTTCGTCACATTGTCGCAATCTGCTGTATCCGACTGAAACTAAATGATCTTGGCCGTTATATTAACAAAGACATATCGTGTTCGTTTTATAGCAAATTAAAAAAAATCATTTTTAAAGGCGAAGTTCGGGTTACGGCCAATTGAAAACTGAAATATCACCAACAGCTGAAGTAAAATCCTCACTTGTGTAATGGTGAAACAATGATAAGTACGGAATATCTGTTCTCACATTGTGTATATCTGTACAAATGTCTCTAGTTAAAATGGTAAACGTGAACGAGAGAAACATGTTGTACCTTTAAAAGTCTTATAAGGGAAGTGATCTAGATTTGTATGATGAGAAACACTCTGTAGGGTATCACCTGTAAAACCAGATACCTGTATGAAATATGAGGGAATAAATGACCTGCCTCGAACCTGACCGAGAGCTGATTGCTATATAAACAGACTTATAGACCCTGAAGAAATGAAGAACCTTCGTGTAATTCTTTTTATAAAACTAAGACTAAAATTTCAATATTTAGCAATTCAGATACATGTGGGTATAGGAACAGCAGCCTGGCGGAGCAGTAAGAAATCATTAAACGCCGATAAACACCATCCAGATCTGCTAATAAACTAAAATTAGGTTTAGGTGACCTATCGTGGATTCTGACAAAGATTTTATTGAGATACATCTGCCCTGAAGAATTGAAGTACCTATATTTAAATTTGTAGACGAGCACCCACGCCCCCTGTGTCCCCACATTGAAATATTCTGCTCCTATTTGCCAAGAGGAATACGGAGAAAGTCACAATGCAACGACGACCACAAAGATTTAATACTTATCATTATAATTATTAATGTTATTATTATTATTGTTACTACTAATACTATTACTAGGGATGTGCCCATGATTACCACATTTTAATATAAACTTTTACGTCTGTCAGAAAGTGTTAGTCTTATCTGGTTTTATTTATGAAAAATTGATCTTATTATCTTATTTTATGTTTGTTAATCAATTACTATAATCCCAATGACTATTATATAATTATATGTACGATTTAAAAAAAATAAAATTGTTATAATGGAAATTCATTTGCCATTTTTCAAAATAACTTAGTATAACTATCTTTATGCCCGGCTCGGGTCGTAGTCATAACTGCCTATAACATTGTTTAGTAAATTAGTTATGGAATTTATGGCGGCAACAATAACTGAGATGTTTTTATTTATACTGGAACATGCCATCGAGATGACAAGACAACAAAATCTACCAGGGTATATTTACAGGAAATTTTAAAACTGCACAAACATGTAATAAACGTCAGTACACAATGAGGCCTGTATCCGTAGCGGACCCGGAGGGGGGGGGGTGGTCCAGGGGGTCCGACAACCTTTTCTTAGGGCGTTAAACCAATTTTCCCCGCCTGGACCTGCCCCTTTCTGAATCAGAGGTCTTTTTATATGTTTCCTTGTTAGTTTTCCTTGGCTGGACCCTTCCCTTTAAAAAATCCTAGGTCCGCCCTTGTATATATATGGTCCACCTAAAAGGCAGTTGAATGGAAATAAATGGGCCGGGGACATCATAGTCATTTTAAGTTTTAACCATTACCAACTTATATAGCTTATTCATTTATTTAATATGGACGTTAATATATTATGTTTAATCAGTCGAGACAGGGTCAAGCAGAACCGAGCCGAGCGATGCTTACCTGCGGCCGCCGACATTTTAAGCAAAAGTGAACCGACTTTGCACAGCTTAAAAAACAATGTGATTCTGAAAAAAGATGAAACCAACAGATGGGCCTAAGTACCTATATTAGCAATTTTAATGTTAGCGGTAGCCCAGTAGTAAGAACTGAATGAAGGCCTATTGTAGTCTACAGTCGATCCCGCTTATTCACATATAGAATCTCTGTAAGAGAATAATCACATTTACAACAATAGCAGAAATGTGATATTATGTGGGCGCAAAGTAAGACTGAGTTTCCTATTGGGACACTGACCATGGGAGTTTGTATGTATATAAGCTGCAAAAATCAGGGTGTACATGAAACGCTATACTACGTCTGTTTTACATTAAGGCGTCTGTTATACCAAAAAATAAGTACGCGTAACCCCGACGTAACTTTTTGTGTACACACTGCAATTTCATGGATCACAAGGCAGTGGTAAAAATACAGAATAAATATTCTAAATTTTCTGAACATAACGACGACGGGTTGAAAGAAATAAAATTGGGGGGTTTCTCAAACGCTGTTCATACGTGTACTCAGTGTTCTATCGCGCACATATAAGGCTATACGTATGCACGTAAGCGGAGGGGATTTCAGACGTAACGCGTTAGGTACACCAAGCTTGACTGCCGGGGACGTGTTATCATTTGATAGGCTTGGCTGAAACCATCTACTCAGCTGCTCAATGTCTTACTGGTGATTGAAGTGACTTTTACATAAGTGTTTATCTTTTATTCTTTTTCTGGTCGCTGAAGCATTCTAAATGTGTTTGTTCGGGTATAAAGTGCAGATCGGCAAAACAACCAAGACTCATAATTTCGACATATATTCAAAACCTAGCTTTATACATCGTGGATAAAATGAATAAAACTTAGATAAGTATATATATAATCAATTACACTTAAAATATAGACGTAAATAACCAACTTTTAAAAATTTTATTTTTACTTTGCAACATCACCTTATTGATGCAAATTCTGACAACCCATTTTAAGCGGCCGAATATTTGCCAAGCTAAGTCGAGACACGAAAGTGGGCTTCCGACAAAAGTCAGCCAAGTTTTGTCAAAGCCAGCCACAATGTGTCGCTGACACGGCTCCGGGCTCTTGAACATTATTGATCTTTTGTTGGAGATGATGGACACTAAGTGTTCTTATACCTTATATGAACAAAAAAAGATCGTATTTTTATTAACCCAAATGCAAAAGCAGTTTAAAATCAGTAATCTGTGAAATCAAAGTTTCTTCCGGGGTGTCAGGTTCTGATTCAATTAAAAAACCGCAATGCTAGTTCATCGTTACACGCAATGCACATGCTCTTAAGAAAGGTGAATGACAAACAGATTGGCAGGGCTTTTTTTTACATCCATTTATAATAATACATTGTTTTGTGAGCATTTTGTTTATTGTATGTAAAACTGCATACCAGTCCGTTTGGGATTCACCTTTCTAAGGAGCATGCGCATTGCGCGTAACAGTCGTGGCTAGCCTTATTACAATAAGCACTAATTAACCATGGAATTGTCTTAAAGTAAATCATATTAGATACAAACATTAACAGTTAAAAGCTGATCTTAAACAAAATAATATGCATAACCTACAAGTGAAGTTGCTGGGGAGCATATAAGCTTGCCCCACCCATATATATAGACATTAATTACGCATGTAAATTGTATGGTATTTACGCATGCAAATTACGCAGGTAAAATGTATATAATAATACCATGAGAATGTTGTATTTAGTTTGTGTCTTATATTTAGTATATGCGTGAACAGTTTTTTATTGGGTTGTTTCCATGTGACCGTCAGCTTATAAGCGTATATGCGTGAAAATCGCCATAGGAGCGATTTCCACGCATAGGATAGAGAATTCGGGGCAAAATGACGTCACTTCACCATCTTTTTGTGGAAGACCAGCTGGATCCAATGTTTCAAATATATAGGTCTGCCAGTTAACGTGTTTTCGCATATATGTATATACGCGGACATGTAAACACAGGTTTATCAATATACAGCACGTCAATTGGCATATAAACAGAGTCTATGAATCACGAAAATTAGTTTATCTTAAGTTATACCGTCAAGTCCAGCTTACCAAGTTCAAAAAGGAAAAGTTTTCATATATCTCCAGTTCAAATCTTTGCTAGCTGTTGCTCTATGCTGTTAAGACAACTACAAACTGCTGGTGTTCGTTCTCATGTAATGTTATTGAATCTGCCTCTTCTTTCTAATGCGCATTAGCATCTAAGTGTACTTATTATATACGTCTGTGCTCTAAGCATGATCCCTCAGTGTTTTAACATTAACACAAGCTTATTTTTAATTGTTCCTAATCCGTCTAAAATCAAGAGGTCCTAAATGCTTCAACAGAAGATTAGAATACCTATATTTGGAAAGGCATTAAACAGACGGGGATATACGCACACAAGTACGAACATTCTGTGCGAAAACTGAAATTAAATATGTGTTCAGAAATATGAAAAGTAATTCCTAAACTCGTTTAACCAATTGTGCACGACATCTGATGGAGACTGTACTAACTAGTGCATTCTTGTAAATTGTATATTCTTAGGTGTGTTAAAAAGAGGTGGACTGACACTAGTTACCTTGTTATGCAAATCGACACGACTTATCCGAATCAAATAGAGTATCCATTTACTGTGCGATCCTTCTACGACAAATATTAAATTATATAAAATATGTAGAATGTATAACCACATTATTTCTCGCTCAGTCTTAATATGGATGAAAGTCTATGAATTTGCCTTTGCAGAAGCTGGAAAGACAGCGAACCATGAAGTTCAAAACCGTAAGCTGCACAGTCGAGTTTCCGTTGTTATACGCGTGTGACGTCATAGCTGCTCTTGTCATCCGGATACTCTAGAGCCTCGTTTGCAAAACTGTTAGCCTCGATATGGTTGATTTCCTTCTTCTTTTCATCTTCTCCAGGTCCCGGGCCCTACAGTTATATATGTGCAGTATGTAAACATGTACGGATGGGCCCGGTCTGTGGCATGTTGGTTGAAATAAAGTACTTTCTTATAAACCGACACCTCAAATTATGACTAAATATTTATAACGAACTCTCCAACTCAGTATTTTATTGAGTCTGAATCTCCATTACCGAATAGCCTTAGATAAAGGTTATAAATTATTAAGTAGAAGGTAAAATTAAATATTTTCGTCAAAATGTCCATTTAAATTATTCTGGAAAGAGAATTTCATAAATCAAACCTCAGCGCTGAGTGGGTAACCTGATATTTTCCAAATTTTACCAGAACTTACAATTTCATTCAGTCATTCGAAACATTCTAATTATCTTCATTTTATTAGGCATGAAACCATAACAATTTCAGACACAATAGATTTAGGGCTTGTATACACGGTATCGGAGTATTTGTCTGATTTTTCATCAGTAGTTATTACTGTAAACAACAGAGGTCGTTATATCTGCCCAAAGATTTACACACCCGCTGTGGGCATGTATAGCCGCTAATACGTGACTCAGTAGGCATCTTTAGTGGAATAAGAGGACAAGTTTTGACTGACATATATCTCGATAAACTCTCGTAACTCGGAGGGGCAAAATGCACCACGCAAAACTCTACCGAAATTTCTACCTCCCCCAGAAGTCACAACCGCTACGCCAATATCAGTGAAATTAGTGTAGTGGTGGTGAACTCTGGTTGAGTTTGCCCATATTTTTTGTGTTTCATGCGTCATAATGTCCAGTAGCTGTGACAAACACGACTCAGTTAGGACCCCCTACTCAGTCGTGACATAAGCCAAATTTAAAACCGCCCTGCAAGTCCACGCCACGTTTTATAACCGTATCTCCGCATACAGTCAGCATGCAGGCAGACCGCAGGCAAAAATTTCCCATACATGCAGAACAATATACGAATATATTAGGTTATAACGGAAAATTTCTCACACATGGTAGGTGTCGTTGGAGAGATAAGAAACTTATTAAAAGGTCTGGTGGGTTTATTTGAAGTGACACGATACTTGTAAGCAATGAGGCGTTGTCAAAAATGACGAAAATATTTGCATCCTCATGGGGCATTATAATGCGATCCTAAGAGTTAGATGTCCAGGCACTCTGGCAAGCCAGTGATCTGGCCATAATGTAAGAGGGCCGATCTGGCGCTAAACGTCCAGCGTCCTGTCAAAACAGATGTATAGTCCGCTGAAATGTCTACCCTATCATAATCTATTCAAATATAATAATAATGCTCCGCCCTCGTTTCTTCCCTATTTGGGTCACTGTGACCTACTTATTTACCTCATCGCGGATATCATGGTCCATGTTGCATTGCAACATCCGGCGGATGTTCTTGGGTAGACAGCAGCAGAAAATGTCGAACACAGGACAGATGAGCCGAGGGTCAACATCGGTAGGGTTGTTGGCCCCTGATAAAGAGTGCAATAATGAATATTCATGATCTGATCTGCCTAGAGGTACCTGAAGCAGTTCGAATACGATATTATAAATGTTCAAATAAATAACACAAATCCTGAAAATACTGAATAACCAAGAGGGTTGTGAAATATAAATGTTCCTTTTTGTCATGAAGTTGACCTTATATTGTTTCGGCTTAAGTGCTTCATCGATCTAAGCCGAGCACTTTTTGTGATAATATTTAAGTGTCGCAGAGAAAATTATCATTATTTTGAATGCAAATCTACAATAATTTACGGTGTTTGGGATATTTGTAATTACGTATATATATATATATATATATATATATATATATATATATATATATATATATATATATATACTTGTGGGTGTATTGGTGTGTGCATTTGCATTTTAAATGCAGAGCCTAAAAAATTGATTTCAAATGCAAATGTTGTTCTGACATGCTATATAATAATAATAATAATAATAATCATAATAATAAAACTTTTAACCATAAACACGCACCCAAAAAATATAAATATCGCCACCTACCGGTCATAAAACTAACAGCAAGTCCGACGAAGTTGACGACGCCGACACCGAGAGCGCTGTACCACAGATAGGAAATCTCGTAAAATTGTAAGATGCCTGACCTGAAATATGTAATATTGTAATAAGTTCCGAAATCTTAGATGTCGAAAGTCCATTGATATTCCGTGTTGCTATCAGAATGACCGGAGGACGATTATTCACACATCATATTCAGGGATTAGGCTGTTTATTATCTATGTAAAGCGCATAGTGAAGGTATGAACTGCTTGTAGTATAAAGGATTTTGGTGGATTCCCTATGGTGTGGGTATGTTTCATTAAATAAAAATTTGTCTAGATATCAGGGATCAGTATCACAGATCGATAAAATGGATTTTTTAAATGTAGGTGTGCAAGTTCTGATTGGTGTTATAAAGAAAGGTTCTTCTAGAAAAGGAAATGGTTAGAATTTATCTTTGGAGCGTTTGTCCCAAAAATTCCATGCGCATCGCATACCAGAAGGATTGACACATGAATAAAAGCTGAATTCAGATCCGCAAAAGCATAGTCATAGTCTTTGTAGTAAGAATATGGTACACATAAGAATCTGTGCGTGTTAATCCCCACACTCGTGGGTCTGATTGAAGAATTTATTCACACAACTTTTCGGCTGTAGTCAATGACACCAGTAAGCCATATCAGGACACACGTGGTTAAGTGTTCGTATGTGTGTTATGAACAACTGTAAAATCTTACTTTTCAGGACGCTCTGTAGGTGTGGATGTCGTTAAATCTAACGCCATGGTGGTCATTGTACTCATGGAGGTCATGTTGCCGAAAAACGACGCATTGCTTGCTGGGAAGGTGTCGTTGGGACATCCTACGGTTCTCACGATAGGCCGATACACGTAGGGTTTGTGGACGTTCGCTCCGATCCCTACCCAAAAAGTAAAGAGCAGTCCGCAGATCAGGCCAACCATGGCGCCCTGGGTTGAATAAAGAAAAAAAGGTGAAATTAATAGTGGCCAAATGATAAAGAAGCCTTTTAGAAATTTATTTCTGTATCCATATTTGGGAATATTTTTTTATGGGGGGCACACACTTTGGTCCTCCGAAATGCAAAACCAGTGATTCCAATTTTTTTTTTCTTCTGCCATTTTCTGTTGGCACTAGATCTCCAATATGGCTGATTTTAAAGAGCTTTAATGTGAGCCCAATATTAGTCCTAAGTCACAGATTTACACCGGTTATTTATTTTTTATACCCCATTATTGCTCAATTGTGGGACAAGGGAGCGGTTTCCAGATATCGCCTGGCGATTATAGTTTCCCTTGTTTTGGAAATTATGAAGGGATGGTTTTGCTATGAAACTTTGTATTTGGCCAAAGGAGCTAATAACGTGATATAATACACATGTTATGCAAATGGACATGTAACTATACTGTGTAACATACGATATTACTATTTAATCAGCGCTCTGACTATATCCCGCGATGGTAAATAAGTTAAAGGTGCAACTTACTTTGCCGTTTGCGCATGGATAAATGATCCCAAGTGTAAATAAACCGAGGATCGGACCTCCGATCATGCCGAACAACGCCAGCGCCGCCTAGCGGTAAAATATAACAACATTATGAATAATGTGGTCATCAGGTTTAATTTCTTCAATTTTCATGGTACCTCGTTAAAAATATCATGGCATGTCGAGTTAAGGCCACATTTGTGGGCACTTCCAAGGACAAGTGGTCGGTTATTTTAAAGGTATAGGTCATGGAGTCAAATCAAGACCCATAAGGGTCAATGGCAACGATGTACATGATCGAGTCCTCAACTTCCGTGTCCGAGTTCAGGTCACTCAAGCCCGAATCCTTGAGGTTCAGTGAAAGTCCACCTTCTTCCAGTCCAAGCTCGAGTTCGAGTCCAATACAAATCTTTTTTTCAAAGAAATTTTAAATGAGACTTTCATGTGTTATTGTATATATGATAGTTTACATTTAGCTCCCGATGCCGAATCAAACTTGGTACTACGGTCTTTTTAGGCCCGAAATTCTGATGGTAGTAGGCGCATGTATAAAAGTATTATAGTATATATTGTTATTGGTGCATGCAGCACCCCAGATCATGACAATATATGAGATTATAGAAATGAGCATGTTAATTACGTCCAATGGCACCAGATATTGCCACGTAAGTACAACCACGGCCTCTCTGAATGCCATTTACATATTATGGTATTATAAATAATCCTCACCTGTAGAACGTCACCGAGCTGCTCAGCGACAAATGTCAGAATGAGACAGATAACGCCATACACAGCCGCTGAAATGAAAAATAATTTCGTACAGTGTTCCATATATTTCAGATAAAACTGAAAACTGTCATTTAGTGAAGACAAAAACCAATTTAATTTTTCATGGAGGCAAACGCCTCCATTTTTAATGCTGACCTATCTTAAAGGGCGGTAGCACTCGCTTCCTTTTATGTCATTTTTATCCTGATGTCCCCAGGCCCGGTGTCTACCGCACCTGTGGGTACTGGGAAGCACAAAGACGCAGGACCGACAAAGACCATATATATGTTTGATGACACATCTTACTACATAAAATGGGCGGATATAGGATTTTACAAAACGGAGCTGAACACCCTGGCACATTTAACAAATGTGTCGGAGGTGTTAGTAGATTTTATACATAACTTTCGCATGCCTATGTTCGGGGGGGGGGGGGGGGCGATGCGAGTTGGAAAATCCGGGGTCGCTTTTCGTGATATAACGTATATTATTATATAACTCTTATATTATAGTAATAAATGTATAGTAATAGACTGTAATGTTTGCCCCACACACCGAGCACTCTGGAGACGTTCGTAGCCTTCTCCTCTGACAAGTCTTTGAAGCACAAACTCTTAATAAGGTCCTGCAGGGTCACGGCGGCCAACGAATTCAGACCGGAAGAGAGGGTACTGTAAGCAAGGTACATGCATGTATGATTTAGTTAGGAATCCCAGAATTATATTCTTATAATATTTGTATGTTATACACACGCTATTCGTAAAAATAGGTATTTTTTTTCGTTTAAAAACTCAAAGATTTTGAGCACGTAGATTTTAACGGTCAGTAATGGTACTGGTTTCCTCCACCAGGTGTAGACACTGGTGGAATTTCTTTGATGGTAGACAAATAAACATTCACGCAAAATCTGGGTAATATTAAAGAATTTCTCAGTTGATTTTATTGAAATTCACCCGTAAGCTATAACGGTATCTTTAAAACAAACAAACCGACAGACAGACATACAAACATGCATATTAACAGAAGCATAATCAATAATGACTTAAAATGATACATCGGGCCACCACAGCAGGTGTGACTATCGTTATAATTTCTTATCAATATGGTTTTAAACGCTGTTACCTGAGGGCGCCACTGAAGAGGCAGGCAGTGAACAGGCCGGGAAGGCCGGGTACACGTAGTCGGTGCATCACGTAAAACGGCAACAGCTGGATCAGTGATGAATATTCAAATGATTATGTATTGTCCTATTTAACGCTCAGCTGACTAGGAAGATATTCACGAAAGGAATTTTATCATCTGAATGCCAAATTTTGTAGGTGTTATCCCCATACATCTGTAGCAACTGAAGATGTTCAAATCAACAAGAAGAAAAAGTTTCATGATAAAATGTACAGCCATTCCCATGAAATCTATCCCCCTTTTCTTTGTTTGCAGTCAGCTGAGCTTAAATTGACCATGCACATTTTTGAAGGACATCCCTGGATGTTAAGACAGAAAATTTTAGGTCCAACAGGAAAGTTTTGTACTATGTCTGTTTGTCTGGGTGCTAAAAATGTGTTTGGTCAGTAATATAGGTCACCATGACCTGATTTCAGGTTTCCTTGTAGAATTACCCAAATCCTGCCTGAATGTCATGTTAGAAGATCCTAGGCCTAGCGGATACAATTTGTGCCCCATCTGACTGACTGGGTGCTTTCAGCCAGTATTTCACAAAATATAGGTCACCATGACATAATTTCAGATTTCAAAGGAGATTTGCCTGGGACCTCCCTGGATGCACAGTTAAAAGTTTCTAGGTCTAACGGTTATGATTTGTGCGCTGTTAACGGACGGACAGCTTCATCTGAAGGTCTCAAAAACAGAGAAAAAAGTGTAAAAATTAGAAAAGAAATACAGGTGGCGCAACCAGTCTGCAGGGACTGATGAAGCACTCCATGCTCAATATGCATGCAAAGAATCATGGTGATCAATGCATAAGTTATTAATATACTGGAGCTTTTGTATAAATTTTTTAATTATTCTGGGGGGTACTTACGAGTCCCATAGCTCAGAGGATATGGGTAACAGAGACCTAATTTCAGGTTTCCAAGGAGATTTTTTTTATCTCCTTGGGTCTCAAGTTAGAATATTCCAGGTCGAGCAGTTATGTTTTCTGCCCTGTAAACGGACTGACAGACAGGCGGACAGACAGCTAGACGAACGACGGACAAAGATTGATTGCTATAGCTCAGATGACTTTCAGTCTAAACTTTCAGTTTAGTCTTTAGACTAAAAACCTATGTGATATTTGTTAAGTTGATTTACCTAATTACATGTAGTGTTTTTTTCATCAAGGGGACACTGAGATAGATTTAGCTTCTAAAAGTAAAACATTTACTTATACTGTGCCGAAGTGGACTCACAGTCATACAAGAGTACGACTCTGCTGGTTAGAGTTTGTTGGTTGGGAATCAAAGGCCAACAATACAATGGTGATTCTACATACACAGACTGCGTAGGTATACATAGTGGAGAGGTAATGTAGTGCGTTCAAATACGTTTCATGGTTAAGAATTGCTTCAAGCCAAATCACATGAACATGGGTGTTTTGATGGTAAATATTTCACGGAATAAGTAATAGTATCCGCTTGTGAATTATAAGCAGAATGTGTTTCCTTAAGGGGTAAGTTAAAGTGTGACAGTTAAATCAAATGCCTAACTGGAAGAGGTTAATTTTGAGTAGAGACGACCTTTGACGGAAGGATGATATCCACTGTCTATTAATACAAGACCCCGGTGTTTTTTTTTTCTAAAAAAAGTGTTATATCATTTTAGTCATATTAAGGACATATACGACAAGCATTCTGACATATGGATACTAACACTTCAATAAATGTTATCCACAACAGTACAGCGCCATCTGAAACACACTAAGAGTTCGGGTCACTGAATCCATATATAGAATCGTATTTGTTAAAATGTAAGGTTCACGTCGACGCTGATTCTCTAGCAGGTTCTTTTTTTGAGCGGCTCCTGTGGCTTAGCGGTAGAACACAGGATTCAAAGCCGGGATAATCTCAGCCCCCCCCCCCCCTTACAGGCTCTGCAAGCTAAATGGGAAGTCCGTGCCCAGCGAGTTTCACTCACTAACGAAAGTGGCTTTCGGGGATTCCTGGGAGATATGACCCAGCAATGGGGCCGATTACACACCCAGGACCCGCAGGTACAGTAGTCACCGGGCCTGGTTAACACCATGATATGAAATGAGAGGAAGCGTGTATTATAACCCTGCCACAGAGTCCGAAACCGAAATGGAATTCTGCAGATGTACATATACATAGTTGAATTAGCATAAAAAATGGAGGCGGTTACCTCCAACAAAATTATATTTAAAAAAGGGTTCTTGGGTCAATTTAACAGAATCCGGATTGCTGGCTCACGAGACCGGTACACAGCAGACGACGGAAATGTGCAGTGCGCATGCTCGTGGAAAAAGTCTTGCACCCTTAAAACACACCTCAGCTTCAGTCAATATACGCAGTATTATAAAACAAAACTTGAATGGCAAAGAATTTCTACATATAATTCTAGCTTTTGTCGTTTTAATATCATGTAAAGATCATCGATTATGTTGAGTATGTAAGAGTACAGTTGAAAAAAAAAACATTATAAAGTGATGCTCGTAATACTGGGCATAAAATCCACGGTTTACCTGATCGGCAGCAATGACATCATTGTTGCTCTTGGGGTCGCACAGGTGGTACTGGGCGTATATGACCATGCCAGCCAGACCACAGACGGTCAGCAAGGCCGTCAGTCCGGGGAAGTTCAGCCATAGAGCTCTGTAAATAATACCATCAGGGTCTACGAAAGACAATCGTTCCGTCTAGTCATTTGTCCAACATTTCATTGTCCCAAGAGTCCATTGGGTCTTTTTTTTTAGGTCATACATATCCAATAATAATATTTTCTGTTCGACTGACATGCTTTTAAATAGTGTGATACATAAAAAACGAATTAAGTGTTTTCCTTTATTTGTTGGACCAATGTCCTTTGGGACTAATAAACTGTTTAACTAGTGAGCTGTCGGACCACTGGACTGTCAGACTAATGAACTGTTGGACCAATGTGGACGTCTTACCAAAGAACTGTTGGACGAGTGGGCTGTCTTACTAAAGAACTGTTGGACGAGTGGGCTGTCTTTCTAAAGAACTGTTGGACAAGTGGGCTGCCTTACTAAAGAACTGTTAGACGAGTGGGCTGTCTTACTAAAGAACTGTTGGACGAGTGGGCTGTCTTACTAAAGAACTGTTGGACGAGTGGGCTGTCTTACAAAAGAACTGTTGGACGAGTAGACTGTCTTTCTAAAGAACTGTTGGACAAATGGGCTGTCTTATTCAAGAACTGTTAGACGAGTGGGCTGTCTTACTAAAGAACTGTTGGACGAGTGGGCTGTCTTACTAAAGAACTGTTGGACAAGTGGGCTGTCTTTCTAAAGAACTTTTGGACAAATGGGCTGTCTTACTAAAGAACTGTTAGACGAGTGGGCTGTCTTACTAAATACTGTTGGACAAGTGGGTTGTCTTACTAAAGAACTGTTGGACGAGTGGGCTGTATTTCTAAAGAACTGTTGGACAAGTGGGCTGTCTTACTAAAGAACTGTTGGACGAGTGGGCTGTCTTACTAAAGAACTGTTGGACGAGTGGGCTGTCTTACTAAAGAACTGTTAGACGAGTGGGCTGTCTTACTAAATAACTGTTGGATAGGTGGACTGTCTTCCTAAAGAACTGTTAGACGAGTGGGCTGTCTTACTAAAGAACTGTTGGACGAATGGGCTGTCTCACTAAAGAACTGTTTGACGAGTGGGCTGTCTTTCTTAAGAAATGTTGGACGAGTGGGCTGTCTTACTAAAGAACTGTTGGACGAGTGGGCTGTCTTTCTAAAGAACTGTTGGACGAGTGGGCTGTCTTACTAAAGAACTGTCGGACGAATGGGCTGTCTGATTAAGGAACTGTTGGACCAATGTGCTGTCGGGCTAATGAACTGATGGACCAATTGGCTGTACTAGTAAAGGCTCTATAGATCATGCTTCTAATGCAAATAAAGTAGATGGGAGGTAGCCTAATATAAAAATAAGTAGCTCAAAATACAGAACAAAAATATCTCGTACTAAAAGCGTTCTATGTTTATTTATGTTAAAGAGACAATACAGATTTTCACATGGTAGAGTAACGTCCCTGAAGTTAAGTCCGAGACTCTCATATATATGATGAACATAACATGTTATGCGAGACAACAGGATCACAAAGCCATTGTGTTACAAAATTATCAGGTCTTATCTTAATGATACTTCACCTACGTCTGTTGAATATAGACATAAGTAACATCCATTTTTTCAAATTTGTCCTACTTCAAATTACTTTACTCACATTCTCTAATACAAACTGCTTTCACTTGAAAACAGTATAACTTCACTCCGGGGCGAAAGTGATACGTATGACGTCATAATAAACTATATTGTGTTACATCATTATAATGAGGCAATATTACTTACAGCTGACCGTCCCTTAGTCTAGGTGTACACAGAGCCCTCTGAACCTGGGCTTGGTTGACGCCGTACACGGCCAGCCACGTGAAACAACCCCCGAATACAAGTGCCCACACGCTGTGACGTTTACGAGGACTCGGGTCAAAGCTGTCAGAAAGTAAAGGGTACAGAATCTGTTGTATACATATATCAAATGTTAAGTGCAATGTCTTACAGTTAATGCAGTTTAAATAAATATACGTAAATATATGTAAATAATATGCAAGTATCATAAATCGTGACACCGCCTCCCCCACTTCGCGAACACGACCGCTTGCCATAATACACATATATATATGTATATAAATGTATATATATATATATATATGTATATACATTTACATATAAATATATTTATCTATATATATATATATGTGTGTGTGTGTAATTTTTGTGGTTGTGTATGATACTTTTAACTTGATATTTAACAATGATCATAATATATTATGATACAATAATTGAAATAAACCCTGTATAACGTTTTTATAGGAAAATATTTGACGTGTTAGAAAACAATCTGTTTCATATTCGAACACTTACTCAAAGAAGCCAACTCTATCGCCTTCGTAGTTAATCCGCCATATGTTAGCGAACCCTCCCATATCTATACTCCCTTGAATTAGCACAGCGATGAGACCTGCGAACATCATACAGATCTGAAAGACGTCCGTCCACATCACAGCCTTCATCCCGCCCTGTCAATCAACAATCAATAGATACTATTTATAGTATATCATACTGATTTCCAACACTAACCCTCAATTGTCTTATAAATACTATGCTTGTAAAGAAACGGTCAGATTTTTAGTCAGCAATCTTTCTAATCTTTCCAGCAGTCGTTATTTATTCATTGATTAAACAATGGAAAATATTTCCAGTTAAGTATATGTAAACCAATGCGGGATCATTATGGAAAATAAAATTTATATGTCATGACAACTTCAAACGTCACATACCAGAGCTGTATAAAATGTGCACACGATGCCGACAGAGAACACAGAGATATAAACGTGCAGTCCAGTAACTACAAACAAAAAAATAAACAAACAAATCAAGAGAACACGTTTAGTCCAGTAACTGTGCGCACACACACTGATGCACACGTGAAGTACAGTAACTATAAGGGAATAAAAAATACATAACTTTACAATAAACTCATGACATGCCACCGATACAATATACGATTCATCACTAGTGTACGTGAATAAGTTGAGCAGTGACGACAAAAAAAAATATTAGAGGAATCTACATAAGCATAAGGGCGTACTGAAGTCGCTAAAAATTAATTTAAGAAGAGTAAAATATAAAGTATATATAAAGCATATATAAAGTATATAAAGTAATATGATGTGAATAAAGTTAAAAAATATGAAATATTCCTATTAAAATGAATATTTAAAAAGATTTATTTATCCGCTTTTGTATTCAGTGTATCGAAGCTTTCTGCCATATATATATGAATACTTATCTTAGGTTATATCTGTACGTTTAATGTCCACCACGTCGAGCACATGTTGTTGAACAGATTTTGTTTAAGTTAAATTAGGATTGAATCGACCTTACTCTCATCATTCAGGCTCCTTTGAAAGATTAACTAATATAATAACTAACTCAAACTTTCAATTAGAGTTTCATCATATTTAGCTTCTCAAAAAAAAAATCTTAAAAACTTACCTCTTTATATTAGCGTTTGGTAGTTCTTAGAAATCAGGGTTTAGCAGGGATTTTGTAATATATTTTATTATTAAGTAATTGTGCTCTTAGTACTGATTTAATCAACTTTGGCTCTTATTTTTGTAAAGCGCTTTATCGTTTAATTAGCGCTATATAAATTAAATATATCTTTATTTTTATATATTTTGTGAACACATAAGAATATATGTATAATTGCTAAATCTGATAAATACAACCGAGTAAAGGAAGAATTATTCATGTCATGTACACTATTTACCATGAAGATTTATGTGGGGATGTATGCTAAGAATACTACATCTTCTACTAAATTTTATAATTAAGTTGTTCTAATGAAAATTTGGTCTGTATGTTGCACTTTTATCATGAGATAGAGAGAAAAAGAGAGAGAGCCTAACTAGCGATGGACAAGCAAGATTGATGGTTGGTTTTGCCGAGTCGTCCAGTTCCGCAGAAGATATGGTGTGATGCTAAACATGTTAAAACCTAGCAGGTCCTTCTTCCGCGTTGTAATTAAAATCCTTTGCACTCTGGATACCTTTAATGGGTTGTATGACTTTGGGCAGTCTATTATATGATCTAGAGGGCGCTTTGACCTGTTAAATTGGATTCTGGCGGGAGCCCCTCCAGATAATTTCGCCCCTTTACCGGCGAAGTGGTTAGAACGCTGGTTTAGCGAATCACCGGACATGGGTTTGAATCCGGGACCTGCCGTAAGTAATTTTCCATATTTCGGTTGATTTATGTGTCCTTACCTGTGTACGCGACGTTATACGATTGTGTAAAGCCTGTAGCCATTCTGATTTATGTGATTCTCATCAGATGTTCGATTTATTTGTAACTTTGAAATTTGTTGTCAAAAGTGATCCATTGTAGGGAGTGGTTCTTTTATGCATGAGTATATTTAACGGTACGAACCTCTGTTTAAAGCCAGCGATGGGGCGTACAATACAATCGACATGTAAAATACCTGAAATACAGAGATTATACAAATGAAAAATTAAAAATCGCCATAATATAAATAAAAAAATAAAAATAAAATAATATCTGAATAAAATTTTAAAGGGATCTTTGCCGTATCGTTTCAAATGCTTATAACAAGTGAGTCGGGAACTTGATTTTCCACGTCATGCAAAGGACGATAATTTATCCACTTATGGTACAAGTTTTTATTTTAGAAAGCAAAATTTGGTCACGTGATAATCTTGACCGTCGATGTTTGGTCACGTGATAATCTTGACCGTACATCGACATCGACATCATTTACCTTTAATAACAAAAAGCTTATAGTAAATTTTCAAAGTAAAATACTATACTCGGTTTCAAACAAACTATATTACACATGATTGAGTGCCACTATATTCATATTTTTTTTTTAATATATAACACACGATCTTAAACCTAGAGGATACGCCAAAAGGTATTTGATACCAGGCGTGAAAAGAAATAGGTTTGCAGCCTGAATATATGAAAACATGTAAGTAGCCTAACTGGGCATTGCAGTGACATTCATGAATATTAATATGACCCGCTGACCTCCGTGTACCTACCATCTGTAAAATGTAGACAATGGCTGTGGCAACCCGGACAGGCTTGTTGAACCGCATCTCCAGATACTGTAAGCAAACAGCCAGCCTATTATCCAACATTTAAATAAACATTGAATTATTCGTCGTGTAGGCAGCATGTGCAACGGGTATACGTAACGGTTCATGCTTCCAGAGAAAATTATTCAAATTTTCAAGTTGACTGTCACAATCAGATACCGACTATGTAGACATTAATAAGCATTTATTAATGTATCGGTAAAAGGCTATTCTATCATGATCAACGATTTATGCATGGATTGTTGGGACTGATTTTGATAGATTTATGGTGTATTTTCGGCCTTTTTTATCAGCTGTGGGTGTTTTGAAGTTGTTTAACAGACGCCATGGACGTTGTTAACACGTGCAGAGATTTCAGGGACCTTCGATGTAGGCGGGCTTAGTAATTATCCATTAATGTGACTGATAGGGAATATATTCAGGTGTGTGATAGGTTAACTTTGATATAATGTAGTAGTGTACGGTATTTTATTTCGTAGAGCAGCATATATTCAGAGACTGAGGCAGAACACGGATGTCATGCACAAACAGTTATACAAAGAGGATTAGATTATTTTTACAGAGAGCTGCTCATTTGCGTGTGTAGCTGTATTTTACCTGGAAATACGGCCTTCTAAGTGTACTTGACTAGAAGATACATTGCTGGCGATGAGGGAGAGACGTGTCCATTGTCAGGGATATAGTGCAGAAATGCCTGAGGTTAAGTGTCATAGTTGCATATACCACATGATGCAACACTGACATGCTCTGTGCTCAGGCACTACGGGGTCTTGGGTTTAAAGAACCAGTTAAGATAATGTGATCAGTGAAAATATCATTGCTTTATAAAAAGATTACTCTGAGGGGAACCATAAGTTCCGCTGCTATGTGCTATGGATACACGACCAACATATTACACCAACGGATGCCCCAGTAACTATTTATCTTAAAGCACTTCAAATTGCTCAGATATATCCTATGTTTAGGAATCGGCATAAATAACTCATGGAACGTATGAGCACACATCTTCAGTAAGGTCTGGAGATTATTTATTACTAGAAGTCGGGAATCATCGAACCAAACTGCTTTTTCTTTCAAACAAATATAGAAGATATTATGCATGCTGTCTGATTCCACGATATAGATCAAATGATTTTCAAAATGTCGTTCCGAATTCAAGAACGCACACAGTAACACACGACCCTCAACAAGGCATATCTTCAGCAATCCATGCAAGGCTATACAGTTACCGAATAAAACCGAGGCCTAAACATGTAGATATGTGTCCATTTAACAGAGCAATATCTGAGTTAGTTTCGCACACTTTAGGATTATAGTGAATACACCGGTATGAGAAGAGCCAGATATATGATGTTAATGACACACTCCGAGTCACTGAACCGTGACGACTACCGAAGTGCGTGTGGAAGTACGTAATTCTCGAATAAAAGTCGTTCAAGGTTGTACAAGGGGCAACAGAGGTCACAGGCCTCTCTTTATTGACCTAAAGATCTGATAAATAAATAATATACGCTTTATACAAACTGGTATATGCCGTAATTAGCATTAAATACCGTTTTTCGTCCCTACATATCTGCATGCGAGAGTTTTGTATGACGTTTACCAGCACTTCCGGCACATTTTTTTACCTGTTTCAGGGTTTTGAGCCCCCCCCCCCCTTTTTTTATGTAATCCTGAAGTCGCCCCTGTTTGGTGCAAATTAAAACATGTATCCTAAATGCATTATAACTTTAAAGCCAGTCATTCACCTGTCTTATCTGTAGATTGATATGATTTCTGGATTATTCTGCGTACACATTTATGGAATGTAGGTAATTCCTCTTATGAAAGGTCCTTTTAACGCCTCTGTGACGGATGTGTGGTCTTGTTTATCTTAAAGCTGTTTGTAAATACGGTACATGCGCACGTGAAGACAAACAGTAAAACCGTGTAACTGAAGGTGGTTCGTTGCATATATGTGGAAGCTGAAATGTCCATTGTTGCAAAATGTAAATTGCAAAACTCCATATAGTCTAAATTGCCGTCAAATGTCCTTGTTGAATATGGTTGGATTATTTTGGCGGGCCCTAAGCATCTTATAAACACGTATATATAAACAAAGGCAGTTGCAAATATATGGCAACCAAACCAACAAACAAGCAAATAGTATTAACATATAACTTCAGAAAGGAGCAAATCTTGATTACGTTGTACATGGTTTATTCTTCTGTGGTTTGCAGATGAGGGTGCGGTCATCGCCAGAGCGTTCCTCCGGCTTCTACGTAGACTATCTGCGTCTAATGGCCACTAAACTCTCTCGGTAGTTTGATTTCAGCCTTGAAGTCGACCTCGGAGTACTTTTCCATCGTATTTCTGTGCCCTTAACAAACCCTGGCTTCGCAATTTTCGCTCAAGTGGGCTACAAACCCGGATGTCGTAAGGCGCACGTCATTAGTGTACACCGCTGACACAAACAACATATGAATGTCAGTTTGTTCTCGGAATCTAGATCAAAATAAAGATCAAGACCATTTTGCTTCGAGACTTATATCAAGATAAGGTTTCACTTGCTGAGACTCCAAAATCTTGTTTCGAGACCATATGATCATTTTTTCACAGAGATTTGTATTTGAACATTACAGAGTATGAACGTGCAAACCTGGAGGGAATTGTTACGCAGTGTAATTATAAGGGCTCTATGGCTTGATTTGTATACAAAAAGTCCTGAATTCTGTTCCAGTCAGGGCCATTCCCAGCACCAAAACCCCTGGCCAAGGTAATAGCCACAAGAGTGTGCCCTTTCCTAACATGAGTGTATGAGGACAAGCCACTGAGTACGGCAGGAACTACATAAAAGATAATATTATGTTGTCTTTTATGAGGGCCTGGGTGTTTTTATTGTCCGTAGAGAGAAGTTACAAAAGAGTCACCAGGCCCGAAAGAAAGACTAATTTAAGTGGGAAGTCGGATGAGACTGGCGCCATAGGTGAAATCATCACTTTTCCATTTAACCGTCACTAACAAAAAACATGACAGGCTCACGATGATGGATACGTAGGGCAGGTAAAGCTATTAGAAACTCTTTTTCATTTGCATAAGTTCGTGCACACATCTAATAAACCAATGTAGCAGTCATGCGTATTGGACAACGGTTTAAGCCACATCACTCTCCTGAATAATTATCTGCATAAATGTTTTGTGAGATAACAAAGTTTTGTGAGAAGTCTGTTACCTACCGAGTCTTGATGTCTATTTAATTACATATTTTAAAATCTACGAGCACATTGCCGGGAAACTTTAATGAATGTATTAATGTACATACGTAAATGATTTCTTTCCTGGAGAAGTTATATCCTAGTTATGGTAGTATTTATTGGCTAGTTTCTTTTTTTTTTTTTTTTTGTTCTGTTTGTCATTTATTTTTTATGTTTAGAGCCATCAGAAGTATAAGGTACTAACTACAAAGCATATACCTTCACAAAGATCGATAACTCAAGCACATGTATGCATATCCGTATGCGTGTATGCGAGTAAGAGTATATACGAGAAAGAGAGGGAGAGGGATTGAAGGAGAGAGCGAGGAAGAGCGAGGGAGAGAGAGAGGGAAGGAGAAAGGGAGGAATAAGATCGGAACAGAGAGAGAATGAGAAAGGAATTAAGACGAGATTACCAAAGAGGGACAAAGGAGAGAAAGGGGCAGATTGAGCATTCCAGTGGGAAGGAGACAGATAAAAGAAATCGATAGGAAGAGAATCTTCGAGAAAGAGAGGGAAACTATTTCATTAATCTTTTATTACCCTGTACCTCTAACGGAGGACTGGCTAGGACTGATAATCTTGCACAGAGAGAGAGAGAGACAGACAGACAGACAGACAGACAGACACACACACACACACAAAGATAACCGTGTGTTACAAATGTGTGTTATTTATTGTTTTCATTTATGTATTTAGCCCCAGAAAGTAAAATCCTATCTGAGTACAACCAACGTGAACAAAAATAAGCGAGCTTCTCTTTTATCCACGTGACATTTTGATGGTGTTCCTTATCAGATGCAGAAAACAGATCACCTATCACAATTGTATGGAACTCCGGTTCGTAATAATGGACTATTGAGCTGTCCCTTGGGGGAAAAACATTTTCAACCCTCCAAAAAACAAATAGGAAAAAAATCACAGCTGTATATCGAGTGTCAAGATTTCACTTACGTAAAACCAATTTGTCTTGGATAAATATGCTCTCAACATAAGATCAGAACTCTGTCATTAAATTCTTTAGTGTATCTTAGAATGTGGGGATGTCCTCTTTTTAACGGATATTGTTTTGTGGTGTCGAGGATTCATTACCAGAGAAACATTCATTTATAAACGTGTATTTCCAAATTTATATCAACGTTCCATGCAAACGCAAATACAATACACAATCTTTACCAATTAAAATATGTATGTTAATAAATAGACAGAACCGCAAAGTGCGCATACCTTTGTCAGCATTAAGTCACATGTGCAATAAACTTTAAGATAATGTAAATGTAACTAAATCAAAACTTATCAACAAATATAAAAAAGTAGTTATCTTATATGAAACCATAATTCTGCACTCTAAGGAATGCAAGGCTCCACCATGTGGTAGTCCCTGTTGTGTGATTATCCCAAAACCATGTTTGTCTTCACTAATTCGGCCCATGCTCCCAAGTTCATTACTGCATGAACGACAGTATATATATTTATATGTGTGTGTGTGTGTGTGTGTGTGAATATTCTTTGATCACATTCTTAAATCCGGATCATGGATCCGGATCCCCCTCAAAATTTAATCTAATCTATTCCTCCTTGGCTAATTCCTGACATGCCCTGAACATTTCCTGAGATTCCGTTCATTATTGCATCTGTTATGTTGTAAACAAACAAAAAACACATACACACGTATATACGGGGATGCACGCATTCAGTCTTGGCGGAGGCAATAATTGCAAAACAGGCAAACATAACCCTGTAAATTTGCATGGATGAAGATCAAGTATAAAAGGAATCATATCTTATCTTCTTATCACTTCTTCTAGTATCACTTGAACATCATAAATAGTCTTTGGTACGATTTTCTAAGACATGACTGCGGGCAGAGGGCTTGACATAATACATGGAGAAATTGTCACATCAAGTACATTTACACTGCGTATTCAAGAGCTTACATTACCTACGTATGACTGACAGAACATGAACCGAAATACACACGTCCATTACCAATGCCATGTTATTTACTGCTATAATAAAGGTGTTTTGAAGCGAGAGTGTTTACAAGTTTCTGGGAGCTCTCATATATAGTTATAAAAAACAAAGTAAACTTGACTACAATAAACACCAAGCTTGCCTGTACCCCATGAATGCCCCCGCCTTATCAAATGTGCTTATTAAATGCTGGTATGTTTTTTAGGTCATAAAATCCCAGCTTTCATGTTTATCGGGGACAATTTATAAATGGAAGAGTTTAGTGACCTTTACTGATTACTCAAGGGTGAAGATATCTTATTAATGCAAATATTGCGTGTAATGTTGAGGCAGAAAAAAGTTACTGGTTAGAACTTTCCCTAAGGGATTGGTATACCAGATTGAGCAGGCATGAGATCTAACTTTATTCGAGGGAGTCGAGGCATCATTTATAGCGTTTTGATTGCATTATAATGCATAAACGTGTATATATATATATATATATATATATATATATATATATATATATATATATATTGTTACAGATATATGTTACGTGTTGTTGACAATTGATTCGTGTTGCGCGGGCGTGGTTCGTTGCTGTAGCAACCTCGCCTGGCTGGGTTTTTGCAGGCTCGGTGTAATCCACATTGATTGAACTGGGACGTGTAGAAACACAGTGCTCATGCTATTCTGGAACTTCCTGGGCTGGTCGCGCTCTATGAGCGCGTGTCTTGTAATGTTCTTTGGGCGTGTGTATTATATATTGTTGTTTTTTTTTTTCGATTGTTCTAAAATAGAAGTTTCTAGAATTTCGTATGAAAAGATATAAATAGGGGCTGTTTTAGAATCGAGAGGGGAGAGAGAAATATTCCAGCGGACACGGAAGAGTGTGAGTCAGTTTTGGACCTATCCGATAATTGCAGTAGTGTAAGGGATTCTACGAACTCTATGCAGATTTAGTGCGGCCTGTCTCCAGTTTGCTTTCGGGATTATTACAAGAACTTTATTTTTGGATTACAACTGACTGATCTTGTGATTGAATTGGACTATTATTCTTTGAGAAGATTTATGCGAACTGTTTAACTGGATTACACGTTTTAAAGGACTTGTTGTCGCTGTGACGGTGGTATCCAAGTACTGTACACTTTATTTATTATACTTTGTAATTGTATTGATTTGCTGTTGTACTGTTGTTATACTGTGTAATTGTATTGATTTAGTGTATTGTAATGTAAGGGTTGTTTTGAGAATAAATTATAATTATTGGTTAACAAACAACCACTGACTTTTTTATTCATACCCTTAGACATTTCACGCTGCCTTGTGTTACATAATCTGATTTTTTTAACTCCATAACCAAATTTATGCTTGTCACGACTATGTGATCTGTTGATATAAGGTTCCGTAACAATATATATATATATATATATATATATATATATATATATATATATATATATATATATTTATATATATATATGTATATATTATATTTCATTTTCCAACATTATTTCATTAATAACATATAATTAGTATATACTAAACCAATTAATATATATGAATATATTTATTTATATATATGTTACAGTCAATGCGTAAAATCAGTTAATGTGTAAATTGCCTGAAAATTTCAGTCAATATACAAATTACCTGATTCATTCAGGCATTTTTTTCTTAAAAAATGACTTAAATTTCCAGGCATTTTATTAATTGCCAGAAAAATCAGTCCAATCATTTGACAGATTGACTGAAATTTTGAATTGGTGTTAGACAAATCATTTATTTAAAATAGATTATTATTATGACATTTATGTATTCTAATATAATATACCGTGCTAATTTTGAGTTAACCATATATTTTGTCATCTTCTCTATTTAGCTACATAAGTAATTTTATGATGTGAAATATAAAATATTTTCTAATATGTTGTACCTTGCTCATTTTCAATTAACTTTATTTATATATTTTTTTCTTCTTTCTTTAACTACATATTAATATGATGTGAAATATTTGATAAAGAATGATAAGGATATTCACAATAATCACCCTAATATTTCACATCATATTATTATACGCATGGTTTAAAGAGAGAAGAAAAGAGTTTAAACTTTTCTCAAATACATGTGTTTCATTACTTGCATATTTATTTTTTTTTCTTTTATATCGTATGTGTGTAATAATTTGATGTGAAATATTTGATGGAAAATGATAGGGACAATCAAATTTAAACAGATTCTTATATCAAATACCTAATTAAGATATACTTGGATGAGTTACAAAGGGTGGTTGTTTACCACAATTACTGTGTGTGCTACCTTTAATGAGGCTACGCTGTGCCCTATACTATTAGAGCCAAACATTAATGACTGATAGAGTTCAGTAGTTTCTTTTTATGGGCCGGCTATGTACCTGCTTGATGGAGCCAAACTGTGACTTGTGTTAGAATTAATGCTGAGTATTAATGAGCACATGAGTCCGTTTTTCACATGCTTTGATTAGAGCCAAACCATGAATGTTGTTAGAGGAGTACTAACTTTGGACAGAGTGGTAAGTCAAACAAATGTAAAACTTTCAAGGCTGGAGTGAAATGTAACAGAAGGTATATTGGAAGTTTGACATGCCCTAACAAAAACTGAAACTGGTTTTGCATGAACTAATGAAATGAACATATGTTTTCTCATTCAAGAACAAAAAACCAAATAGACGTTTTGATTATATGTTTTGGTAGACAGTGACATAACCATGTAGCTGTTAATGTCTAATGCACGTACAATATACTTTCTTTCAGTAGAGCTACATGTGATGGCTGGTAGAGTTAATCAGTTGGCTTTTGTTGAGAGAGTTTAGTATTTACAACAAAATTACCTTTTATTTAGAAAGTTTAATATTTTACAGCACATGATAAACGACTTCTGCAAGAAACGGAATCAATACATAAGAACATGTTTGTTACCGGTGTGTGAAACATTACACAAGACAATATGATGTATAATAAATATCACAATATATCACTATTTTGTAACGGTGAGGGATTTGAAACCAATGGAATATTACTTGAATAGTTTTCATTTTTTTAATAAACTGACAAGATTTTTTTTTCAGTTTAATTTTGATTATCGATATCATTCTTTATCAAATATTTCACATCATATTATCACATATGTAACGTAAGAAAGAAGTTGAAATAAAATTAAGTTTACTCAAAATAAGCAAGGTGTACCACAGTGGAATACAAATATGTCATTATAATAATATATTTTGAACAAATGACTTGTCTTACACCAATTCAAAATTTCAGTCAATCTGTCATAAAAATGGTCTGATTTTTCATTCAATTTGTTAAATGTCTGAAAATTTCAGTCATTTTGTAAAATGCCTGAGTGAATCAGGCAATTTGTAAATTGACTGAATACTTCAGGCAATAAACAAATTGACTGTTTTTACAAATTGACTGTAACATATATAGATTCATAGATGTATCTCTCTCTCTCTCTCTCTCTATATATATATATATATATATATCTATATATATATCTAATATATATAATTACATACAAGATATTATTAACTGAAACTTCTATTGTCAGTTCGACCTATGCATACAAAACGAGGTTTAACAGTTTACACAACGCGGCTGTCACTTGGAGTAATCTTACGTATAATCCGAGACCACAATAACATAATTATGTCACAGATAAACAACATTTTTTTTTAGAATCCTGTTTACAGGATATTATGATAAATATTAAGAGAGACAAATAATATGATATAAATTATTTCATCACCTTTTGTTGGATATATAAAACACAGATTAACCCCAATCCTTTATTAATTTACTTTATATAGTTAAAATATATGAATAAACTATCAAAATATTAATAACGTATGCTGATGTGATGAAGATATTCATTTGAA
Organism: Sipunculus nudus; assembly: GCA_026874595.1. Taxonomy (NCBI): domain Eukaryota; kingdom Metazoa; phylum Annelida; class Sipuncula; order Golfingiida; family Sipunculidae; genus Sipunculus; species Sipunculus nudus. The sequence goes on along the minus strand of CM049318.1, from coordinate 3,370,633 downwards.
CAATCAGTTAATAATGAATAATACTTCACAACGGTTAGGCAAAAAATATATATATAAAAGGTAAGTTTTTCAGCTTTTTATGGCCTTATATCCTCTTGTTTTAATCAGACACTTTACAAGGTCCAGTATTCTGTCATGTGCATTATGATGATACAGCGCGCTTCACTATATAAAGTAAAACTCGGTCTCGTTGTATGACTTTAGTCTAATTAATGTCATTCAAAGGTTAAATGAAACGGATAAGCGGAATGGATCTAATGAGATTCCTGCTTAAGAAGTGTATTAATGAATATGTTTGTCGTGATTTCCAGTAGGTTTTTCGTGTTCCGATATAATTTAAGTCCTAAAATGTATTTTAAAAGCACCGCTATAAATGTATTGACGCATCAGGATTGATAATCACAGTGATATGAAGTAGTTGCAGGGCAGGTTTAACGACAGGATTATTCACTACACTCATAATTGCGTTTCATCACTGCATACCCATTTCGATACATTCATAGGCCGTACTAACAAATATAATGCAAAACGTCTATGTGCTAATGTAATGAACAACTTTCCTTCAAAGGACAGGCTTGACGCCTATAGTTGTAACACTCTGTTGAATATTAATAAGGATGATAATGGTAATGACGATGGTGACTGTATTATTAGAATAAGTTTCATTAAATCTTCTTTGTTTCATGGTCTGCAGTTCTATCTAGATGTAATAAGTATACCTCAAAGGCTTTAGCGGGATTCAAACCAAGGACCTTCAGCTCTGAAATCAAACGACTTAAGCACCAGGCTCTGCCCTACATGTATATTTTAAATAACACTGGTGGCATTTAGGCTCTGTGACAACGCCTCGGTTATGTACGCATTTGGTCTTGAACTCCCATAAACGATACCAAGTTTGTCCGAATGGAGGAATAATTTTTTATTGTTTCCCCATAATTCCTGAGAAATTCATCGTTGTTTTTAAAAGGGCCTAGCCCAGAGCCATTTATCTGAATCTACGCCAGTGTAGCCAGTAGGAGAACCTGCAGCGCTATGTATCATATTTTAAATAAAACTAAACTGGTCTTCAAGTGCAAAGTCATTAAAAGGTAATATACTAGTTTATGTTATAAACAACTTTGTGACTTCGTTATATTCTAATTTACCGCATCCTGTATCAATATATTGCACCACATTTATTATTTATTTCAACTGGGACTTGGAACATACTAAAAAGAAACAGGCAATGATGTCATCCGTCAAATACCTACACAAAAACAACCCCTAGAACATCGGTACCTAGATACACAGGGGTTATGTGATCTCATTTGAGACTCTTTAAGAATTTGCCCAGTCAAGCGAGTCACGTGATCTAGACGCATGCAACATAACGATATATGTTAGATATCTTTGCAGGCTGCAACTTTTTTTACCTTTTAATGCATTTTCGGTGCTTCAGTGAAGGACGCTGCATTACGTGCTGGAAAATGGGGCAAAGAAATGTACCCGGGGATAAGTATACAGACAACACTGACACTACCAAGGCAAAGCATTGTGACAGTGTAAAGAAATGGGCGGCATAATAACAAACTGTGTGCGTACATGAAGCGAAATTCCCACGCTTCAACGTGGTTGAAGTGTGTACACGTGCTATCCTATGGGTTTACTGGATGTTAAAAACATGTGTTTCCCCAGAAGAAGTTTCAAAACATCACATTTACATTATATTGTGTAACATCACCCCCCATATATTCATTTTGGTAGTGTGGACAACATACACGCGTTTTTATTATGGGTTTATACATGACAAAAACTGACTGCGAGATGCATTCATTCACACTTTCAAATATTTCTTTTTTTTGTTTGTGGTCTTTGAACCACTTTGGTTTGTTCATCTAAAAATACTCGGATAATTCCCGAATGTAAACATATTCAGTCTAAACATTATCCAGTCTAAAGCATCGTTTTTTGTATCGTATTCAAGGCTAAAAATAAATTGGCTCCCTAGTATCCCTTCAATAGGACCGTGAGCTTTGCCTACTGCCACCAAGATTGCTCTGTTGTTTCATTCAAGAGGTCATCAACCATATGCATGCCACTATTTGGCGTATCAAGTCTAAAACGAATTACCGCAGTAAAGTGGTCCAGAAAGTCCTATGATATGAATTTTACTATGAATCCTATATTCATATTGTTTATTTTTGTTTAGAATTATTTATTTTGATTTGCTCATTATTTAATAATATTCAATTGTACATATTTTATTCATGTATAACATTTAGAGCACTATATTTTGTGGATTTTATGCTTTAAGAGATCAATTATTATTATTACTATTATGATGATGATTATTATTATCCTTATTATTATTATTTTTCTTATTATTATAAAGAATTAATCACGAAAGGATTCTGCAATATGGACTAAGGAATATCTACGTTTGCTATTTGTTTCTTTGCACGTTCCCTGTCAATACCAGCCAGGTACCTTAGTATGATTAATTACATGCTGTGTACGTGTGGCCGGTTCTAGTCTGTTTAACATGCAAGGGCGTTTTTATGCTGTATATTGATGCAGTTCTGTTGACAGAAATTTATAGCCCCGAATCAGATTTATTACTCTGTGTTTCCTTTAATAAAAAAAGCTTTATATCTCGGAACATATCTAAATTTTTTTAATATATTTTTGTTCTGCTAGTCGGGGTTTCCACTTTTAAGTTCAAATGAGTGCAACAAATGTCTTAAACAAATGTTGAAATAGTCCTTCATATATTATTCTCACCTGTCAGCCTCTGTTGTATGTTTGTTTGTTTCTGTGTGTCCTAAGAGCTCAGAGAAAACCACGGTAGCCTGGCTTTATACACTGCCAGAAATATGTATGTATGTATATAAATGTACATATATGGCGCCGATATCTGACGAATCATTTGCGTTGCAAATATTAATCTCATATTTGAAAAAAAAATCTATATGTTTACAGTTCCTTTTTGGACACGGAGAAGGATACGGTATTTTCCACATGGTAGGTTATTCCATAGCCGGGCAGCAGCCAATGGAAAGGTTCGCTTTCCTAAATAATGCTGATTTAGCAGCAATCATTTTTTTTTTACAAAGGTGGATATAATATATGTCTTCTCCCCTTTTTGTTTGTCAAAAAGAAAACGTCTCTTGTTTGTAGACCTGGTGGGTATGAATGGATATCCATCTGATTTTAATGAAGGAAGATTTGATTTATCAGGAAGTGGTGTTGATAATTCTCTTGGTTTTGTCGGAGACCGTCCTTTCAGTCTTTTAGTTTGACCATTTAGAAGAACTATCTGTAGATACATTGAATGATAAAGATTTAGGATCGGAATAAATCTTACACCTGCTTCTTTTCAATAATAAGGTTGCCTCAGAAAACAGGGATCTCTGGCTATCAGCGAGAGGTAACGAATTTGGATGCAACTGTTCAATTCTGAACAATAAATATACTGACTGGTTTAAAATTTTACGATATACTTCGATAATTTTCAATGCCATGACAGTGATGTGTATTTTTGTATTAATAAACGAGAATTACTTCCTATTCAATTACAGCTAGTAAGCCATGGGTCACGAATAATCAAATAACACGTCTGAGGTATTTATGACAATCTTCTGGAGGTTGGAACCCTGTAATATTGATGAGATGTCTTGAAGACAGTATGTTTGAATTGTCTGCCGAGCAGAAGACTTCTACGCTGACAGAGTTCATATGCCATAGGAAAACCTTGAGAACAGCATATTAAAAAAATATATGTATATTCGTTATGATGCTAAGCATGTTTAAATTGTTATGTAGTGTGTTCTTTTATAGGAACGGCGTTTGCGATGCATTTCTGACGGACATTTAGTTACCCGGGTAAAAATTTAGAGGTTTGGATGGAGCTTTTACCAAACGCTGACTAACGCAGAATACTCGCAGAGATGACCAAGTTATAAGATTCTTATCTCTTCTTATATGTAGAACAGCTCGGTGACAAAGTTCAGTATGAAAACTAGACAAAGCTCTATTTGCATGCAAATACATGAAGCGCCCCATGGTCACATGATTTCAGGAAATCATTTCAACATGTCATACTACTAATATATAAGAACTATAAACCTAGATGCTGAAGAGAGCACAGAAGCTTTAAAGGGAGTAACAGTATATGGAATACATGAGATATAATACAATAAACACCTATTGGTAACTGTATCATGTGGCGTGGTGTTAGCTGTAGTAGGTCAATAAGACACCAGACAGAGCAGAGGAAGGAATGTTGGCAGTATAAATATGGTAAAATAGGGTTCCAGTGTTTGTTGTTGAAGAACTGACCCGTTCTGACTTGACCTTGAGATCATAAGCCAAGGTCGTGAGCAAAATGGCTACTGTTATGCGAACTGGTGAATAAAACATGGTTTGCTCACAATTTGATGAATAATAAAGAGCCAATTGCATTGATAAAGGTATCCTGTCTGACCAAGTTTTATGGCTAAATTAGGTCAGAATGACCCAAATTCAGAAAACTGTGCACTAGAATGATACAATACTGACACACAAGAATATTTGATAATATATTGAAAAAAATTAGCAGCATATACATCCACTTAAAAGAAAAGAAAATACATATGAAGAAATTATTGTGCTTTTTATTGTCATATACTAAAGACTGATGGGCATTTTTTGGTTTTACATTAAATCAACCATGATTTAATTATTCCTTATTTCAAAATAAATCACTGTCTTTAAAATCCTCACACTTATGTCGAACTAGGATTACCGGACTTCAAACGTTACTGCACTATTGTAGTAATGAAAGAATGGCTAAATTAACCCTTGATAGGGAAAGAATTGCAAAAACATTGGTAAACACAGAGAGAGTGAAAATTCCTTTACACCTTTTAACCTCTGTGACTATATCTATGCAAATATGACAATTTTACTTGCCTCATTAATATGGTAAAATAATTCAGTTATTGTAAGGCAGGTGTTGTGTGGCTTAAGCTGGTTTTACTTATTTGCACCCGTCAAATGATTTCTTGAAATTACATCAAGGCAAATAATTTTTCGAGATTAAATAAGCTTTACAAGGTTAAATTAAATTATAAAAACGTTTTTGAGGCCAGCTATGCAAACCAAGGTTTTGTCAAACCAATTATGTTACTATCACTCAATTTTTTGGAGAAAAATAATTTTTTATATGTATTTCACTTCCAATATGTCGAAAAACTGTTTTTTAACCATATATATTTAATCCATGATAATCCTGGATTATCAAACAAATTTCAAATATCACTCCTTTTTTTATAATGGTAATTAACAATAGTACTGTTTAGAGGAAAAGGAAATAATTTATATGCAATTCATCTCAAATATGTAGGGAAACTGTTAAATTAACTTCGAATTATCAAAGACCTATAATGTCTACAGATGTACTGTTACATCGGAAATTATTTGAAAATATTTACCAATAAACATTATTCATAATAGCCCACTGGTAATGAGACCAAGAAAGATATGGATTTTAGTTTCACACGAAAACAAATGATATCCCTCCTCCTAATTGCAGGGTGTTAATGTCTTTTCATTAGACAATGTTTTGGAATGTGACACAATGGTTAGATTTTGCTCAACCCATCATGATGTTATTTTTAGTCTGGCTCTTTCGGGCAGAATTTGTGCCCATATAATAGACGGGCCTTCATATAATTGATGGGCCTTCTCTATATATCGCAAGATTTTGAATCAGCTGGGCTAATAAAACCTCCAGTGATCAATGGACATACTAAGTTTCACAACAAACCCATTGCTGAGAGAACATTTGCTATTTCATTTTATTCTCCAGTTACAAGAAAATAAATGCATGATAATTAAATAAAACAAATATAGGCACATTTATCGGTCTGATGAATTGTTTCGTCAGTATAGGCATATAAAGTTCCAGAAAAATTCATGAACACAAAGGTTAAAACTAACACAATTGGTGTTGTATATAGTGGAGACCATTCCTGAACCAGCTGCTAGGAAAACTGCACAACTGCTGTGATTTGAAAGTTTAAAAGGATTTACGGTTCAAAAGCGTCTAAATATATATATATATATATATATATATATATATATATATATATATATATATGTATATATATATATATATATATATATTTATATATATATATATATATATATATAGTTACGGGGTGCAAGCGGACCGAAATTTCTCGCTAGTGAAGCTTGCTTTTTTAGCGAAGCGGTTGGTACGCCGGACTTGTGCGCCACCAACATGGGTTCGAAACTGGGATCGGCCCAATGTTTTCCCCTCAACAATTTGTCTTCGTAACAAAATGGGGGCTCGTCCAACGTGACGGTAAACTTTGTGGCCCAGGGAATAAGCTCACCAAAGTGTGACTCCAGGGATAATAAGCCTTTTCTTATAGCAGAACGCTCTTAAGAGGGGGTGTGTTACGGGGTGACATAAAAGCGGACCGAACTGTCTCACTAGTGAAGTATGCTTTTTCTAGCGAAGCGGTTTGATCGCCGGACTTGTGCGCCACCAACATAGGTTCGACTCCCGGATCGGCCCAGTATTTCCCCCTTAACAATTTGTCATCGTAACAATATATATATATATATATATATATATATATATATATATATATATATATATATATATATAAACGTGCACCAACAGTCTTAGTCAGTCTTAGTCTCTTTCACATTAAATGTAACCAGTTTATTATATGGGTTCAAACTGTGACAAGTCTTAATATCTAAAAAAGAAAATGGGGGAAATGTGCAAAGATGAAAAAAAGGAGGTGATATCTCCATTCTTGCAGAGTTGAAGACTGGGGTACCCAGAAAGATAACAAAGATCAATAAACCTACCGAAGTTATTTACAAGCAATTACTATGCGTCCTGTGTCAATGCAGAAACGAAGAAACTGTCATTAGGACGACAGGCAAATGGTAACCGCTATACCTCAGCATCAGCTTAAAGATTGAATTACTCTTGAACAATTAACAGTGAATGGTTTATAATGTTAGTTTCCTTCTTATTGATCGAGTTTTCCCGCTATATCTCGCAACAGAAAATATAATTCCACAATGAAAGTTTAATTTTTAGGAATTACACAAGAACAGAATGTAGGAAAATAATAATAAGAAAAATTGTAAGGGGATATTATTTGCTAATAAGTTCATAGTCAAAATATAAACATTACAACAATAGTAAATAGGAAATGAGAAACGTGATATGCCTCATAAATAATATCATGAGTTTAAACAATTGTTGTAAAACATTATAATGAAAAACCCCGTAACAGTAAAAATGTAATTTTCACTTAAAAAGATACCTACCTCCAATACACTGGTCAGCTTAAGTCTGAAGAAAATCGGCAGGAACACGTGGGCGGCTAGAGGGATCATGATGCCGTAGCCGACCCAGATCACCCAGTACTGCGTGCCGAACTGGTACATTTCAGCCGGCGTCCCTAGTAACGTAATGGCGGACATGAAGCTGGCTAGCAGCGACAAGGTTACCGGAAGTACGGTCATCGCTCGGCCCGCCATTAGGTATTCCTTCGTTGTTTTATTCTTGTGTCCCTTCAAACCGTAGAAGATACCAATACTGGCAGATATTAACAAAACCAGAACAAAAACCACGTAATCCGCCCAGTGAAATGTTCCGACTTCCGTCTTCGCCATATTTTCTGGTGTTTTGGCGTTCTTAAGGTAGAAAAAAAAGATACTCTATGTGCAGACTGGAAACTGAAGGAAGAACACAGCAATCCACGCTTTTCTTCTACCTGAAGTCTCACTTATGTGGGCTGGAAACGATAACGTTTTGGGTATATTTGTTGTTGCTGGTTATATTGGTTTGCTAGTGAGATATAGGGACGTGTGATCCGAGTTGGGTTCGCTTGTTTTCACAAACGATACAGAACTACTTGTGGCCGGGTCAGGTATTGTCAGCCCTCCTGCGAAAAAGGAAAGAATACTGACGGTTTATTAAGAATTTTAATGTACCTGGTAAATTGACAAAAAGAGCGACGTGAATACTTAGTATATGCAGTCACTTGGCAAATATATTGATAACCCGACCATGGAGGAACATTAGGGCACCGATATGAACTTTAAACAGTCAGCCGTTTACCATTTGTCACCGGTCCGTTAATTAATCCAACGTCAATTATTGCCACATAAATATATAAACACACCTTATGCAAAAAACAAAGGTGGTGATAACAAATGAATACAGATTTATCAGAAAGAGAAATGAAATAAGTCATGATCACATACACCTTAAGATTTGATATGCGGAATTAAAACGGTGACTCTTTCGAAACAAATAGAAATGAACACACCGAAAGGTACAAGTCAAATACAGATAGTTTTCTGATCCGATTCACTCACCAGGGAAGCTTCATTGAATCCTGACAGCGCTCCTTCCCTAAGTGGACACTGGATGGAGCTTCTTTGGACCAGGAGGTCGGCTGATGTTCCTTATCAACCACGCCTACACCAATGTGTCTGTCTCTGGCCGTTGATATTCTTAACCGCCAGGTGTACAGTATGTTCAACGCATATAATAATACAGCCCGTAAACATTCCAGGTAAGGGACCCAATGCGTGTCAAGTTTTTCTATTGTTTACAGGTGAACTGTTTCTGCGTGTACTAAACAGAGACCTGGCCGTGCGGTGTGGTTTAATGCTACTTTCTCCTGCGTCAAGGGGAGCACCCCTGTATATTACACTGTGCTGACTTCAATAGACCGTGACCAAGATGTCTAGTTAAACCCAATGACCTCGCAAGGGAGGAGGATTTTATATAGCTGATATTTTTATTTATTTTTTAAAGTGTCTGCACATAAAAATGCATACCTACTTTTCATAATCGGAATTAAACACATTCAAATAATAAGGGTTGTCAAATATTTGGAAGAGAGCAAAAAGGAAGTTAACATTTTTTTTTGTGTCCGCTTCCGATGTATTCATGAATCACTTGACACTTTTGGAATGTATGCATCCTTCCCACTGAAAAAAAACCGTCATGCTCTGTTGAGGTAGGTAAGACGCTAGGCCTGTTGCAGTAGGGGGTTGTATATTACATATATATATATATATAGAGAGAGAGAGAGAGAGAGAGAAAGAGAGAGAGAGATGAAATTTAAGGAAAGTCGGTTCACTGCCGGTGGGAATCGAACCCAAGATCTTCCGATTTCCGGTGTGGCTGCCTTATCCACTTATGATATGACAGATCCCCAACCCTCTGTTTATTTGCACACTTTTATGCTATAGGAAACAGCGTCGAGACGTGACGGTTGTGACGTCATAGTCTTTTCCATTACATGTGTCAGCACGGCGACTTTGCATTCAGCATTGGAGAACTAATGGCCTTATATAGTGTTCGGCATATCATATATATATATATATATATATATATATATATATATATATATATATATGTATGAAAAGCCATGCTGGTTCAATGTTTCCAGATGTATAGATAGCCGCACCTTAAATCGGAAGATCGTGGGTTCAATTCCAACCGGCAGTGAACCGACTTTCCTGTGTATACCATATCCTTCAATCACTGAACATGATTTTGCAACTAGAGGAATAGAGGAATCAAATTTAGTCAGACATTTTTACGTGCAACATGTTACACTCATCAGGTAAGACTGTCTGGTTGAAATAGTTTGGTTAATACCATAGAGCCCTCTAACGTTGTCTATAGCAGCAAACCTTAAGATTATTTTATGTGTATATATATATGAACATTTCACTTTTGTATTTAAAGGCACAATAATCAATAACTGACACCGATATGCTACACAGACGTTGCAAGGAGGCAACTAATACAGAAGAAACCAGCGGTTCTGATATTCTCGCTTGTTTTTCTTTTAGAAACTAGCTTTCACTATACTATAGGCGGCGAGGTGTTTTATGTCATTATCCTGAAACTATTTAGTCAGAAATTTAGTCAGAAACTAATTTAAAAGGAATCTCAAGTTGTACATATTGTTTACATACAACTTTTTGGATTCCATCACAATTGGTTCGACAAAGACATAAACTCCTTTTCTTTTGTTTGCTATTGTTTATAAGAGTGTGATGGGCTGATACGTCAGTAATTGGTTAATTATGAAAACATGTTTGAATGGACACAGCTTGATACATTGAAGTATAAGTGTTAATCTTATTTGGCTCATCATGATTTCACAATATCAACTGAATAATAATTATTGTCCAAACATACCGAGTGGCGCTAGTAGTCAATCAAGGTGCCCTTATTTCAAATTACCCTCTTAACTTGGGCATTAGGTTTTGTCGTATAATCGTTCAAAATGGCTACATATTGTGAAGGTTATCTTAATTCTTTTCTTGAGATTCCTGTTTACACATACAGTTAATGGATCTTTGGATGTTTTGTCTGTTAGGCCAAAAAAAATTAAAGGTATGGTTCTCAGGCACCGCCCGCGTCAATTTTAACCCCCCGCATCAAACATTTTTATTTTGATTTCATCATTCAAAATGGTAAAATAACACAATTTCGATACGATTTCCTTTGTTATGTAGTGCTTTTACCTGTTAAGCAAGAAGAAACCTGTCATTTACATGCTTTTCCCTGATCATATGAATTTTTATCGAAACATACAAAAAAAGGTCAAAAATAAAATACCGCCCGCCCGCATTGATTTCTGAAAAAAAGTGCCTGAGAACCATACCCTTTTATTTTTTTGGCCTTAGGGGCCTTATTTAAATGTCATGAATGGATTTATTTACTGTATTTATTTTATATGGATTTTACAACTAGTTATAATCACTTATACGGGGCACTCTCCATGGGGCGGTTGATGGCGTTCGTCAGTCTGTAAGGCGGAGGAAACTGGAGGACCCGGATACAACCATCGGCCTTGGACGGCAACTACTCGTAACCCACTCTCATGGCAACTCCGGGGTTTGCACCCGGGTCGCCAGCGGGGAGGGCCGAGGGGTCTGTGTTTTCTGGTTCACTCCTGGCTCTTATAATAGACAATTTTGTTCATACAGGCGTCGCTGGATTTTCTCCAAGGGGTCAGTTGTATCTGATCTCGGAGCAGGTGGTCACAGCGAGAAGCTCCCAAGCGGTAAAACGAATATTCTGCCTAAATATATGTGCTAACAATTTAGCGTGTTCGGCCATAAACTTCTACGATGACGGAAGGTGCAGTGGGATTCTGGAAAACCTGTCGCGAAGTGGCTACAGGGCCGTGTCCACAGTTTACCGTAATTAACAGGGTAAAATAGAATACGTTTCTGATATTGACCTGTATGTGGCATAATCGATTCTTGCTTTCTTTAACATTTATTTTTAATTTCAAACATTGTCAGGTTGTCTTATAATCACATTTATAAACATATATTTCTCTTAATTTATAATTAAACTTACTGGTCGGAGCATTAGAGAGTAATTTTAATAGGATACTAGGAATTTTACCATTTTATATGACATTTAAAGGAAACAATATCATCATTAACACGTTGGGATCTTAGTTATTCCCACAGAGGGGAATTATACCATTCAAAACATATTGTACATCCTTCTATCCCATTCCATTGCTGGTTATGATGGTTCAAATATATATATATATATATAAATATATATATATATATATATATATATATATTCCAATATTTCTTCTTGATCTTAACTGCCTCATCTTTAGTTACAGGTATACTCATATTTATTACTCATACCTTTATTTGACCCTAAGCTCTTCTTAACTGGGTCATCATTTTAGTAGCTTCCTCTGGTGTTGATCTCAGTAACTATTGATACTAAATACCTGCTAACCTCAGGTCGATGAAATTACTGAATCCTTATTATGTTTCCATCAAGATCGTATTGCGTTTCCCCCTGGTTTTTTTTTTTTTTTGTCGTTTGTTTATTATAGAGTTTACACAAAAGTAATAAACTTGGTTCGATGAAATTTTGTGGAGTGTTAAGGGAATAGTCAATGAGCAAACCGTTAGAATATTAAGGTCATCTGGATCGCCAAATATATATATATATATATATATATATATATATATATATATATATATATATAATATATACTTGATATATTTATAAAATAATTTTTTTTAATTCAAAGGAATGTATACCATTATGACACAATATTTTCTCGTTTTTACAAAACACAACTCATTACAGTTATGATAATATAATGTTTTGTTTTCTTCTCTTTGTTATGACGATTTGTATTAATATAATTATAGGTGATTATATTTATAAATATGGTTTGCAGGACACGTTACGTCATTAAAGAAGATATCCGGCGAGTCACATCAAGACCTTGCCGCAGAGTCTGCTTTCGGTATATATGACAATTACTTAATTTACTCCTACAAAAAAAAAATCCGTCCCTGCATATTGTGAATATACAGAATATTTTATATCCTGACAATGCTATATGTACAGAATATGTGATACCTTGACAATTATATATATTTCGAACTCAGCAAATATTGAAAATATAGTATATTTCGAAAGGTGCAAATATAAAACACACAAAATATTTCATACCCTGTAAATCCTGAATATACCGGATATTTTGCGCACACCATATTCTCAATACAAAAGAATAATTCAATCGATACAAATTTTAATTTTTAAAATAGTTTAAGCTGTGTATTTTGTTAGCGAGACATCTGAATTTAATAGTATAAAGTTTTTTTCTCAATAGATTAAGACTTAGATATATTTCCCACAATATGTATGGTCACACTTTTATCAAATTGCAACCTTGGAACATCTGATAACGAAACAAACATGTCTATTTTAATATATGTTATTATGTGAATGTGTTTATGTATATTTGTACTTTTATAGATATTGCGTAAATATGATATAAATAGATATGACTTTTTATAGAAATATTTTTTTTTATGACACCATTCGAACACAGGGGAATTTTTTAATTTTAACTGAGCTTGTATCACATTGCCATTTTTATTGGCTCTTCGATGTAATTTATTGAATGGATTTTTAAAAAATCTTTAGCATGCCCAGACAATATCGAGAATGATGGTTTAACTGGCAACACCGGGGCCAGAGGGATGAAAGTTCCATCCTGTAACTGTGTTGTGGTACAAGAACTGCCGGTAGATGCCGCTGAGGTAAGCTATCAACAACTAGCATGGAAACTGGTCGGTATCAGTATAGAGGAAATGCTTATCTGATGTTCCAGGTACTCAAAGATAAAAAAGGTCAGTGCAGTCCGGGCTTTCTAAATTGAAGGGACCTATTCACATAACAGGTATTTTATATTTATATTGTAACATAGTGTTTCTCCTTATGAAAATTACGATATCTGCCAGTGTTCTGATCTAATGCCGTCTGCTTACTGCTGTACACAAGTGGAAATAAGCTTGCACCGGACGTGATCTTTGGCTCAAAACATAAACACAGCGCGCACGCCACCTGGTGCCCATCGAGGGCGACTTCACGAATTAACAAACAGTTTTGTTACAGTAAACATACACACACGTATACCGTGTTTACTCACGGTTGACTCAAATGTATGGACTTGTGAAAATCAAACCGAGTCCATCTCGAGTCCAGTAGAAAATGGAATACTTTAGCTACTTAAGCTCGAGAACTAAATGTAATTAAACATTTAAGTAACAAGCATGTGCAGACTAAACCTAAATCTAGACAATGATAATCACACATTATTTCATATTATAATTTTTTAATAGGAGATGTGTGTCGGACTCTGACCCTGACTATGACTCGCATACTCGAAAAAGGTTGAATTGTGCTCAAACATCAAGGACTCGGACTCGGACTCGGGTGGCCTGGACTCGGACTTGCACTCGAACTCGGGTGGCCTGGACTCGGACTCGGACTCGGGTGGCCTGGACTCGGCTGGCATGGACTCGGATTTGGACTCAGCTGGCAAGGACTCGGACTTGGTCTCAGGTTTTGCTTGGACTCGGACTTGCACTCGGACTCGGGTGGCCTTGACTCGGACTTGGTCTCAGGTGGCCTGGACTCGGACTTGCACTCGGCCTCCTGTGGCCTTGACTCGGACTTGGTCTCAGGTGGCTTGGACTCGGACTTGCACTCGGACTCGGGTGGCCTTGACTCGGACTTGGTCCTCAGGTGGCTTGGACTCGGACTTGGTCTCAGGTGGCTTGGACTCGGACTTGGACACGGACTCGGGTGTCCTTGACTCGGACTTGGACTCGGGTCACCTGGACTCGGACTTGCACTCGGACTCGGGTGGCCTTGACTCAGACTTGGTCTCAGGTGGCTTGGACTCGGACTTGCACTCGGACTCGGGTGGCCTTGACTCGGACTTGGTCTCAGGTGGCTTGGACTCGGACTTGCACTCGGACTCGGATGGCCTTGACTCGGACTTGCACTCGGTTGGCCTGGACACGGGCCCGGATGAAGTGGACTCGACTACATCAATGATTGGTATCATGACGAGCTTTACCCTACATACCTACTAGACCAACCTTTGAAAGGACAATTGAATTACCTTCCCATCTGAATGTAGCGCCATATCATCCCTCTGATATTACGACCAGATTACTGGCTGTCAGTGCTTTACATCTAGGTCTGAGGAACGCAGGTTAAGGCCCCATGAGGATGTAAATATTTTCCTCATTTTTGAGAAGGCCTCATGGCCTATGGAGATGTGTGTCGAACTCTGACCCTGACTATGACTCGCATACTCGAAAAAGGTTGAATTGTGCTCAAACATCAAGGACTCGGACTCGGACTCGGGTGGCCTGGACTCGGACTTGCACTCGAACTCGGGTGGCCTGGACTCGGACTCGGACTCGGGTGGCCTGGACTCGGCTGGCATGGACTCGGATTTGGACTCAGCTGGCAAGGACTCGGACTTGGTCTCAGGTTTTGCTTGGACTCGGACTTGCACTCGGACTCGGGTGGCCTCGACTCGGACTTGGTCTCAGGTGGCCTGGACTCGGACTTGCATTCGGACTCCTGTGGCCTTGACTCGGACTTGGTCTCAGGTGGCTTGGACTCGGACTTGGTCTGAGGTGGCCTTGACTCGGACTTGGTCTCAGGTGGCTTGGACTCGGACTTGGTCTCAGGTGGCTTGGACTCGGACTTGGACACGGACTCGGGTGTCCTTGACTCGGACTTGGACTCGGGTCACCTGGACTCGGACTTGCACTCGGACTCGGGTGGCCTTGACCCAGACTTGGTCTCAGGTGGCTTGGACTCGGACTTGCACTCGGACTCGGGTGGCCTTGACTCGGACTTGGTCTCAGGTGGCTTGGACTCGGACTTGCACTCGGACTCGGGTGGCCTTGACTCGGACTTGGTCTCAGGTGGCTTGGACTCGGACTTGGACACGGACTCGGGTGGCCTTGACTCGGACTTGCACTCGGGTGGCCTTGACTCGGACTTGGACTCGGGTCGCCTGGACTCGGACTTGAACTCGGTTGGCCTGGACACGGGCCCGGATGAAGTGGACTCGACTACATCAATGATTGGTATCATGACGAGCTTTACCCTACATACCTACTAGACCAACCTTTGAAAGGACAATTGAATTACCTTCCCATCTGAATGTAGCGCCATATCATCCCTCTGATATTACGACCAGATTACTGGCTGTCAGTGCTTTACATCTAGGTCTGAGGAACGCAGTTTAAGGCCCCATGAGGATGTAAATATTTTCCTCATTTTTGAGAAGGCCTCATGGCCTACAGATACACTGTCAATTGACATGAACCAGACTAATAAATAGCATATTTAGTATACGTTCAACAACATAAAAAATGAGCGGGAAAACTCAACATTGTGGTAAGCCCCTCTGCATGTTTATTGAATTTCTGACCGTGTGAAAACAGGCATGGCTTGCAAGGGTTACTGGACGCGGCCAACGTGTACCCGACTTGTACAGGATATGACTCGTTACCATAGAGACGGAGTTTCAGTTTGGTTTATGAGTACATATGTATTCTCTTGGGTTAATGCATCATTCCTAGCGAAATGTAAAAATTATGGACGGTATACCTTAATATGAATGCAACATAATGCATTCCTCGATATTGCTTGTTTCACGAATCAAGTAGGCTTTCCAGCCCAGTTATCCTTGTCTACTGAGTAAGGATGCCATGGCTAATCTGAATGTCTGTACTTCAAGACACACTTGTCTCAATACCTAAAAGTACCCAAGGGCAAAATAGTTCAGTTTCCCTCATGCCGACATCAGCATAAATCAGCAAGCCTTGACAAAACAGTTGTACAATAAAACCATCTCTTAAATTGAAGCAGCTTTTCTCTGGGGAAAAATATAAAACACATTTCTCCACATGATTTAATTGAAATTCATCTGTAACTTCATTATACAAGATTACACAGACATAAACATAGGCCCGATGGGGGTAATCATGTCACTGTCTGTTATGCCAGAAAATTGCGTCGTGTTCAAGTTGTGTGTTCTTATACTTGCGATCTTCCTCTTTCAGAGGAGGACCGTTTTTGTGAAGCAACAGCGACTGAAAAGAAATGGGGAGACAAGAATTATCTGCCGTTCTTCTTCATGCCTATTGTGGCATATCGGGATAAGAAGCAGGGGCGGACTAGGGGGGGGGGGGGAACAGGCCCGGGAAATTTGAGTGAAAGCATCGTAAATGTTATACAATCAGCCCATGGCTCAAAGTATTTAGTTTATACCGTCAGCCCACGGGCATTTCTGGGTTTTCTGGACTATTTCTATAAAAAGTTCATGGGATTATCTATAAAAAGAGAAACAAAGACGGATTTTGGTGCCTCATAGCGTTTTCTCTATATTTCTGCAGCCCCCCCCCCCCCCCTCCGGTTGACCATTCAGCCTTAGAACCTCTTAGACTCGCACGGATTTTTACCTGCATTTTATGACTTTATTAATCCAAACCACGTGAATGACAGTCAAAACCCAGAAGGGTCAAAACTATCATATACCTCGTATTATTCTTAAATCCTATGATTAACTTCATGCTCGACCATGGAACTATTTATAGGTATAGCCCTGCCCGCCCCAACACCTCCGACACCGCGTCAAAGAACCAAATTTCCGACTGACGGAAATCGGTTAAGCGGGTATGGTAATAGTCCTAAGGTGGTGCAATAAAGCTTCTTTGGCAGGGAATTTGGAACGCTTATATGTGCACCGTGACACCTACCCCCTCCCGGAGGACGTTCTGTCCTCAGAACGCAGCCTAAACATCCCGGGGGTCACATCAGTGAATCGGGTGCAGGTAATGACACGATGACACGTGCCACCACTCCCCGGCCCCACGTTGGGCGCCAAATGTCACAGGATATATATATATATATATATATATATATATATATATATATATATATTGTCACGGAACCTAATATGAACAGATCATGTATGCATGATGAATATAAATTTTGTAATGGAGATAAAAAAATCAGATTCTGTAACACTAGGCAGCGTGAAATGTGAATGGAAATTAATAAAGAAGTCAGTGGTTTTTTGTTAACAAATAACTGTAATTTATTCTTAAAACAACCCTAACATTACAATACACTAAATCAATACAATTACACAGTACAACAACATTATAACAGCAAATCAATATAATCACACAGGCTAATAAACAAATTGCACAGTACCTGGATACCACTACTGTCATAGCGACAAGTTCTTTAAAATGTATAAGCCGGACGAACAGTTCACACAAATTCTCTCGGAGAATAACGGTCGTATGTAAATCAAAATTATTTTGGGATTGGACATAACTGCACTTAATAAGCACGTAATCTTTCCAAATACAAACACATTTATATCAACCGTGTTAAGCCTTTAGAGAAGGGTAAAATTGGTGTTTATTTCACCACCATGGAGCTGGAATTAAGGAAGTTACGATCGATTTTGTGACCATACCCCCATCAACCGATTTCCCAAAGCCGCAGACTTGGCACTTTGACGCTGTTTTATAAAAGGGGGCATTTCTCAGAACATTGGCCTTGTTTCAACCACAAAATTCATTTCCATAATTTAGGGACCTTTTATAGGAAACAATAAAATAAACTCATATTACGAAGATAATCCATACAATTTATTGTGTCATAACGTTTGGTTAAAAATGCCCACATATATAAAAAATATTTTGGGAAATGGATGTAACTTTATACGCATGTAACTCGTCCAAATACAAACATGGTTATATAAGTCTTATTTGGCAAATGAAAAAGGATTAAAAGGTGTTTATTTCGCCACGATATTTCTAATATTAAGGACGTTACAGTCGACTTTGTGACCATACCCCTTTAACCGATTACAGTCAGTCGCAAACTTGCTACTTTATCTCGGTTTGATAAAAAGTGCTTTATCTAAAAAAAATCAGCCTCGTTTCAAGTACCAACATTAATTTTCACAAAGAAGGGACCTCTAGGAATAAGAAAATTAAGACCTGTAAAATTCCTCCCTACTGGCCAATGGGCTAATCCTTATCCAGAAATCAATCTTCGTTTTCTATAGAATTTATGTGATTTCCCTCTTACTCTTTGTACATTTTCTTGAACTTTAGGTAATTCTTGCTAAGAAAAAATCTTAAAACGTATCTATGACGCATGTTTAAACATAGTTATCAATCTGATTGTTAGTAAATATGGCACAAGAACAAGTTTTATCTAAGAGAAAAAAACATGTAACCCAATGTGATTTGTTGCATATAAATGGAAGCCGAAAGGTCACTGGTTGCTAAAAACGGTATCTACAAAACTCTGATGCGTCTGACTTTCCGCCAGATGTCCTTGGTGAATGTGTTTGGATTATTTTGCCCCCCCCCCATGTTATAAACACGTAGGTAAAAACAAAAGAAACAACCTATGTGCGTTGGGATTTGGGTTTTCTGGTCTATATGTATATGAGAGGTTCATGGGAATGTCAGTTAGTAGACGTCAGGTATCGTAATAGGCCCTTTAATGCCAAAAGCAGAGACTTGTTTTGGTGTGTCTCGTATCGGTTTCCTCTCTCTACTTCTGGGTTTTGGGGTGTCTCGTATCGGTTTCCTCTCTCTACTTCTGGGTTTTGGTGTGTCTCGTATCGGTTTCCTCTCTCTACTTCTGCGTGCTAGTGAGTTATGTAGATCCCGGCACGCTTGTTTGTTTCCCCATGCCAAGATGCTTTGTCCCTCATATTCTAAAATCATCTCCCCCCCCCCCCCCGATATGAGTAGCATCGGTTTTTCGGATGTCGAATTTCTGTGGCCATATTAGGCGTTCATGCCCTGAAGGTAAGATCACCGTTTGATGCTTGAAATAATTTCTGAAATATTAAATATATTATAACATGGTATGGTATAATTATGTAAATGTATTGTATTATGTATGTTTTTGGTGTTGTGCACGAACACATATATGTGCGATATGTAAAAAGTGTGCTACAATCCACACATCCATGCATCCATTGTAGATCTTTTTTATAGTCATGATTTTCTGTGTGTTAAATGTGAGGTGTTCTGAAATTATTTCCTTTGAAGTTCACTGATGTGAAAAACGTATGACATCATAGGATATCAAATGGGGCAATAAGTGCTACAGTCACAATCTCATTTTGATAAGGACTTGCTCCTATCACCAATCTCAGTTTGACCAGAACTTGTTCCCTTCACGAAAATCATGATCTCACTTTGATCAGGACTTGTTTTCTTCACCAAAACATTCAGAGATAAGATTTTCGGACCGCTGGTTGTTTGGTTGGGTCTTTTTGGGTTTTTTTTATTAAATATTACTTAAGAAAATGTTTAATAAGAGTTTGATTAAATTTGGTTGAGGGATATAATATTACCCCTATCAGCTTTGGAGGTTATCTGATTTCCTTAATGTTTTTGGTTTAGAGGTAGTCCAGACAATTTTTCATCAATAATATTAAGTGGAAACTTTTAATGTTAAATTTGCGAAAGTGGTAAGTGTGCACAGCATAGCTGATGCAGGCTCTGTTCTGGAAGGCAGAGTTGACCTGTAATGCAAACATCGTGTAGCTACTGAGACACTTACTTCATTTAGCTTGGATTCTGAAATTTCCTGTGCCTACGCAGCATACAACAAATATATATATATATATAGGTAACATTTCGGATGGGTAATCTAGTATTACGGGGGAGGTACATATGTGTTAACTGTTTAGCAATTTTTTATTTAAATATAAAAAAAAATCTAATATTTTTATTTTTTAGATCGATTATTGTGATCAATTTGTCGAATCAATTATAATCTAGTTTCAAATTATGCAAATAAATGGTTTACAGTTTAACAGTCTGATTTATACAACAGTGGAACCTGTCAGAAAGACTACCCGTATATTAAGATCACCCGTCTATTAAGACCACCCTTTAGTGACTCGACCGCATTACGTTGGTCATAACTGACCTGTGAGATAAGACCGCTTGTGAATCAAGATCACTTTCGGTCAGTCCTGCCGGTGGTTTTATAACACAGGTTTCACGGTATCTCCTCACATGTGTATTTGTTATTAAGATGGTTGCCACAGAATCGCCCCTAACATGCTCAGTATCTAAAACGTTTCTCTCTGGGCATTGATGTAAATCATGTAGCCTGAAGTCATCATGACAAATTTTGTATATTTTGATAATGGCCCGTTCAAAGTTTTGGTGCTCTCCACTGCCTGGCAGTGACAGTTAGTGACAGCTGATAATGGGCGTGTTTGCTCACGACGGCGTCATTTACCATTCACGAGTTCATCGTCACGGTCTGGTGAGATGCTGTTTGTAAATGACACCATAAATCTCTTTACGACAATATGGCGTAACTAATTGCAGGTTATGATATATGTACCTAAATTCATGTATAAACACATCCCGTATATATATATATATATATATATATATATATATATATATAATATATATATATATATATATATATATATATATATATATATATATTTATAGAGAGAGAGAGAGAGAGAGAGAGAGAGACGTAGAAAGATAAGAGGAAATACACACCTTCATACAACGTGGCCGATCATCTGCTGAAAGCTTACTTTTATTAAAAAAAACACATTAAACATACAGAAAGGTAACAAACCTAACAAAACAAAAATAAATCATAGATAATTTCCTTTATATACTATCGTGTGATAAGCAAGTTGAATTTCTCAATGGACCATTAGATTTTGTCTTTCTAACATGATAAATTTGAAGGACTTGACTTATAAGCGGTGGTTCTATGTTTTATTAGGCGTAGGTTATTTCCTGAAAATATCCTGTGACGTCAGAAGAAAGCACTTAGCAGTGTGGCTCAGTAGCCGTTAAGTCACCCGAGCGTGCTATGCATAAGGAAGAAATGCGTAGGCTGCACGTGACGGGTACAGTCTTGTACCTGTACACAAATGAAACAGACTCACGCGGCTATCGACGCATACCAAATAACTGTGAAGTAATATTCTACCAATACGAGAAGTTTAGAATCTGTTCGAAAAAGGGAAAGGTTCTTGAAGAAGAAAAAAAACTTATAAGCTCAAACAGTGGGACAAAAAAAAGAACTAGTGGGTATTTAGAGTCAAGGATATTGGCCAGGATACATCATCAATTGACCACGTGGTACAAGGAATCCAACTCTTAGACAAACGGTAAAAGTATCAAACAAATTAGGAGATCGGGTCATCATATAAAGAAGGAAAATTTGAATTGAAGAAGGCTTGGGGGGAAAAGACAAGAAAGAAGCTTTCACGAGACATTTTAATTTATTTATATCGACAAGCGAAAGCAGAAGAAAACAGTCCCGTGATATTTGAAAAGAGAATCTGGGAAATCAGACCACAAAAGATTTGAGCCTCAGTTTGCAGTCATTGATATCAAGAGATGTTTTTAAGGTACGTCATTTTCTTAGCCATAAGCGGCTTGTTACTTGAGGTCACAGGTCAAGGTCGTAGTGCTGGTAAATCCGGCTGGGGTCGACCTCCGGGCAAGGGCAAGGATCGTGAAGTTGGTGAGAAAGACGGACCTCCGGGCATTGGCAGCGATAGAGAAGACGATACACGAGAACGAGGCAAGAGTGGCGGGAATAACCGGGGATTCCCTGGAGGTAACAGAGGAAATCCCAGCGGATCTGGCGGTCGACCTCCTGTCCGTCCTCCCGGCTGGAATAACCCTAGACCGACACACCGACCCGTCGGAGGCTGCACGCCAGTTGACTGTGTGATGGGCCCCTGGTCCAGGTGGTCCAGACCGTGTCTGCCGGACTGCACCCGGCGCATGCGCTATCGTTACCGAGGTATTGCAAGGGGGAACTCATGTGGGGGCCGCCCATGCTCCATGGACAGAATAGATGTTCAGAGATGCCCGGGGAACTGCGGATCAACACCAGGTAAGTTTTCTATTGTCATAATGAAAATATAGATATTTAATTAATGTGAAATCAGCTGACGAATATCAACATCAGATCAGTTCCTAGCCCTAACCATCTTCCTAACGGCACTGACAAATGATTGTATTTGTGTTTATCTGTCAAATTCTTGATGAAATGCAAAGTTACAAATAGGGCAAGACCCTTTTTTAACAATTCATTTTACTGAGGCATTGAGGTTTCATCTTATCACCTGTTATGAATCACCCATTACCACAAAAGTAAATGTTAAATGTACAAGTTAAGGATGAATGATAGCCATCCGACATGATTTATTTTTAATATTGAGAAAAAAGGTGAAATGTGTGTATATTACAAAAGAAAGATGGATGCTAAATGTATACAACAGCTTCTTTCCCTGTGACTATCAAAAAGTATATCTGTTTCCACAGCTAACCCAACTGCACCCATGTCAAGTACGACCACAATAGCTGCACCGAGTACCACTATAGCAACCGCGTCAACAACCGCTTCATCCACTGCGTCAACAACCGCGTCAACAACCGCCTCCACGCCCAGTACCACTGCAACAACCGCATCAACAACTGCGTCAACTACTGCATCAACAACCGCGTCAACAACCGCATCCACGCCCACCACCACTGTACCAACCGCATCAACAACCGCCACGACCGCATCGACCACCGCGCCTACCACGGTCCCTGTGACCAGCGAGACCACCACATCTTCCGATGACTCCGTCACTAATACGTGTCTCAACTGTATATGTCAGGTATAAAGCAGTGCATATAATCTATAGGACTTTCATGTTCATCTAGAGTAAAATATTTCTGATTTTGGGACCAACGATTCATGATGCGTAATGATGCCACTTTAATGGTGAATATACCTGCCACCAGGTGGCGAGAGGTATTAAACGTTTCCCTTGGTATGTCTGTCAGTAATGTTACGCAAAAATGTTCTCAGCAGATTTTGTTGAAATTTTGTGAAGGGTTTGAAAAACACCCAAGGGACGCTCCGTTGCTTTTTGGAGGTTATCTCATCTGGATCACTATCAAATTTTATATAAAGGATTCTGTCCTATTAAAACGGATATTTTATTATAATAGAACAATTAATCTGTATTAGCGGGTGGCCTTTTACTGGATGTGACCTGGGATTGGGTTGTTGAACTGTGACAGGTTTGTAAACCTACACAGCTCACGAGAATCACCCATCTTCTTTTTTTATGAAGTCCAGGCTGGTACACGTCTTGTAGGTGGATTACAACTACGATCATTGTAGGAGTGATCAAAACGCTGTACACAATAATGACTTCGCGTGCCTATGTAACATCTGAAGCCTACAACCATTTGACCTCATAAAATACTTTTAATGGGTGTCTGTAAATCTGTAATGAAGGATAAGAGAGAGGGCATCTGCAGAGAATTACCATGTAAACCCATCTAGATCAAGATAAATCTAATAATCAACTATTTCTAGCCTTGCTTCTGTCTCAGATCATAGTTGAATTTGTGAATTACTTTTGCGGAAATGTTTTACACAGTGAATCATACGGACGCATGATAGATAGGTTCATTATTGTATGCTCTTTCTTTCAGGTCAATGGGTGCGATGAGGTAACAGAATGTCAGACTAATTCCACCGATTGCGGTCCTTATGAACTGACGGAGGAATACTGGAACATGTGTGGTCAGCCTAGAAATGGTGAGTGACAAATACCCCAGAAACAAACTGATAATCAAACAAGATGTAATCGTGACAAAGTCGCCAACCCTGACCAGCAGACAGACGTAAACGAATGTCATTTCTGGTGAAATGGGCGATACTTGATGAGACTATAGGTTAGGTAGAGCTTAAGAAATTGCAGCATGCAGAAAACCAGACCTTTCTACAAGCTTACAAAAGCTTCACTTGAAGCTTGTCAAATGCTACCCAATGCAGAAAAATAGACCTCTCTAGTATGAAAAATGACGGGGTTAAAGCCATTTGGCGAGATAACGTACATTCTCGTTTAACGCTACACCTGAAGAGATTTTGCGAGACTTACAACAGTGTCTATGAAAACTTGTCAAATGTTACCCTGTGCAGAAAACTAGACCTCTCTGGCATCAAAAGATACCAAAATAGAAAAATTAGGCTCGATATTTCGAATTTTAATTACCTGTACGCGAAAAAAATACGCAGACCATGGTGAGGGACTAGAGAGGCCGCGTGTCATCAGAAAAATAGCCTTTGGATTCTTGTTTCAGACGCAGCCTTCAAACTTGTGATATTTTTACAGTAATTAAGATATCGCCTTGAAATGGTATGTCATGCTTTTTTCGGATGGCAACGCCCCATGGAGGCCATGGCAACATCGAAAACAATAGCGGTCTTTCTAAATCATGCATAACATTTTGACTTAGTTTGAATTCTTTGCCTTTAGGCATGTCTGAGATTAATTAACGGGAGACAGACAGACGGACACGACGATAAGTTTATAGTCGCCAGCCGGAAGCTAGTGATTATTGTAATTGAGAAATGAATTATTATATTATACCCCGGGGTTGTTTCTTGTAAATTTAATTTTTTAAAGATATTTTGTTTACCTCCATTTTTTACCCAGTCTTAACCTATTCTTGGTATATACATCTGCAGAGTTCCTTTTCAGTAGGGGACTTAGTGATAGGGCGGTAGCACTCGCATCCCTCCATTTTTAGTTTACATCTTGGTGTCACCTAGGTCCGGTGTCTATCGCACCTGCGGGTCCTTGGTGCGTAACAGAATGCGGCCGAGTGGTTAATTATTGCCCCCCCCCCCCCCCCACCATCGCCAGTATATCCTGAGATCTTCGTAAACACGCTGGTATTTATATTACTACATGTTTTAACTTAATTAATCATAACAACGTGCTAAAAATCGAAATCCAGTGGGCTTTAAACTATCACATGTACACTGAATTACTCTTATATCATATGGTTTACTTCATTCTCGACCATTAACTTATCCTTTAAAAACGCCCTTTGCAAAATTCCGGATCAGTCTGACTATCCAGATATGCTTGTTGGATGTTATAAACACCTTGGTTAAACTAAACGACCAGTTTGTGTGCGGAAGGATCGGCATAGTCTGGCCTATTTCTAGCCTATAATATCTTTAAAAAAGGATCGTGATGCAATCTACCCATTTTATTTTTATAATGACCTACCTACAGTGTTATTGGACATCGCTGTCTGGCAGTGACAGTTAGTGACAAGTTGACAATGGGTGTGTGTCTTCACGACATAGTGATGTGTCGTGCATGAGTTCACCGTCAAGGTCTGAAGAGGTCCTGGTGTACTGTTAATGGCAACATCTCATCAAAATATGGCGTAAACATGCAGTACACAGGGACATACCACATACAGATCAGATCTCTCCCGTCCTCCCTCCCTACCCCCCTTCCCTCCCTCCCTCCCTCTCTCTTGCCATGTTTGTCTAATGTCAATGCGTAGGTATAGATTAAGACTGACGCCTTTCTGATAAACTGACTTATTTATTTTTATTTTATAATAAATAAGTTAGTTTATCTTTAAGGCGTCACTCTATAAATACATTTAATATATATATATATATATATATATATATATATATATATATATATATATTATATATGTATATATATAAATTTATATATATATAATATGAATATAAATATATATTTATATTGATATATATAATAATACACTTAATCCTGTGACTTGAAGACGTCAGTTAGTTGTCAAGATTGGTTTACACGTATTGTAGTTGCAAATAATAAAGCAAAACAATGTAGGTATCTCCATATTTTTTCTCCTCACAGATTACGAGACCTGCGCAGTGGCAAAGAGATGTTCCAAGAGATGTGTGCGTACCTACACGAGGACGTTCATCGACACCTGTCTCTCGCAGCTCCCGAGATCTCGCGCGACCTGCAAGGACTACGCCCTGATTCACCGGTACGGCATGGACGGGTGTCTGCGGTCAGAGTTCGATTCTTTCTGGCAGGAAGTCAAGAGCTGCTGTGATAATAGGGTTAACCCCTGCTGAATTAGCAACACCAAAATCATGGACACCACCACTGCTGGTTCAGTGGCTTGACACTAGATGGAGTTGTTCGGTTTTCGGTTTCAGAAACCACGTACTCCTGTGAACGTCCCTGTTAAAGGCACGTTCTTTGATATTGCATTTGGTCTTAATAAACAGCATGTGGTTCAACCTGGTTCCTCAATAAATGATTCTACATATCAAATGAAAGCGTTTTAATAACAAAGTACAAATATGTGTTCTTAAGCGTATACAAAATAACTAATATATCCAAATGTAATAATTAATTTCCCCTATCTCAAACAACTTTTATTTAGTCACCCTCTACGGTAAATCCTATTTCCTATTTACGAAAAAAAAATAAATGAATAAAATATAGCTGTCGACAAGCGACTACGTGTATCCCCGGAATCAGAGCCGCGTGGATTAAGTGAGGCATGAAATGTCTCAAAAGGCCTGTCTCAAAATTCTACAATCAGGGATGCCAGTGTATCACAAGACGCACGGACGGACGCCATAAAAATATTGTGGGTGGCGGCACTAGTCATGTGTAAAAGAAAAAGCTATACAAAATTTGTAAACATTCAACATTTGTAGATGTTCATCCAAAATGTTCACCCAAAACACACACAGGGATGGACGCCATTTAAAAAACTATTGTAGGTGGTGCCACCAATTATCCAACACACACTCACATACCACTCTTGAGATGTGTATGAATGCATGCTGCATAAATGCTATTGTAGGTAGTGCCACCAGTCTTAGATATGAAGAAAAATAATCCAAGATGACTGAACATGCAAAATTTCAGGCTGATACTTCAAACTTCTCCTGAGATATTTCCATCGATGTATGCAACACAAATGTGATAGAAAGCAGTGCCACCAGTCCACACAAAACCAACAAAGCTATTCTAGATTTATAGAAATGCGTAATTTCAGGATAAATCAGCCCACTCCTCAGATATGTATGATTTTCACTCAAAATAGGACGCATTGCTAGACGCCATGCAAACACCGTTACAGATGTGCTCATTGTTAGGAAAAGGTAAAAGGTACCCAATGCAACATTTCAGAATTTCAAAATTTCAGAGTGATATGACAAACCACTCTTGAGAATTTTGGTTGGCTTTTCGCCACAGTTTCATATTCGCGATACTCTTGAAAGGGAAATTATTACTAAAATGAAACCTCCCAATAAAGCTACACTGCAGGTGAAAATTTATATTCTATAGTCTAATCAACGGATATCTAATGTATGTTATCCATGCCTGTAGCGTCCGAGCTGCAAGGTCGAAGGGCTAAAGTTTATTTCTGATAACAATAACACATCTTATATGTCAACTCTTACCCAACGATTCTTATTGTAAATAATATCAGACATTTCAGATAATCTTGCCAGTAATGAACAGGACGTTCTATTGTTCCCTTGGGTCATTGTTATATTGTTAAGATTTTGCGCTTTTAAATAACTATATTTAGTTATGGATATATTTATGTGTGGGTCACTGTATCGGAAAATCGCACAAATTGGGTCCTTCTCGTATAAAGTTAAGCTCGTGGAAATTTAAACTCGCGATTATGAAGCCAAACGAAGTATGTGTGATACTCACCAAAGTTGATGCACGGATCGCTGTCACGCAAAAGTAAGTAAAAATGGCACTGCCTGTATATGAGAGAAAGATCTATTGATATGCAGCATTTCAGGCGAAATGTCAAACCACTTTTTAGTTAAATGCATAGACGTATTTCCCGAAAGCTGAATAGAAGGTGGCGCCACCTGTCTTGAATGCCAGAAACTATCCAGGATAGATGGACCTGCAGCATTTACAGGCCTATAATTAACCCTTATCGTGAGACGTGTGATTTTCACCGAAAACAGACGCAAGGATTTATTCTACACGAAAACGATTGTAGGTGGAGCCACTAGTCTTGGATACGAGATAAAAGTATGCAAGATCTCTCAACATGCACAATGGAAGCAATTCCTGTGATATAAGAATAGACGCAGGGATGACCTCCACGCAAAAATTATTGTACGTGGCACCACCAGACTTTGTAAAGCACTGTTCTCATCTGATTCTATAATGACGCCAAACATAAAACAAATTCCAGCCAGTTGTTTCAGAAGAGTTCTCTGAAACGAACGCGGCGGCGGTAGAACCATCGTGAAAGACATGATATTAACATCCGCGAAATTCGTATCGGGCGACTACAAGGAAAAAGATGCAAAAGCAAGCCAATACTAGGCAGCGCGTACCTCCAGCATAACGATACACGTGTATACGGTAAATCATACTGTGAAGTGTTTAATTAAAAATGCAGAAAATTCAAATAATATAAATAATTGCTGTAATTAAGACAGGTTGAAAGACACATGTAAATGGGGAAGTTTAATACAAAATATAAGGAACTATAGATAAGCAGTGAAGTCACTTGAATGTTGTATATCATACAAAAAAAATTGATTAAAATGGACAAGGCACATGACTTAAGATGGGGAAATATTAAAGCTTGCAGTAATATAGAACAAATTCCCTTCCATTGTACGAAATGAGGAAACGAACTAAGGTGTTATTATACGTTATATTTAAAACGTAAATGATGAGGTGACGAGTTCAATATCCGCATGCTGTAAATAAACATGAATTTCCGCCACAAAACCACGTCACGTGTTAGGGACAAACTAAAACTCGGAGACAGCCACGCTCGTCACGTGGGTGTTTCCCGCATGTTTTGGGCGGTATGTACCTAATCAGTTCATTCAAAGACCCTCACGCCAAGTTGTTGACTGTTGTTAATACTGGTGAGCGACAAGGAAGTGAACGAACCATGCTGCACGCATCGAATCTAGTGACACAAACACTGGTGAGTCGTAAAATGAACGGACATATCTCTTTCTGTTTCTGTTTAATATTTCTGTGTCCGTCAATTATCCGATATTAAATTATGATTTTTACATAGGATTTTGTGTTTCTCTGAAATGAAGATCCAGAGGGAAGACTTATTTCCATGAAAGGGGAGATTAAAAGTTATACATGTTCATGTAGGGTTAATCCAGACTCGAAATACCATGTACAGAGACAAGATACATAAATGAGATAAAGAGAGAGAGCGTGTGTGTATCCGTGTGTACATGCCTGCGTCAGCTACGTAACCTATGGCAGCTCACAGAGGCAGAGAAGACTCATATATATATATATATATATATATATATATATATATATATATATATATATATATATGTACATGTATAGTTTATATCCGCAAAGCCGTGACCGCAATGTAAACAGTTGTAACGCTGAAGAGATCCACTGCGGGAATTCCTCATGCACATACACGTGTGATACCGGACATAATAACACAAAAAGTGGCTGGCGTCCTTGTCACAGGGGTAAATGTACTGGCACGGTTGAGAGACCCAATTTAGCGACAGTTTTGCTCTCCTGACATAAGAGACTCCGATGTCCAATCGATTAGGTAAAATGCCCGTCAAGCCGTGATTTCAAGCGATGCCTAGATACATTGTAGTTTCATTGGACTATATATGTATTCGTATCAGGTGTCTGCCAAAATAGGTTTCAATGGGTATTATTTAGCCGAACCTTACCATACTTCTAGTCCTTGGGGCAATGTTGTAGTCCAGTTCACACCATCCGAGTATAAGTGCAAATCCGAGTTCTTCAGATTCGACTACAAGTCTCAATTCGAGTCCGTGTCTTTTAGAGCTCGAGTCCAATTAAAATAACTTTATTGAAAACACTTTAAACTGGATATTTAAGATTATGATGTATATATTTATTATGGTTTGCACATGCTTTTGCTAGGTTGTTTAATACGATCCAGGGATAACGCTTTGTATATCCAGTCCTGTAAATGTTTGAATAATTTGTCTGCGTGTAGCTCCAATATATAAAAATCAATAGTATGTTGGCCCACCTGAACGTCCTAGTTTATGTGACAGTCTTTTTAGCTTGGACTCAAAATGAGTTCGACCTGATATCTCGAGTCCTGGCATGTGAGTCGAAGTACAAGTCCGAGTCCAGGACCCCCGAGTCCAAGTCCGAGTCCCTGGAGAATGGACTCGAGTCCAAGTCCGGAATCGAGTCCTGCATAATTGTCTTGGGATCACGGAGACTGCGTGACTTGTCAGAGTGTAGTAGGATGGGGGCGTGCCGGAGCAGGACAGAAGTCACTCCTAGCCCAGGGTACACTAATATTAGGTATCATCCCTGCCCCAAGCTACTATATCTAAAATCAATGTTTTAAATTCATGTACGATCCCATAAAGCTACATTATTTGTAACCTTGCACTTTAAAATATTATACATTGTTTTTAACGTTTATTTCATTTTCACATGAATTCCGAAAACGGTCTATCTTTTCCCCCTCGGCTTGGGTCCTTTTTGTTGAAAAATGGTATTTTATTTCTATTGAATCAAAATTTAAAATTTAAGTTTTAACGTAGATGGAAACAAGATAGAGGAAAAAAAGTTATATTAAATTACACTGGTGTAGTTTAATATTAGTCCACTTAATACTGGCTTACTCATACTGGATTCTTAAAAAGTGTCATCCCCTCCCCCCCCCCCCCCCACACTATTCAGAGAATAATATTAATATATTTCAAATGAAATATATAAAAAATTGAATCATAGACTTTGGTTCCATTTATGAGTTTACTATGAAATATTTATATCTAAATGGTTTAGAATAAACATATAAACATGTCTGTTTTATCCCAATTTTGACAACCCTCCACGCCTGAACCCCCCCCCCCCCCCCTTGCGAGTCATCTCCCCATCCTGCGAATCATCCCCCAACATTTGAAGATTAATTGACGTCACTTGTCAACAGGAAGGTTTTCCCGTCTAAGTAATAAATTATCAGGGTATAACTCTTGCAGTGTAAACAGTTTAATTGCAGACAGGATATCAGATCATCCTGATAGCACGGTTATATTCTTATAAAATAATGACATCTATCAAATAGAATTAACCAATTGTCAGAAACCACTACGGTTGCTTTTCACATATCCTTTCCATTCCTTACCCGTATTTGCCCGTATATAATCTTAATTGTTTCATCTTTAATTTATGCTAAAAAAAACATGATAGGCAAGCAGACAAAATGTCTTGAGACATGATTGTGTTGTACTTTAACTCATTTAAATGTGGTTTGTACTTTTTAATTTTACTTTTTAAAAAGTTCATTTATTTTCAAATACAATTTTAACAGTAAATGCATTGAGGCATACATCATTATACAATAAAACTCTGCTCGGTGAAAATTTACATGTAGTTTAGGGATCTAATTTCAAAAATAAAATAATTACTGATTGGATTATTAAATGGTCATTAGATGTAGTGGGCACGCAACTGTAAAAAGAAAAACATACTGGCTTCTCATATGGCTGTCTGCTTAAGTTAGCTGAAACTTAAATTGTCGCTTATATCACATGATAAACCAAGTAAATTTTATATTCACGTTTAGCATTAACAGTAATGATGTTCACACCTTTATATAAACGTAGTAAGTTACTAGGTGCGTCTAATTCAGGTTATAATTGAAACGTACCATTTCTCTGTCTGTTTGTCTGCTTATTTCCTTTATTTAGAGTGTGTGGATTGTTTTTTTTTTCTTATTTTGATTATATTCGTGTGGTGTTTATCTTTAAAGCTTGGAGTTCTATATTTCTGTTTTTGTTAATAAAAAAGTTTAAATAAATTAACGTTTGTGTCACCGCCCGCATTATTATTATTATTATTATTATTATTATTGTCATTATTATTATTATTATTAGTAATAATAATAATAATAATAATAATAATAATAATAATAATAATAATAATAATATTTAAATAGTCACGCTTCGTTCCCGTAACAGATGGTTAAAGAAAAATTATAAAAAGGGGGGAAAAAGCATAAATAAGTTAGGATAGAAAATAAGGGTGATTATTTCATGTTTTAGCTCTGTTCGTATTTCATCTCGGGATGGGCCTTACCTTGGGCCGAAGATGACAGACTGTTGTGGGAACAATTCAAGAAGATGGTACAATCGTTCAATCAAACCAGAGAAAAACCAAGCGGTACTTAACTATGTTTTTATTTGTTGTTTGTTCTTATGATTATTTGCCTCTCCGTTGCCTTAAAATTATCTTGCTTGTCGCTAATAATCCCGAATATTTGTCTGTTAGTTTCATTGTTTGTGACATTGTAATTTAAAATATATTTGTCAACAAAGTGGGAATAGTTCAATATTTATGTTAATTTTTATTTACTTTTGCCCTTTTTTCAAGTATGTCTATTTGTTCTGAACAAAATATCCAATAAAATGGATGCAAGTTGAGCTTTGTGGAATGTGGGACTTGAGATAAGGAACATTGACCCATGTTAAATATAACCTCGATCAAATATAGTTTCATTTGAATCTTCAGTATGTTATTGGTTTTATTCTTTGCCAGTGACAAGTATCATTATGTATCCTATCATGTTTATTTTTTAAATTCAGTAAGATGACTATGTAAGCTGAGAGTGAGCCAAGTAAGACGACTATGTAAGCTGAGAGTGAGCCAAATAAGAAGACTATATAAGCTTAGAATGAGCTCAATAAGACGACTAAGTAAGCTCAGAATGAGCCCAGTAAGACTACTATATAAGCTCAGAGTGAGCCCAGTAAGACGACTATATAATGTAGGTGCAGTTCATAAAGTGACGACTAATATACGTTTCACTTCTTTTATTTTTCACAAAGCTCAACACTGAGACTGCTTGTTGCGTTGCTTGCTCGTTTACCACAAACAATCCCGTCTGAAAACTGAAACAACGAAATTAATCTTACTAGTATGTAAACTGTAACAGAGTCCATATATAAGATATATAGGTCCATATAAAATGTTATATGCACAGCACAATATGAATGGAGAAAACAGATCACAATATGGATAATATTAATGATGATACTACTGGTATATTAAGTAACAGAGCTGCTATATGCAGTAACGCTGCCAGTTGGTTTAATACAAAATGGAAGGTAATAGTTCTTGACAGGTATTGTTGACACAAGTACTTTGACTAGTATTCTACATGTGAAAGAGATATATGCCACCAGTTAAAAAGAAAAAGCTCTCTAGGAGTTAATAGTTAATACATAACAGGTCACAAGACATTTTATAATGAATGAAAGACATTACACATACCTCTGTGTGGCCTGAAGGCAAATTTACTGCACCACATGTTACAATTCTGTTCACTGGTCAAAACAGGAAGTGACATCAATGTCATGTGCCCCAATGTTGACACTGACCACTGACATAAACTCATTTCAATTTTAAATAAGCTTCTTAAACACCAGCCAGGGTGGCACAATGCATGCTACACTGGTCTCCAGAGCCATCAAATAAAGGGAACCCGGTTCAAGTCCAGAACAAGGCATCAACATTTTTCCATGAAATTACGCTTTTATCCATTTTAAACATAGTAATTAATACCTTTTCTTAAACATAAATCAATATTAAACAAATTCACATGTAGTTTGATTTGTGCATTTACACACTCGGCCTCTTATGCATAGGAACTATGCATAACTATTCCCGGATTACAAATGCACATAAACATTATTACACATTATTAGAATAATGGATTCATCTGTTAACATGTAATACTTATTGAATGAAGACAAATGCAAAACATCAATATTAAAACAATAACGATCAGTCTGAGTGGCTTCCCTGCTCTTCAATAGGCAGAAGCAAAACGAGCTTATGAATTGGCCTACGAAGATCAGAACCTTGAGCTCTGAGTAACACACTTCTCACGTATCCTTTCCTGTCGGGCTCCGTTTTGGTTATTCGGCCCAAACGCCAAAGATTTCTGGGCATATTGTCGTCCCTCAGCAATACAATGTCTCCAGCTGTTAGATTTCTGGTAGACTTGCTCCATTTCTGTCTTTGCTGTAAAGTCAGCAGGTATTCTTTTCGCCATCTGTACCAGAACTGATTGGCTAAATACTGAATCCTTCGCCAACGTTTCCGAGCGTAAACATCTTCTCTTTGGAATTGTCCTGGAGGCGGTATGACGACGGATTTAAGGTTCAGGAGATGATTTGGCGTGAGCGGACTCAAGTCATCCGAGTCAGTTGAGACACTGGTCAGTGGACGAGAATTTACAATTGATTCTACCTCACAAAGCAGAGTTCTGAAGGATTCATCATCCACACGGTTGCCAAATTCTCGGAACAAATGTGACAGAACTTTTCGCACAGTTTTCACCTGTCTTTCCCAGACACCTCCCATATGACTTGCTGCAGGCGGATTGAATGTCCATTTTATGTTTTGCTGTAGCAACCGGTCTCTGACAGAATTTTGATCCATATTCATGATAGCTTTGTGTAAATCTCGCTCTGCTCCCACAAAATTAGTTCCGTTGTCACATCGAATATCCTTGACAGCTCCTCTCCTGGCAATGAAGCGTCTGAGTGCATGAATAAAGGAATCGGTGTCTAAGGAATTTGACGATTCTATATGAATGGCTCTACTCACCAAGCACGTGAACAGTGCGCCATATCGTTTGACTTCTTTCCTGCCTTCTTTGATAAAGAAGGGTCCGAAGAAGTCAACTCCGGTGTAGGTGAATGGTGGAGCAGGACTTAGTCGATCCGGGGGAAGATCTGCCATTTTTTGCTCACAGACAGGTTTTGTTAGACGACGACAGGAGACACAATGGGTTAGGACATGCCGCACAGCTGCATTTCCATTGATCACCCAGTACTTTTCCCTTAGTCGTGCAAGTACATGGTTACGACCAGAATGTCCTAATTGTTCATGTACTGATCTGATGATCAATGTTGTGATGTGACTTTTGCGTGGTAGAATTACAGGGTGTTTCATGTTTCGTGGCAGAATGGATTTTGTAAGGCGTCCGCCTACTCGAATGATATCACGGTCTAGGAAAGGGTCCAGTGGGTAGATCGAGCTTTGGTTCGAAACACAGGCTCTGTTTGCTCGGCCTCGTTGACTCTGGAGCTTATTTTGCTTCAGATGTTCAATCTCAGAAGGGAAATGCTGTTGCTGTATGTATTTCAAAATGGACAGCTCTGCATTATCCATCTCATCTACAGTCAAGGGATGACTCTCTGCTGGTTTTGTTTGACCCAAGTGAGGTTTGTTTGGCTCCTGTAATATGTGACGAAGCCGCAAAAGATATGCCACTGCTTTCTTTAAACGGTGCCAGCTAGAATAATAGACTAGCAGTTGGTCAAGTGGCTTGCTTTGTGGATCCACATATGGTACAACCGTGCTGAGCGAATGTTCAATTTTGTCAGCCTCTGAAGAAGTATCCTCAATAATGTTTGGTTGTTTAGGCCATGCGTCCTCATGTTTCCTCAGAAACTCTGGTCCCTCAATCCAACATTTGTGCTTTAACATCTGAATGCTATTTTGACCCCTGGAGCCATAGTCGGCTGGGTTGTCTGTTGTTGGGACGTATCGCCACTGCTCTGGGGTTGAGAACTCGCGGATCGTTCCAACTCGGTTTGCTACGAACACAGGGAATCTCTTCTTCTCACTACATATGTAATGTAGGACTGTCGTTGAATCTGTGTGATACACAATGTAGTCTGGTTTGTTGTCTAGTTCCTGGCGCATCATTTGGCCGAGGTGTACCGAGATTGTGGCCGCTGTAAGCTCCAGACGAGGTATTGTTGTTGGTTTTATAGGCGCCAGTCTAGCCTTACCTATCAGAAAAGAAGTGTGTATTTTGCCCTCCATGTTGCTTAGGCGTAAATATGCGGCAGAAGCATAACCAATGGAACTAGCATCAGAAAACAAATGGAGTTGAGTTGATGTGACAGTTCCAAATCCTTCCGGTTTCAAGCATCTGTTCACAGACACTTCATTTAGCAGTTGAAGATCATTCAGCCACCTTTGCCACTGTTTTGTGTACTGATCTGGAATTTCATCATCCCAATCTAATTCTGTTTCTTTGCATAGATCTTGCAATATTTTCTTTGCAGGCAATATGAATGGTGCTAGGAATCCTAAGGGATCAAAGATGGATGACACGGTAGACAGAATTCCTCGTCTTGTATCTGGCTGAGAGTCAGTCATGAACGAGAACCCAAATGTGTCCTTAGAAATACACCACTGAATGCCCAAAGCACGTTCAATCGGCAATTTGTCATAATCCAGTTCGATAGTCTGTATTTCTTTTGCACGCTCTTTTGCAGGAATGGATTCAAGCACTGCTGTGCTGTTACTGATAAATTTGGCCAAGTGAAATCCCCCTGTTGAGCAAGCAGAGCACAGGTTATTGATCAATTTGACAGCTTCATGCTCACTAGCAACTGATTTCAGACAGTCGTCTACATAAAAGTTTCTGTTGATTGTGTGAGACACAGGTTGTGGAAGAACATTATCCTCTGTTATCCTTCTCAGTGCATAGTTACAAATACTTGGAGAGGAAATGGCACCAAACAAGTGCACCTTCATCTGGTACTCATGTAGGCCTGAATCAAGATCACCACCTGGCCACCACAGAAAGCGCAGAAAATTACACTGATCAGATGGAACACGCACTTGGTGAAACATAGCTTCCACGTCACCTATAAAGGCTATCCGTTCTTCTCTAAATTTTGTCAGAACTCCTATTAACGAATTGGTTAGGTCAGGACCTGGAATCAGTTTGTCGTTTAGCGATGTTCCTTCATATCGAGCACTGCAGTCAAAGACTACACGAATTTTGTTTGGCTTTTTCGGGTGATAGACACCGTGATGAGGCAGATACCAAACTTTTCCTGATGCTGCAGACAAGGAGTTCTCTTCAATCCTTTGTGCATATCCCTTGTCTAAGAGCGCATTTACAAAATTGATGTAGTCCTCTCGGTATTTTTCATCACGCAACATTTTCTTCTTCTGCCATTGGGCACGCTTAACAGCTTGCTGTCGATTACAAGGCATGGTAACGTTAGAATTTCTGAATGGTAATGGTATTTCATAATGACCTTCTGTCAGACGTATTCCTTCTTTGGCTTTCTCTAAGAATAGCTTGTCCTCCTGTGAGTGACTGCGTTCACCAGGCAGTTTTGTCGGCCTGTCATTAAAGTCGAGCTCAAACATCTTAAGGACAGACTCTGGTGAAATAACCTCTTTCATGGGTTCCATTTCTCTGACGATGATTCGGCTACAGTTTACAGTATCAGTTGTTTTAGACACACACACTGGACCATTAACTGTCCACCCGTGACGCAGTTGTGATGCAAATGGCCCTTCTCCATGTGTAGGAACAACTCTCAAAGGCTCGAGTGCTAAGGGACAATTACTGCCAATGAGCAATCCAATATCCATGTCAGGATTATAGTCTGGAATGTCCTTAGCCATAAAATTTAAGTTAGGCCACTTACTAAGTGTTTCGGGCCAAGGGATGTGCTGATGGTCTACTGGAATTTCTTCTCTCTGGTAAGTCTTTGGCAGCGGTATGGGATTTCTGTCGGACCAATCGGAAACAATCAAATCACTTACTGCGGTTGTTTTGATGCATGACTGGCCATGCATGGTACGTAGCTGAAGATTGACATCTTTACCAGTGGCAGAGAGCTTCGTTCTAAGATCATCTGTTATAAAACATCCGCTACTACCACTATCATAGAATGCATATGTTGAGACAACCTTGTCCTTTCCATTTTGTCGAACTTTGACAGGCAATATTGCATGCAACACAATGGAACCATCATCAGTGGCACTGCAGCTACTTGTCTGAATATTGGCCTGCACATTTGTGTCTTCATTAGAAGCATCATTGGATGGCACTTTGTTTGCTTGAAATGAATCATCATGTAAAGCTGTGGGATGTCTTTTCCCACATTGCCTACACTTCAGTTTGTTTGTACATCCTTTAGAAATGTGATTATATCCATAACAACCGAAGCACATCCGCTTTTCTTTCAGGAAAGCCCGTCTGTCATTCAGGGTTTTCTTAAGTAATTCTTCACAGTTGTCAAGGTCATGTGATTTCTTGCACAATATACAGGACCTGCTGTAATTGTTGCCCTGCTTTACACCTGGGCGCCTGTAACCTGAGTTAACTTCAGTTGTAAAGCTGCTACTCTTTGGTTTGGGTGAAAACTGTTTACGGTTAGAGACACTGTATGTTCTCTGTGTATTGTTCTTTTCTAAGGCCTCTTTGCTATATATCGGGTCATTAGCAGCTTCTGATGCCTGCTGAACAAACTGGACAAGGTCCTCAAAGAAAGGCATTCTCATCTGTTCTCTCCTAAGATTGGTCACCTTGTCACGCCATTTGTTTTGCAAATATGGAGGAAGTTTGCACACTACAGCCTGCATATTAGGTGAGTGATTCAATACGTCCATATGAGACAAGGTTGACATGGCATGAAGACATTTCACCAAGAAGTATGAGAGATGCTTGAGAGAAGAACTATCATCATACCTGATCACAGGCCACTTCAGAAGTTTGTTAACATAAGCCATGGAAATCTTATATTGGTCACCATATTCTCTCTGAAGTAATGATCTTGCTCTCTGGTAACCAGCACTAGGCTCCAT
The DNA here is from genome assembly GCA_026874595.1 of Sipunculus nudus. Lineage (NCBI taxonomy): Eukaryota > Metazoa > Annelida > Sipuncula > Golfingiida > Sipunculidae > Sipunculus > Sipunculus nudus. Next base: position 3,331,676 of record CM049318.1, on the reverse strand, counting down.
GTATAAACAACCACCAATTAAATCTTTGGCATCTCCATCAAGATGCTGGTCAAGGAAATACAGTTTATCAGCACTATTTAGTGTTCTTGATGCAATTCTTGCATCAAATGCCATCATGAAAGTATTATACTCCATAACATCTCCTGTAAACTTTGGCACTTCAGGTTGAGGTAATGCCATTGTTGTAGCCAGTTGCTGACAAGTTGCCATTATTTGTTGATTCTGATGCTGCTGTTGGCTACCAATATGTTCAGCTGGAGAGCTGCCAGGCGGATCAGCACCAAAGGAATCTGGATTGAAAGGTCTGGCTGTTGGATCAAGGGTTTTCAGCAATGGTTTGCTATCAGCGTGAGATTGAATGATATCAACATTCTCAGTAATAGACGCACCATAATTTCTTTGTGGAGCATCTTCTTGGTCAATTTTGGTGAATTTTGGCAATGTCTCCACCTCATTGGGCTTAGCAGCGATAATTGATACATGTGGATGCTGATCATCATCTTGGTGCATCTCAGCTTGTTCAGCTTCCGCGTATACTTTCTCTCTTGCTTGCGCCTTGGCTATCTCTATGTCAAGATCGAGTTGTCTTGTTTTTGCCTCTAGTGCATTTCTGTCTGCTAATCTGTCTCTTTCTACCATCAGTGCTGCCAGATGAGCCTTCTCCTTAGCACGAGTGGAAGTAGATGAGGCCCTAGATCTAGACGATGCTCCAGAGTGTTTGCTGGACCTATGGGATTTTCTAGAAGACACTATCGACCCATCTAACTGGTCAGACAATTCACGTTCTGCTTGAGTTATCCACTTTTTAACACAACATTGAAACTCAAGAAATGAGCGTTCCTTATCATCAAAACGCTTACTTTCAATGTCCTGCTCTGTTTCGGAAATAAGAACATCAAAGTGAGCTGAATAACACTGCTGATAATGCACAAACAATTCATTTAATCCATCAAGACATGTTTTCACTAAGTGTAAATTATTTGTGTTCAGCATAAGTTTTGTAAGTTCAGTTCGCTTCTTAGTTAAAGCGGATAAGGCTGCAGTCTGTTTGTTCTTGAGAACACGTTGTTTTTCTACAAGGCCTTTATCAGTCAATGTTCTTTGACGAGAGCTGTGGCTTACTGCTGACTGCATATCTGTTTCTGTCTCTGTTACTGCAGTTACACTATCTCTTAAGTCACAGTCACGTTTAGTATCACTCATGTTTACACGTTAGTGATACATAAAAATTTAAAGGTACACAATATATCTTATTGTCACTATCACCATCAGTAAACGTAGAAAACGACACAATCTGATGAGAATCAACTTGAACGAACACACATATAGTTATCGAAGCGACACCAGTTACACAGTCGTAAATCCTTTGGTCTGTGTATCAGCGTTAAGTGCCAGTTCAATTCTGGTCATTCAACCGAGACCGTTCTGACCACATGAGTGGCAAAAGAGTTTTCAAACTAAATGTAGGTGCAGTTCATAAAGTGACGACTAATATACGTTTCACTTCTTTTATTTTTCACAAAGCTCAACACTGAGACTGCTTGTTGCGTTGCTTGCTCGTTTACCACAAACAATCCCGTTTGAAAACTGAAACAACGAAATTAATCTTACTAGTATGTAAACTGTAACAGAGTCCATATATAAGATATATAGGTCCATATAAAATGTTATATGCACAGCACAATATGAATGGAGAAAACAGATCACAATATGGATAATATTAATGATGATACTACTGGTATATTAAGTAACAGAGCTGCTATATGCAGTAACGCTGCCAGTTGGTTTAATACAAAATGGAAGGTAATAGTTCTTGACAGGTATTGTTGACACAAGTACTTTGACTAGTATTCTACATGTGAAAGAGATATATGCCACCAGTTAAAAAGAAAAAGCTCTCTAGGAGTTAATAGTTAATACATAACAGGTCACAAGACATTTTATAATGAATGAAAGACATTACATATACATCTGTGTGGCCTGAAGGCAAATTTACTGCACCACATGTTACAATTCTGTTCACTGGTCAAAACAGGAAGTGACATCAATGTCATGTGCCCCAATGTTGACACTGACCACTGACATAAACCTCATTTCAATTTTAAATAAGCTTCTTAAACACCAGCCAGGGTGGCACAATGCATGCTACACTGGTCTCCAGAGCCATCAAATAAAGGGAACCCGGTTCAAGTCCAGAACAAGGCATCAACATTTTTTCCATGAAATTACGCTTTTATCCATTTTAAACATAGTAATTAATACCTTTTCTTAAACATAAATCAATATTAAACAAATTCACATGTAGTTTGATTTGTGCATTTACATATAAGCTTAGCCGTGACAACCCGATTCAGTAGGTAATTGGGTGGGTAAGCCTACTCGAGTCGTGATACAAGTTATATCTAGGAATTTATTCTAGTGGTCTTGCATCAGGTTGCATTCATATCGTGGTAAACGGCCCATAATCTCAATATTATGCTAAAAATAATGAATTTACACAATAGTTTACATGTGAGCTCACAACCCAAAATGAAACACCGTCTCCTTGAACACGGGTCATTTCCTGTATTGCCTGCAAGCTGCCTGCGTCCTGCAACCCGTGCGAGCCATGCTTGTGTTCATGCGGTCATAAATTCAACAACGACTATATAAGCTCAGAGTGAGCCCAATAATACGACTAAGTAAGTTCAGAATGAGCCCAGTAAGACGACTATATAAGCTCAGTGTGAGCCTAGTAAGACAACTATGTAAGCTTAGCAGTGACAACCGGACTCAGTAGGCAATTGGGCTGGTAAGCCTACTCGAGTCGTGATACAAGTTATATCAAGGAATGTATCGTAGTGGTCTTGCATCAGGTTGCATTCATATCGTGGTAAACGGCCCATAATTTCAATATTATGCTAAAAATAATGAATTTACACAATAGTATACATGTGAGCTCACAACTCAAACTGAAACACCGTCTCCATGGACACGGGTCATTTCCTGTATCGCCTGCAAGCTCCCGGCGTCCTGTAACCCGTGCGAGCCATACTTGTGTTCATGCGGTCATAAATTCAACAACGACCATATAAGCTCAGAGTGAGCCCAATTAGACGACTAAGTAAGCTTAGAATGAGGCCAGTAATACGACTATGTAAGCTCAGAGTGAGCCCAGTAAGACGACAATGTAAGCTTGGCAGTGACAACCCGATTCAGTAGGCAATTGGGCTGGTAAGCCTACTCGAGTCGTGATACAAGTTATATCTAGGAATGTATCGTAGTGGTCTTGCATCAGGTTGCATTCATATCGTGGTAAACGGCCCATAATCTCAATATTTTGCTAAAAATAATGAATTTACACAATAGTATACATGTGAGCCAACAACCCAAACTGAAACATCGTCTCCATTGACAAGGGTCATTTCCTGTATCGCCTGCAAGCTGCCTGTGTCCTGTAACCCGTGCGAGCCATGCTTGTGTTCATGCGGTCATAAATTCAACAACGACTATATAAGCTTAGAGTGAGCCCAATAATACGACTAAGTAAGTTCAGAATGAGCCCAGTAAGACGACTATGTAAGCTCAGAGTGAGCCTAGTAGGACGACTATGTAAGCTAAGCCGTGACAACCCGACTCAGTAGGCAATTGGGATGGTAAGCCTACTCGAGTCGTGAAACAAGCTATATCTATGAATGTACCGTAGTGGTCTTGCATCAGGTTGGATTCATATCGTGGTAAACGGCCCATAATCTCAATATTATGCTAAAAAATAATGAATTTACACAATAGTATACATGTGAGCTTACAACCCAAACTGAAACACCGTCTCCATGGACACGGGTCATTTCCTGTATCGCCTGCAAGCTGCCTGCGTCCTGTAACTCGTGCGAGCCATGCTTGTGTTCATGCGGTCATAAATTCAACAAACACACCAAATGGTTTACCAATGTGCTGGGTTAAAACGGAACTTTTCTCGCTTATGTTTGGTATTATTGGAAATACACAAAAATGCTAACGATGGTCTGGTTAACGTTGATTGACAGTTTACCTGTAGGCCATGAAGCATTGTCAGAAATGACAAAAATATTTGCATGTTCATTTATGCGTTCCTCAGATATAGATTTAATGACACTCTGGCGCTAGTAATCTGGTCGTAATGCCAGAGATTCGATATGACGGTAATGTAAGCTCAGAATGAGCCCAGTAAGACGACTCTGTAAGCTCAGAGTGAGCCTAGAAAGACGACTATGTAGGCCCAGCGTGAGCCAAGTAAGACGACTATGTAAGATTAGAGTGAGCCTAGTAAGACGACTATGTGAGCTCATAATGAGCCCAGTAAGACGACTATGTAAGCCCAGAGTGAACCCAGAAAGACGACCATGTAAGCTCAGCGTGAGCCAAGTAAGACGACTATGTAAGCTTAGAGTGAGCCTAGTATGACGAATATGTAAGCGCAGAATGAGCTTAGTAAGACGACTATGGAAGCTCAGAATGAGCCAAGTAAGAAGACTATGTTAGCTCAGAATGAGCCTAGTAAGACGACTATGTTAGCTCAGAATGAGCCTAGTAAAACGACTATGTTAGCTCAGAATGAGTCTAGTAAAACGACTATGTAAGCGCAGAATGAGCTCAGTAAGACGACTATGTAAGCCCAGTAAGACGACTATATTAGCGCAGAATGAGCCCAGTAAAACGACTATGTAAGCTCAGAGTGAGCACAGTAAGAAAACTATGTAGGTTCAGAATGAGTCCAGTAAGACAACTATGTAGGTTCAGAATGAGCTTAGTAAGACGACTATGTAGGTTAAGAATGAGCACAGTAAGACGACTATGTTAGCTCAGAATGAGCCTAGTAAGACGACTATGTTAGTTCAGAGTGAGCACAGTAAGACGACTATGTAGGTTCAGAATGAGTCCGGTAAGACAACTATGTTAGCTCAGAATGAGCCTAGTAAGACGACTATGTTAGTTCAGAGTGAGCACAGTAAGACGACTATGTTAGCTCAGAATGAGCACAGTAAGACGACTATGTTAGCTCAGAATGAGCCTAGTAAGACGACTATGTTAGTTCAGAGTGAGCACAGTAAGACGACTATGTAGGTTCAGAATGAGTCCGGTAAGACAACTATGTTAGCTCAGAATGAGCCTAGTAAGACGACTATGTGAGTTCAGAGTGAGCACAGTAAGACGACTATGTTATCTCAGAATGAGCACAGTAAGACGACTATGATAGCTCAGAGTGAGCACAGTAAGACGACTATGTAGGTTCAGAATGAGTCCGGTAAGACAATTATGTTAGCTCAGAATGAGCCTAGTAAGACGACTATGTTAGTTCAGAGTGAGCACAGTAAGACGACTATGTAATCTCAGAATGAGCACAGTAAGACGACTATGTTATCTCAGAATGAGCCTAGTAAGACGACTATGTTAGCTCAGAATGAGCTTAGTAAGACAACTATGTTAGCTCAGAGTGAGCACAGTAAGACGACTATGTTAGCTCAGAATGAGCTTAGTAAGACAACTATGAAAGCTCAGAATGAGCATAGTAAGACAACTGTGTAGGTTCAGAATGAGTCCAGTAAGACGACTATGAAGGTTCAGCATGAGCACATTAAGACGACTATGTTAGCTCAGAATGAGCTTTGTAAGACGACTATGTTAGCTCAGAATGAGCTTAGTAAGACGACTATGAAAGCTCAGAATGAGCCTAGTAAGACGACTATGTTAGCTCAGAATGAGCACAGTAAGACGACTATGTAGGTTCAGAATGAGTCCAGTAAGACAACCATGTTAGCTCAGAAAGAGCCTAGCAAGACGACTATGTTAGCTCAGAATGAGCACAGTAAGACGACTATGTAGGTTCAGAATGAGTCCAGTAAGACAACTATGTTAGCTCAGAATGAGCCTAGTTAGACGACTATGAAGGCTCAGAATGAGCTTAGCAAGACAACTATGTTAGCTCAGAGTGAGCACAGTAAGACGACTATGTAGGTTCAGAATGAGCCCAGTAAGACGACTATGTAAGTTCAGAATAAACCAAGAAAAACTACTATATAAGCTCAGAGCGAGCCCAGTTAGACGATTATGTAAGCTCAGAGTGAGCCCACTAAGACGACTATGTAGGCTTAGAATTAGACCAGTGGAAGTTAAGTATCTACCGCTGATCAACAAATCTCACTTCCTGTAAGCTGGACTGTTTACTGACATGTAATCCTGTATAATCTTCGGTTCCAGGTGACCTTGAAGGCTTCACACAGAACTGCATGAAGTGTATATGTCATGTAAGTCTTTTTTTCAGTATTTTAATCTAACCAATTAATTTTTTTAAATATCATATCTTTACTCAGATTGGCTTTATATATGCATATATATCTATATATCTATCTATATATATATATATATATATATATATATATTTATATATATATAAATATATATATATATATATATATATATATATATATATGACGTTTAACCTTGACTTGTCTGTATGTCTTACATATTACATATAATGAGCAGGGTTGTACTTGTATCTGGTACTTGTAAATTCTGAGGAAAGGAAGCTACTTAACAGGGTTATTAAAACGGCTGGGAAGATAGTCGGGACTTGTTTACCATCTTTTGAATCCATTTACCATAAAAGATTGCTTATGAAGGCGAATGCTATAATTAAAGGTTATAATCACCCAGCACACTATCTATTCCATATAATGAAATCTGGAGCTCGTTATCGATCGTTCCCAAGTTACTAAAAAAGAACTCTAACAAGCACATACGTGTCAGCAATCCGGGAACTAAACAGATCCCTGGCGGGAAACTAATCTGTATAAGCAAATATTTTGTTATAAACGATTTTATGAATTTATTTATTTATTCTTCTTTAGTTTATTTTGACATCAAGCTAATCACGACATGTATGTAATACTTTTATTACGTATGTATAGCAATAAAGTGTCTTATCTTATCTACATGGTACTGAAGTATATGGTACCTATTATAATAATGTACTCCAGGAAATTGTATGCACAGGCTCTCGTTTCCAGCACTAAAATGGCTTAGAAACCGTAAACACATTGAGTATGGGCGATATACCAGTTATAAAAGAGTTCTTTTACAACTGGTATATCGCCCGTGCTCAATGTGTTTAGAGTTTCTAAGCCATTTAAGTGCTGTAAACGAGTGGCTTTGATTGTATGCTATTGGAAAGGGACATCAAGCCTTGGCCGTTCAAGTACATGTACAAGGCTGTGACCCTTGTCAGAGCAGTTACAAAAACCAAGACAGGGCTAATTACCATGCTTGCATCCCTGCAGTCTTTGACGTTGAGTGGACTAGTTGAAGTTGTAGCATGCTGGTCTTCCTCCATCCTCTATATAGGATGATCGTCGTGGCATTACCATCTAAAAGTAAAGGGTAAACAGCAAAGGATGTGATTAGGGCTGATCACATCCCCCATGTAGATACTTGTTGTCTAATATACACAAAACACCGGTGAAGAGTATATGATGAATTTAAGAAAATGAATATGAATATTATTGAACTCTAGTCATCAGCCAACAATCGAAAGTTTCTCAAGAACTAAATTCAGTTGCTCATAATTCTCAAAAAATTACCCAAGTCTCAATTTCTTCAATTAACACGATTATTGTTACTTCTAACACTAAATACTAATACTGCTAATCCTAGATTATCACTCAATTGAGGGCTGGGGTGGATGGGTGTGGTGGGGGAGGTGGGCTGGGGTGGATGGGTGTGGTGGGGGAGGTGGGCTGGGGTGGATGGGTGTGGTGGGGGAGGTGGGATGGGGTGGGCTAGTGTGTGTGTGGGGGGGGGGGGAGGGGGGGGGGGTTGGCTTCCAGTGATTGCTTGGCGCATGCATATACATCTAGTATTATATTATCGTTTAATATATTTGTTTTTGGCAAATTTATTACAATAGGTTTTGCATATGCTGGGCCTATTTCTCGATTTAAATATATTGTTCCTATTGCGAAATGGGCTCCATTTTACAATACGTATTTTAATAGATCTATTATCAAAGAAAGATTGAAATTATATTTTCCTACTATTCTTTTACACACAATATAAACTCTAAAGCATCATTACTTTCATGTGCAGTATTGTAGTCTATGTGACGTCAGTTACATGAAAGCCTATTGTGATAGGAAACTATGACTACAATAAGACTACAATAAGATCTTGAAATTTCCTAAGTTTTAAGCACTAATTTTAAAGAATAACAAAACATGTATTACCAGGTGAAGCCTGCCTGCACGACCCAGTCACATCAGACACTATGTATAGTCTGAATTATGTGTTACCAGGTGGAGGGCTGCGAGTCGCAGGTCGGGAGGTGTAAGGAAGACATGGGTTCCCTGTCGTGTGGACCGTACCAGATTAAACTACCGTACTGGACTGACTGCTACAGGCCAGGTCCATGTAAGTTAGTATAGACAGCCGTACTGGAGGGTGTGTAATGATAATGTAGATATTATCTCTTTAGATTATCTCAGCATATATTACTATTTCTTAATAATAGGTCATGTTACGATCTCACTTTGTTCCGCTTCATCGACCTCTTATGACCTTATGACTCTTTTAAGATAGCCATGCATCCGTCGCCAGGACAACGGATACAGGCCTAGCGGGGACCGCCCTAGAGGTCATACAAACGTAATACAAATCTCATTATATTATCATATACCATAATTGCCTATGAAAAAAAATTAATATAGCCAAGCAAAATGTAACAGCAGTTAGCCTTAATGTCATTATACGTCGATGAAGTGAGAAAAAATGGGTGCAAACTATATCCTGTTATAAGATAAGAGTAACAAATTGCTAGTTCCCTGGACTCCTATGTTTTATTTGCACATAATTCCATCCCATCCGTGTAATCCAACATTGTTTACTACACTTGACACTATGGAAACACTGGAGGTACAAAATGGAATGAAATCATTGTATTCTTTTGTATACCTCTGTTGGCATTGTATAACATCTATAGTCAAAAGTTTACTTTTCACGTTCGCAAAAAAAAAAAAAACACAGTTGTATACAATAGTTGACTCATTTTACTTGGTTTAAGGAATCAATTTCAAATCATCGTTGAGCGAGTGAATATGTTACTTAAGCATCGTAATTTTGTAACCCCCCCCCCCCCCCACACACACAGACTTCTTTAATATCTATCTAATCGATTTTATATTTAACATATATTTGCCAGCATGGAAAGGCTGCACTAAATACATGGCTTGTTCAGAGACGTGTGTGAGGAGCTACATGAGTCGTTACGGAGAACGCTGTACGAGAGGTAGAACGCCCACCTGTAAGGACTACGCCATGATCCATAACGGCGGACCCCTCGGCTGTAGGAGGGGACTGATCGGCTACTGGAACAAGGTCAAAGCCTGCTGTGACGTTACTGGGGGCTGCTAGGCCGCTAAGATTCTTTGAAGATATTCTGTATTTATTATACTGTTTTATCTAAGAAATAACCGAAAGCGTCATAATGATTATCAACCACTCGAATGTGCTTATACATTCTCATTCTCTCTCTCTCCCCACCCCCGAGTATTGTGTTTATGTATCATGCTACAACTTGCAAGAAAATAGGAGGCAATGATATAAATTTTGGATGTTGACCGGTTTTTGTGTCCTGTTTTTGCGCTTTGTCAGTTACTTGCACCCACCAAGGTTGCTCGAATTATTATTTGTGAGGTTATGAAGCGGACAACAACCAATAAAGCAATTTTAACTTAATAAAGGTCTTGTGTTCATAATCAAATCTTGTTATGTTTGTTGTTTATATATTACCATTCACGTAGTGTGACATTTAGGTGATCTTCTGTGTATGCTTAGTTTGACGATGCGCATCTAGGAAAATGTCTGCGATCCCAGTTATCAAATGTTTGTCACTTACAGGTATTCAAAGGTAGGACTAATCAAATTTCACACAAGTCATGTTTGATAGTGATGTCAAGCCGCTGTCCTTCGAGTTAAGGACATGGCTGAAATTCATATCAGATATTTAGTAATGCCCACCGTATATGGAGGGATAACTTAATTTGCGGTAAATTTCCCCCAACGAACCCCTCCCACTACTCATCTCGATGTCAAAGATGTCAAAATACGCATATATTTATACATACATACATACATATATATATATATATATTAATAAATATTCATTAATATCTAATATCTATATATATCTTTTTTATTTATAGTTCTTGTCTTTTATAGGATTCTCTCTCTCCCTCCCCTTCTCTCTATTTGTAAATATTATAATATATATATATATATATATATATATATATATATTTATATATATATATATGCTAAGGTATGTGATGAATCTGGATCACGACCGTCGGTTTCGCTCATCGGCTCATCAGGTGACTGAAGTTCAACCAGTTGCATTATTGGTTTATATATATATATAAGTAAACCTCGAAATTTCGTCGCATTTATGAGCTGGTCGTCTAAACCAGGTCTTATATATAGATCTTGCCACACCGAAAGTTGCGATGCTCTGCATACACGGCTGGCCATTTTTGCGGCGCCGCAAAGTTGAGAAAAATGAAATTTTGAATCGCAAAAAAATGTTTGTTGTTTCATGGTGGTCGCTAAATATATATACAATATATTTATATATATATATATATATATATATATATATATATATATATATATATATATATATTCATATTGCTGCCTAATAAATGATTTGCTTGTAGTTTTCTCTTTACACTGAAAACATAGGGTTGTCAAATCGACAACGTTAGGGTTGTCAAATGGGTGTACCTTAAACAATACAGGTTGTCAATATATCAATTGTCAAATGTTTGCTGTGACAACCTTTGGTTTGTCATGGACCTGTCACGTTCATCCGTAATTCACTCTCTCTCTCTCTCTCTCTCTCTCTCTCTCTCTCTCTCTCTCTCTCTCTCTCTCTCTCTCTCTCTCTCTCTGTGTGTTTTGTCAGTATCTGTTTCAGCGTTCACGTAAAGAGTGAATGTGTATCTTTCTTGTATCGGCATCCACCCAGGCTTCCTCTCTGCCAAGTAGTTTACCACTACAAGGTTGGGTTCATGGCTACCCACCTGACGAACATATAGCTCTCTTTTTATTTTCTGCTTCTGTACTTGAACAATAGATTTGCCCTGGTCCCACCTTCCACGCAGGGTAACAAATTTGTAACAAAGATGTTTTTAAAAGAGTGTCTGAAAATACAAAATAAAATGTGAAATTCCATGAAAAAAACATGTAAGGCTGAATAGGCCATCCTCATAATTTTTATTTTAGATGCTACACTGGAAATGTATCATATATAATATTCATATTGAAGAGTTAGTTCCTGAGATTAAAGAGTCATCCTCCAACCACTCTCCCATAACGTGTGCCTTCAATATTACAAAATTAAAACTTGAGCAAGAAATAGTGCCATGAAAAATGTTATAAAAAATATTCATTATACAAGTATTTATTAATGGGATTTATAGAAACAGATTCCTTTACCATATGTTCATTTGCATCTAATCCTTCCACATGGCTCAACAGGGCTTGAGGTACATCTCTGTACTAGTTGTCAGGTGTAGGGTAGCTGCTGTAGTAAAAAGATGTACTGACATCTTGCATGTCCATGTTCATACACACATACACACACACACACACACACACATATATATATATATATATATAACACAAAACTTTCAGCAAAATTAATTAATAGTTACCTGGCAGGTTTGGCTATTCCCCAATGTCAGCTGTATTCTCCTTCTCCAGGCTCGTTGTACGCTCCCGAGGCAGAGGTAATCTTGCGCTTCTAAAGAAGCTACCGATTTTTTTCGCGCTGCCTGCTTTGACCGTTTATGATGCACTTAAACACCAGGTGGTGCACATGGGCCTGTCTGCTGAAAAATCTGCTGATGTGACAAGCAGCCAACCAAATGCAAGTCAACAAACACTCGACAGGCATCAGCTCCGCCAAGAAACCACATGTAGGGTAATTCTCCCTGAGCCTGTGGCCTGTTCAAACGGTCGCCGGGGCGATGAGCTGTCACTCGAAACGAAATGAACAACATTGTATTTCTCGCTTGGCTGGTAAATCGTGTTATCTTCAGCACAGGGTCTCATCTGATTGGACCAAAATACAGTACTCACCTCTGGTGTAGAGATTCAGGATAAAAGGTCATAACAAACAGCGCTTACGATTTAGGTAGTTGGCCTATGGGTAAAGCGCTGTGTAAAGAGCCTAGGCTCGTTGGTCCAGGAATAGACTGTACAAAATGTTTGAAAAATATACATTTAATACACAGATGATCATGTAAATATTAAATTTAACAATTATATTGAAACCTTACACATTTCACATACGTGTGTTTGTACTGACCCCGCTGTATCATGTAACAATCACATTGTCAGGGCTCAGGAGTACACATAACACAAAGTTTTGATAACTTTCGATGTATATACATTTAGCTTTACAAATGGGTGTAGTTTGGGATGCTTGGTTTCATTATAACATTACATTAACAATAGAACCTGTTGTAGCCACTTTAAAAATTAGTCATTTAAAGTATATATACAGATATATCAAAATACATATCGCCCCCCCCCCCTTAATATAAATATTTAGTTTAATGACCCTGTCTGTCACTAAGGAGACATTCACGATGTGTGTCATTATATAGCAATTTTATCACAGCTGAAGTATTAAAATCAGTGCCTGTTCTTAACAAATTACTCACTTTTCAGAAACATCAATTTATACATTTCACCTACTCACCGGCCGACTTGACTGGCTATCACTCAATTGTAGGCCTACTTTGTATACGATGCACTGCAATCACTTCGGCAGAGACGATGACGATGATTGTCGTGAAGACTGCTAAACGATCCATACTAACTTATACTATCACATGTACAAGTTAATGTAACACCGACTCTTCTAGTGTCAGTAACCTCTAGGCAAAAATGTTGTAAACACATGTAAATATTGTGTTCACCCAATACTTGTACACATGCACATTATAGCACGACACATCCGATCGTGACGTCACAGAAACTAGGTCACTGCCCACGTGGTGCTCAGTAAGGCAAAGCATGGGCTGCGGCAGGCACTGGACAAGCTATTAATTTACACTACAATACCAGTCTGAGTTATCCTTCCTTTTTCTCACTGTTTAGTGTCATATTCTATATCCAACACCATAAACATGTCATTCTAGTATCCCTACAATTAAATAGTCATTTAAACTCCGGGAGGCCTTCCACAGAACATTTAAACTTGCAGCTGACAATCCCACCTGGTGTTCAGCATCCTTGCATTTAGTCATGGCTATTCAAGAGGTCAGAGGTTTTAACATTTAGGTTTTCACGCTTCATTCTATATATTGGTAATATGCTTTTCTACCACAAGTGCAGTTCCATTCATGTGACGTACATGGATAATTTTATTCACTTAATCTGCAGAAGAAGTGTCAGACTTCCTTGTCCAGACCTCGACCTCCCTGTTGGCGGGAGTAAATGTTATAAATGTCAAAAAGGGAGTACAGCCTTCACTTTGGTGGATCATTTCCCATCACATTCAACAGTTGTTTTTTTTCTAAATATAAAATCAATACATAAGAATAAATTTGTCTTTAGATCAGATGATCCAAGTTGAGAATGTCCATGGAAGCTTTATCTGATGACGTAATTAATTACTCAATTTCCTAAGTTAATTTGAGACTCATAATCTGTAACAGATATACTTTTTCACTTAATATTTAATAAATGTTTTTTATCATATAGTTTCTTATTCTTGTTATAATATAATAATAATAATAATAATATATAATAATATTAGTATTAGTATTATGTTTTTATTATTATTATATTTATTTTATTATCATCAATAATAAATCATAATAATAACTTTAATAATAATATGAATATCATTAATATCAAAACTACTGGAAAGGACAACCGCTAGCAAATCCATATATTTTAATGATTTTTACAGTCAAATCAATTTTTACTTTATTTTAATTTATATTCTAATCATACGCCACAAATTTTTAACCACAATTTAACATAAAATCTTACACAACACAATTGCTTTCTCTTTCAAAGGAACACATACCGTTGCATTTATCGACTACAAAGCCTAAATAATTATTTAACTGATTACAATAATACTTCAAAGGAAACCATTCTTAAAGTTACATTGTTTAACAGTTACTCTTTTGGCAATAATTATTATAATAACAATAATAATTAGAATATATAAAAAAAATTTGCAAGGTTCCATTTTTCGCAGCACGTGCCCTAGGCACCCGTGACCTAGATCCGGCCCATGCAGTCCGCGAGGTAATCCCGTATCCGGCCCGGCTCACGCGTGGTCAGCGTGCGCTCTTGTCCAAGCTGGCTGTCGTGCTGCCAGGGAGCTGCTCAAGGCCTGACACTTCACGGAGGGTCAGCACGCACTCCCCTGGGGCAGTATAGTGCTGTGTTATGACAACCATACCCATTTTCACCACCGACTCCCCGTAGGGGGTCATAATTGGTAGATTTGACAACCCTACGTTTTCAGTGTAGGCATTACTCATTCATGAAGCTACCATTCTGCAAGGGTTATAATGGCTATTTATTCATCAGAGATAAGTAGCATATTGAAAATTCCAAAGAAAATTACGCACCGGAGGTTTTTACTGTTACAGCAATGAAGATGTTACGCGCACAAAGAATATAAGTAACTGAGGAACGCAAAACCCTGAAATCAAGAAGCGTAATAATAACATATCAATCTTATCGTATGGCCCCCTACTGAAATCAGTAGAGCGTTCTAGCTCCATAAACCTCTTATGACATTCAGGGTATTTTTATCGTAGCCATGCATCTGTGTGCACGGAGTGCACGGAGCCAGTGTTGTTTTATTTTGTTTTTACTGACAGTGATGTTTCGGGCCTTACAAGTCCTGTCCGTGTGGTGCTGTGGTCTGTGCACGCGTGGTCTAGGCCTTGTTACGGAATCCACAACTTTAAAGACCTGTACACCGTGGCCGTGTAATGGTGATATTGTAAGCGGCACCAAAAAAAGTTTAAAATTGCTAAATATACTAATATAAATACACCCGGTCGTGTCTTTGATAGTAAATGAGTCTTTCTAGCAACATTACCACATTTTTTCATTGACTATTTTAATGAAAATTATACCCTAAAATCCTTGTAAGCCCGCCGTGGTTTAACATACCAAACTTTAGGAACTTGTTGTGAGAGGACTTGTATGGGCTGGCTGACTGGTACTCAGTATATTTCTCTATTACCGCCTGTTTTTTTCAAGTACCAAGAGCGATATTTTATGAGCTGGTTTCCAGTCTAAATCCCTCGCAAAGGACTGTGGGATACTTCATACAATCATGGCGACTTCTTACCTATGTAAACATTAGGTCTCTTGTAAAATTATGGATGTGTAAGGCAACTGAGCATTACATTGGAGCTACAACATTTAAGTAATTTTATACAATACCCAAAGGTAAAGAACAGGGAATTATTTTATGTTGACACCTGATAAAAAATCACTTAAACGATTCCAAAGGGTCCCTCTATTTGGAACCATACACGGTTTAAACTGTAGGGCCGAACTCAAGAGGTAATGGAGAGGAGCAGAGCGAATCGGAATAAAGCGTCTTGGGACGAGACAAGTCTAGGCCGGTTAGAAGGTTAGAGGTCGATGGAGCGGGAACGCAGACGAAGCAACATGTAACGGAAGTAGATGCTACTCAACTGGCTCGAAGTGACAGACAGAAGACTGACCAGATTGATGAAATGACGAACACCCTTCACAGTGGTCGTGAACAGGAACCTTCACAGTGACCGTGAACATGAATCACGGTTGTGATGATCCTCTACTTCTGTAAATTTGAACTGTTTTTATAATTAATGTTAGTGAATTTAGCGTGTGCTTTTGCGAATGTGAATAAATTAAAATGTATGGTAATATGAATTTATTTTCCGATCATTTCTGTTCCCTTACCAAAACATCCGTGAACGGACCTTGGGAGTAGTTTTCTTTGTAACGTTAAGCAGTGAATTCCCAAAGCACACTATCCAAGCTGCGTTACACGAAATCCGGCAGCTTGAAGGGAACGCTATCTTTCATAGGTGTCAGGAAAAAAACACCCTTCATATTAGGTGAGGATAATCAAGGATTGTAGCATCGTCAGCGACAGCCGGTGACGGTACCGACAAGTCATTCTCTACAATCGACCTTTGACCTTACGGTAAAGACTTCCTGCCCTGGAATAGCCGTGACGTCACATGAATGCCGAAGAGTGTGCCCTATAAAACGAACTGCGAGCCATTTTTAGAGTTAGTTCCTTATTTACCTTACTTACCTTTTGTGAACGCCGTTTCCTGTGTTGTGATGCGACATGTACCAATTATGTGATATTTTTATTATCTGTCTATAATGAACAAGCATTTCTAAATCTGTAAAGTTCGCTTAATACTTCTCTAATATTTATAATTGTTCTAGGATATAAATTAATTATATAATAAAGGATACATTATGTGTAGTCAATTGTATGGTAAGTGGAAATCACGAAATTTCAACCTCGAAAATATTTAGGCAGCCACAATGTTATACGCGAACCTGTTTACGGTATATATTTTAATGGACAACACCTGAACATGAGCAGTTCTTATAGGGATATAAATTGCATATTCAAATTTGATGGATCTCAATGCGAGCCTTTGTGCGGTCGGCCGTATGGTCCATACTTGATGACGCGCTGGTGTTGAATCATAACGATTTCATTTTGTATGGTTGACCTGTGAGTTTTACCTGATACGATTTTCATTTGTTGTTTTCTTTTATATGTACCATTCAGAATTATCAATTGAACCGATCTTTATATATTTTAGAACATTACGGAGAAAGAAGTTCATTGATAAAGCATTCTCAGTCTTGTGTTGTTGTATACTGTGCATATTTATTACAGCCCTACAAGAAGCAACAAGAAAATCTTTGACTGGATTCAAAAGCATGGCTAAGGTGGGCAAGTATCTTACTTCTGTTCGTCCCCGTAATAAATATTTTAATAATGCCAATTTTGCCTTCATCACTATCCCATTACTCCTGTGGGAAGTTGTGTTCCTTTCATATACTGAATATAAACATAATGGGTGTTTCTTCAGTCCTGGTCTTTCCGGCACATTTGTTCCTATATATATATATATATATATATATATATATATATATATATATATATATATATATATATATATATATACAGGTACTGTTGCTTAACTTTCTATCCACTTGCAACTCTCCGCTTTTCTGCATATATTAATTGACAGCGAAACCTCGAATTTCGACCACCAACGGGATCTTTATATGGTGGTCGCATTTTCGAGGTGGTCGTCTATGTGAGGTCTTATAATTTTTGTGATGGTCGCTAAAAAAGGAGATCGTTAGGCTAAGTTTCACCGTATATATACAGAGCTTGCCGAATACCATAATTAGTTATCTATACATATATATAAAAATTGTGTATATATATGTATATATATATATATATATATATATATACATGTATATATATACATATATATATAAACATACACATATACATACATACATACATACATACATACATACATACATGACATTTGCGCCACGCAAACAATATCACAAGCATTTACCTGTGCTACGCACGGTCTGGGGCGAATACGACAATCCATGCGGAGAAAATCACACAAATCCTGTTACCCTATTAATATATAGATCTGTTATTCGTGTGCTTCTATGGATAAAAATCTTTCGGCACAGCGTTCGGGACATGTTTCGCACACGATCGCCAGTGCCTAACATGTGGCCGGGGTCTTTGACAAACAGTCACCTACACTTGTACACTGTGATATGAGAAACTGATCAACAATATCACATATACATAAAAAAAAACTGTCCATGAAATAGAACTTATAAGTATATGCAAAAATACCAGTTTTATTTGTGAAAAATAGTAACTTTGATGGCCATGACTTTTATGCATTAAGCATGCATCCTTTAAAACGAAAGAGGAAGCCACTATAGAACGCGGGCTTAAGGACAACTGTAGGATCACTCAGACACTGTCTCGACGAGATTATGACTATGGGTGTATGCGGACGGACGTTATGATATTTAGAATTGATGAAGTGGAGGAGAGTGTACGTGGTAGATAAGAAATAAGTGGCAAAATTAAGATGCCAGCAGCAGTATGACTTCATGCATATTATATGGTTGTTGGCCTGCAGCCCGCATCAAGCCAATATTATATGTTTAAAACTTTGGTGGTGCGACACCACACGTATACACATCACACCGAATAATCCAGCCACGACGTGAATTGGGTTAATATTTTCTTTACATCTGCTACATGGTATGGGCCTAAATGTGTTGGTGAATATTTGTCAAGGACTTCAATCGCATGCAATGCCCTTCGACTTTGTGCGACTTTATAACCATTACGGATTACTGCGACCCGGTAGATGTGCACACAAGCATAACAGGTCATGTGAGTGGGGAAGGCAGGAAGGCCTGCAAAACAAATTTTTCAATGATCCCCCTTTTGAGGAGGGATCACCGATCGGGATTATTTCGGGCTGGTGTCCGCGAAAATGTACAACAGCCCCCGGTAGGGCCCCCGGAGGAAACCTCTGTCCCGTCATCACACACATGACCTTTGTGTTACCGGGCCCGAAGAAAAGAGGCGCCCGCGGGGGAGCAAATATTAAAATTATTAATTATGCACGTAATACGCAAATATTGCAAATAAAAGTGGATGGAATCTCTTCGGACAAACGCGGAGCATATGTATGTAAAAAAATCACGGTAATCCGTACTGTGGAATCAGAGGAGATACGGAACCTTACAAAAACTGCCTTGCGCTATTAATATACAGATACCGACCCCCAATGCCAATACTGATACCCTTTTTAAAACCAGGTCCGAGTGTTTTTTTTCTCTTGATACCTTTTTCGTTTGATGGATTTTATGTGCTATTGCTCATAAACATTTACTCCTGGTTATTTTAAATTTTCCGTCATATACTTTCAGATAACCCTCCTGCTCAGAATTCTGATTGAAGTCTCGGTCTTGTTCGTTCTATCGATCCTACTACGTTTCCACTTCTACTCGCCAGAGGACGCAGCAATTCAACGCTCGACATGTCCCAACCATTGTCCTGAGGTTACGTGTTATTCGATAATGATGGTTTAATAGCTTCATTCTAATATCAATACGTAGTATACACATCTGAACGCTAGTGTGAAAAATCAAGGTTAATAGAGTTCATATAGACATGGGGTCTATTACAGTTTTTCTATTACTATAACTATTACTATTACTTTCAATTTCTGATATTACTATTACTATTACTATAACCACATTTTATCTTCTATTACTATTGCTATTACTATTACTATTACTTGGGTATCTATTACTATTACTATTACATGAACTGATGGGAGGATTCTAGGCCTTGCGCAGCCATGAGTGCTATAAACTAGCACTACAATCACATGTTTAAATAATATTCCAAGCAACTATATCATCCAGTTACCTACACAATTTTCGTATACTGTGTCTGTCATTTACAAGAAGCATAATGATACTGGAGATCTTAATTATTTCAGCTTCTTTAATTCTGTGTGTTTTATATTTTGAAACCTCAATGATCGTTATTAGGGCGTTTCAAGTCAAAATTATAAGATAATTGTATGAAATCTTGAATACATGTAATTTAAAAGCAACCCATTGTAAAGGCCCTAGCAGATGTAAAAAATTGATTAATAATTATATGCATGCTTGTACATTTTATATTATTTTCATATACATTTCACATAAATTTATTTTATAGTACATACTTCTGTTTAGATTAAATCTTCTTTCTCATAGTAAATAAATAAAGATTTTCAGTGTAACTAACAACTGTCTGGAGAGGAATTATTCATGATTATTGCATATTATTATTTACTATCAAATCTGACAATTCAGTCCTTTATGTATGTATCAGGAGAGGGATTTATGTAGGGCTGTGTCCTGCTTCCCAATCCTTTTAAATATATCCAGTGAAAATACTGTTTACATCAAGATTCTTGACAGAACCAAACTTGAGACAAAGTACCCCATCTTCCCAGGTGTATATATGTTCATTTGGATATGATGCTTTCTTTTATTCCATCACATATTACATCTTGAGAGTGAACAGAGAAGTGGTAAACTTTGCAATAATGGTAGCATGCATGGCTTTTATTCTTCAGGCATGCCCTTCTTCATTGCAGCAAAACCAACAAAGGATGATTTAGGAATATGTAGAGTGATTTAAACTAACATCAATTTTACAAAACAAATAAAATATTATTTAAATCACTTTCACAATAAATTTGGTATAAACAATCTTGTACTTTAAATTTTGTACATCACAGGATCTAATTATTTAATATCAAAATTTCTGAAATTAATATCGTGAAAAAATAGTTCATTTAATTTTCAAAATATAAATCAACATAATTTTATATACTGAATGAAGGTCTGCAAAATTGGTACTATGAAAATAATAGACAAGTATTAAAAGAATAGTTTTAAAAGAATATGTATATAAATTAACCAGATAATACATGTGCCTGCAGTATGACTTTATCAAAGTGATTGTAGTACTGGTACGAGTTTATAGCATTGTAGGCTTCAATACGTATGGGTGGTGAAAACACCATAAGCTTATCATGAACATTTTGGGTCTACAGACTTCACTGTATCTGGTTCCATATTATATTTTTCTTGAATGTGTGTTATTGCAATCAGTATGATTGAAATGGAAACTGGCTTGTGAAAACAAATCCAGGTACATTTCAGAATATGCATATGGATTGATGGATGTGAAATAAGATGTACATGTCACAATTATAATACACAATTTATCTGTCTCTTAACATCAAACATGCCTCTGTTTATCCATGGTTTACTAATCAATGGTCAGATTGTGCCAGGTAACTTATTTGGCTGTGACCTACCACTGTCCAGTACTCTTATATAATTAGCACCAGTGGTCACCAGCAATGTGGCAGCTGGCCCATGCTTGCCTCAACAAGAGGCACATTCTGGGCAATTACAGGACAAGAACTGAGTCTGTTCAGCATTATTTGCTGATATGCTTCATATCAAGGGGTTCACAGGAAGTAATAGAAAGTAATATGCATTACTCTATTACTTTGCCTTCTGTTTCTATTACTATTACTATTACAGCTCAAATATTTTAGTCTATTACTATTACTATTACTAATACATGGAAAAAGCTGTAATAGTCTATTACTATTACTATTACTTATTACTATTACTCCATGTCTGTACATATGCCAAGCCTTTAGTATGCACACGTATGCTTTTTGGGAGCGTTGAAACTTGAGAGTAAACTTGAAACCATTATGGATATTAGCTATTGGTATCACGTGCTTTTCATTTATGTATTATGAAACTGTTGCTCAAACATTTGTCGTTAACATCTATCCTATCAGCTGATGATACAATATATTATTGGCAATGTTGATAGATGGATATGATGGACAGGCAAACAGCCAGACTGACGGATAGATTAGTTACATGACGATAAACCTCAGCTTGCATATATTTCAACCTTTGGCTAGAAATCAAGGTACATTTGATTTGATATTATCTCCAAATAAGTTATTTGAGCATGTAATGAAAATATGTGTACATGTATTTATGTAGGACGTTATGCATGTATACGTAGGCATGTATGTATCATTTGTTATATGTGTGCAGGCAGGCATGAAGTTTAATTTCTTACAAATTTGACCAGTTATACTTATTTTCTTAAATATTTGCTAATTGTACTTTTAGCAGGTCTCGGGTGAAACTTCTTTGGACAAGAATCAGTCGGAATTATTTAAGTAGGTATTATATATATATATATATATATATATATATATATATATATATATGTATGTATATATATATATACATATATATATGTATGTATATATATATATATGTGTGTGTTTGTGTGTGTGTTTATACAACCCAAATAGATGAAAGAGAACTTTAACTTTGTTTATGCTTACAAATAAATAAAGCCTGAAAAAGATTAAAGACTGGTGTAATAAAATTATAATTCTGGAAATGGTGTATTGCTTAAAAGGTAGACCTAATAAAACATGTCATTTGATTGTTTTCGCCTGATTCAAACAAAACTCTATATATTTCAATGTAACTATATGGGGTTTCAAATCATATTATTGTTTGGTTTAGACAAAGTCAATCATTTGTAAAGACAGAAAGAGGACAGTATTACATATGGATGAATTTTCTGATACACCAAGGTATCTGGCCACGCCCACCTATATGTGCCGGGCCAATCAGCGGCTCGGAAATTGGGGTGACGGGGGATGGAATATTTGTATCGATAAGCACATTGTTCCGAGGAAAGAGCGCTGTTTAGTTTACTCGTTCGGGTGAGTTTTGTGATAAAATGTGAATTATTGATCGGACCAAGATTTATAGGCGTATCTTACCAGCACTGTCAGTAAGTTATTTGAGGTTATTTATAAGTTGGACATTGTCAGTTTTCATTAGGGCAATCTGTAGCCCATCAGCCAAACCAAAGCCAAATATTTGAGTCAGAGGACCAACCTCTTTTAACAAATATCATATAAATATTTCCACTGCACAGGCCGTACCTTGCCACTTACATACCTATGAGTTATCTGCAGTATCGCAAAGGAACTAGTCATTGGCCCTTATATACGAAATACCATTACTAAGACACATGTAGACACACAATGTTTGTACCTGTGTGTGTGTTGTTTCATTTTATTATTTCTCTCTTGTTTAGAATCAATAATGACTTCTCTTTTGACGATGCTGTGGCTGAGAACTTCCAATGTGAGGTGCACTCATTTGACCCCAGGTGAGATCTCATATCCGGGAATCAATGTATAAATATATATAAATAGACGTACATATATATATATATATATATATTTACAAATTTATATATATATACAGTGATTTTATGAAGATTTACATGAGTATTGGACCAAAAAGAGGTCGCTTTTGCTGGGTAACCGCATTTAGCTCAACGCTCGGAATAACCTAAATTGCGACAACATTTGGAGCAATTCTTGCCGTGTACATTCTCTTTGATTGTAGTATCAACTTGAGAACATTGTCCTTTCGCATATAATTACTGCTTCCGTGACCTAACTACTAACATTTTATTGTCCAGGGGTAAATCTATAAATGTACGGCACGCGCCCCTCGGTAAAAAGCCCCCCCCCCCCTTATATCATGACCTCTCGCATGTTATCAATAGTATGGATCTCGGGTCGGACGATTAATATAGACGTTAATGACACAACCGCCTCCATGTTAACAGCACATTCCTTCAGACAAAGGAGTGGAGTACTGAAAGAAATTGGTGACATCACAACGTCGCTTGCATCAATATTAAGCGTCATTACTGCCGCCTGTGTACATTACAGTATGAATAAGGAGGACCACAAACATGCAGAACTTGTCTGGTTTCATAACCTGGGAGTTTGGGAAAGAGATATAGAGCGTCGGGGATGGAAGATGAAAACCCTGCAGAGCATCAAGAAGATGCTAAATCATAAAGAGGTACCATTGCAACCGCCATCAATTGTATTAGTGTCCTTATGTTCTTGATTCCATGGCAAATATATAGTGCGAATTACATATAGATACGTTAAGACACAAACACCTGTGTATGGTCGACCGCATGGATTTTATTGTCATTCAATAACCAATCCATCGAAAACAAAAACATTTCTCTTGTTAGTTTAAAAAAAAATAAAACTTTGCTTCTACCAAAGCTATAAGGAGACAACAAGTATGGTTCAAAAACAGTCCTAAAACGCACCACTTGTAAAAAAGATGCATCCGTGACATATCAATGTCAAGGTGTAGAACACATTTCATTTTATTGCCATAAACAGATAACCGGAAATGATGAATTATTTAAACGTTTAAGTATAGGAATAAGACAAATTTTCCTGAAGGTATCACATATTTAAAATAAGATAGGACTGAAATAAATAACAAAATATGGAACGTTTTAAATGTATTATGTTTTCTTTTTCAGCGATATCTGGATGTTCTCAAGATGGATGTTGAGTGGTCAGAGCACAAAGTAATCCCAGATATGATAAAAACTGGAGAGTTCCGAAAAATTAGACAATTCTGTTTTGAACTCCATTTCAATTATTTTAATACAGAGAATATCTCCAGTGTTTACAAGTTACTCGAATCTCTGGAACAGGAAGGGTTACGGTTGTTTTACACACATTTTAACCCAGCAGCGAGCAAAGACCAATTTAGCAGCAAAGTTAGGACGCGCTGTGTTGAACTGTGTTATGTCAATATCAACTTCATTATCAAAAAGGGCTACTAGCAAGCAAGCACGTGTTGTATTCAAATGTTCATCTTGAATTCACTAAAAAAGGCCATCATTATTAAATTTTGCACTTAGAATTCCTTGGAATAATTGAAACATCGCATAACTATGAACAGTTATTGAAACTTTAGAAGAAATTCCGGAAAAGAAAAGGGATTTTATATGATTTATATGATATAATAAGATTTTGCTTGTTCATTGTTAATGTGACAGTAAATATCAAGATCCCTGATTCCATACATACATATATATGTATATGTATATATATATATATGTATATATATATATATATATATATATATATATATATATATATTGTTGTGAACCCCTTTGGTATCGCATGGATATTCCTCTTCTGCGTGGACGCCTTGGTGTTGTGAACTACTGAAGTACCGTACTGTTCTTCTGGTTGCCCCCTACTGTTTAGAATGTCGTCCGCTGGATAAGCAATTGTTATCAGACTGCAGAAAAATTATAACTATTGAGTAAAGTCGCTGCCTCATTGAAATAAAACCACTTTGACGCATTTTCCCGCTTTTCACGAGTCCTATAAGAGGACTCGTACTGCTCTTCAGCGACGACTCGATTAAGAACTTTTCACGTAAACTTGTCAACCCCGGGGATACGGAACTTATTTATTTGTTGGTCGTCCTCCCCCACAAGAAACCATGGACTTTAATTTGTGAAGGTGAAGGACTTTTATTTATTCGCATACCTCCTTGTGTTACTGTGGACTAGAGAATCTTCAGTTTAACATTTGGACTTCAGTTAAGTATTTATTTAGTTGCAGCCATTTCAAGAGACTTTGTTTAGTATTCATTATGTATTAACTCTTTGATTATTTGTTATTGTAAATATTGTATATATTAATAGAGCACCATTTTTGCACTTAAACCCTTATTGTGTTAATCTGAGAATATGTGTCTGAGGTTTTTTTTGTTATGGTTCGGCCAGTCAGATTTGCTGTGTGAAGGAGAACCTTAACGATATATATATAATTATATACTGTTGCAGGAAAACAAGGCTTTCACGATGTTATGCTTTTTTATCGTAAAGACGTACTTGCTGAATTCTGTTAAATACCGTGTGGTATATCATATTTATCACTTTTCTTATATTTCACTCATAAAAACAAACAACCGGAAGACGAATACCCCCGCCTAGAGCAAATTAGAAATATTTGTTGTGGTAAATAAGTGGTGGGGTATAAATGAAGGAATACTGAAGGATAAAAAATTGTACCATTCTCTCTAAATGATATAACAATGTAGAGTTAATGGAGACCAAATGGTGATGAAGGCGATAGGAAATTTCATGAAATATTCAGGAGCCGTGATAACGTCATAAGTAGGCCAACCGGGACGAAATGCAAACTGGAGCGGTAACTGGTCATTATCTACCCACACAGAAACAATCAGGCGAATATCTGTATGAGTTGCGAAAAAAATATGTACAAGTACATTAACCATAAAAATTTATATTTTTAATGAAATGTTCTATGTTCAGTATCTGCAAGCAAGTTTGGACATGTGAGTTTATCATGAAAATTTCTATTTCTCATGAAATTTTCTATGTTCAGGAGCCGTCATACAGTCAAAGTAGGTCAATCAGGCAGAAACGCGTACTCGATCTGCAACTGGTTATTATCTTCCCAGACACAAAAAAAATCAGGCAAATATCTGCAGGCATTGCGAAAAAAAGTCCGTAAAACTGTTTGATTTCGTAATGA
Organism: Sipunculus nudus; assembly: GCA_026874595.1. Lineage (NCBI taxonomy): Eukaryota > Metazoa > Annelida > Sipuncula > Golfingiida > Sipunculidae > Sipunculus > Sipunculus nudus. The sequence continues at coordinate 3,305,505 of CM049318.1, read as the reverse complement.
CGGAAGAACGGAATGACGGACGTGGGTAAAACTATATGCCCCGGCCACTTTGTGGCGGGAGCATAAAATAGGTTCGGAGCAATTCGTGTATCGACGAACTAGTCTCTTGCACATACCCACGGTGGCACTTCGCAACTCCAGTGTATTTGTTGTTGCAATTGACGCCTTTTTTTCTAGAAATTTCAAGAAAAAAAACGAAGTCTCGTTCAGCATGCGCAATATATCCCTCAACCAGGTCACACCAGCAAACGATAGGTGCCAGTTAACTGCGAGTCGGTAATAACTGGTGACAAACATACAAAAAGTTCTCATACACAGCCACTACCAACTTGCTTGTTGTGACAGTTTCGTCCGTAAACATTGTAACGGTCCGCATTTACATCACAAATCTGACTCAATGGATAGTAATACAAAAGCTCAGACACGTATCCTCACAGGTAAAAGTTAAACGTTATATATGCTAAAAAAGTGCTCTATTAATCAATTTAGTATTATATACATTTTGTACAATAACTAACCGAAATTTAGGACTAACAAATAACGAAAACTGTGGGACGTCCGGTTACAAAGAAAAATACTTTTACACTGAGACACACTGACATACCCACCACTCAAGGATCCAAATACAGTTATAAATGTAAACAAAGAAACATATATTAAAGTTATTTTACACACACGGAAACGCTGTGCTTTTGTCAACCACTTGGTCATATTAATATTTTTCATGTTATTAGTAACAATTGAATAATTTTTTCCTTTTTTAAATTTATTTTTATTTAATTTATTTTTATTTTCTTAATTTTAACAGACCTTTTACGGGTCATTTGTCAATTTTTAGTGTTTGTGCATATCTATAAAAGACCAATATGGTTATGTTAGTTTTTTAACTTTTTAGATATAAAAAATCAATTGTCAGCATAATGGTTTGACCATTTGTGCATACTTTTCTAAGGTTCTCTGATAAATGTTGTATGTATATTATTTGTAGAGTATAAATTCTAAACTGTTCAAATTGTGGAGATCATTTCACGTTCTCTGTAGACATGTATAATTAGAGCTTACCAGCAGAAAGGTTGCAATATACGCTTGATATCAGACGGCCGTTCCAAACGACGCAACCATGCAGTGCAGAGTGCAGAATAAATCCTAATTGAATGCCCGAATGTCACCCACTCAGTGGAGCAAGTCCTTTGGCTGACAGAGGTTGCAATAGTCCACCGGATTAACAAGCATAAGTGAGAGACGAATGACGCGTTAAACTGATTCAACTGAAATGATTATGTAGATGTATCGTCTTGAGTGCGTGCATAAGGTTCCACGTTTTTGTGTAGTCAAGCGGTAATCCAAATGATTTACAAACATTATTACTCAAGTGGAACCTTATCTTAAAGAAATGCAAATAACAACTCCTCTGTACAATCGCTCAAGCATCCTTATAGGAAATATTCCAAAACCGGATCACGCATGCCCCCCCCCCCCCCCCCCCCCCGCGGAAATGCGTCAGTGATATCCAGTTCAATACCAAGTGACCCACAACGTGGAATGTGTTGATAGATTCTTTGTCAAGGGATACTGCGGTACAAAGTGAGAACAGTGCGATACATCAGAGGTAACGCTGGAGCAAACCCAAGCGCCGATAGTCAGATCAAAGAGTTTTCACACCTAAATGCGAGGGTTCTTGCTAAGATCGGAAGCAACATCAGTCGGACACGGCATTCGAAATAAACATTTCATTTCCATAATAACTTAATGGTCCTAATTATTCGTTAATATTAGTATAAACTAAAAATGATAAATATGGAAATAAAACACACACACAAACGATGTTAAGTTTCCAGGTATGTAATCGCTGTAACACCCTCATCCTGGATACACCATTGTACATGAAATTGTGTATAAACAGATGATAAATTAGGATATAACTTACAATGAAAATGGCCAAAATGATTTGGATGGGCAAGGCACCTTGAAATGCTGAAGTTGGAAATACACATTCCTTTCATTTCATTTAAGTCGGGTTTTATTTTTATAATAATATTTTTATTAAATCTTAGCAGAAATAATGAAATTACTGTTTATCCCCCCCCCCCCACCCCCAGAGGATCGAACTATATGAATCATCACTTTTAATATCGTTAAACTGGGTCCACTTAGTATAAACAATTGACAATCGAGGGACCAATTCCGGTGTGCATCGATCCACTCGTCAATTAACGTAAATTAGTGAGTGACATACTCTCATAAACTGCATCCTCTCTGGACCTGACTTCAGCTTACACGATCATTTAGTCACAAAATGGTTTCTTGCATCTACACTAATATGCGAGTCGTTAAATGGGTCTTCATTTTGTAAGCCTGGTAGGTACAAGCAGGTCACCGGTTGTACTGATTGGCCGCGAAAAAATAAACCCGGCTTTTGATTTTCCGCCCACGTTTCCTGCTGAGAGTTGTATTGGTAATAAGAACAGAAATTTCCTAGCTGTTAGAATCATTTTTTTTAGCAAATCTTAATACGATCTGTCAGGATATATGGTGATGAAATTTAGCCGAAAAGGTGTTTAGCTCAGCTGACGGAAAGTCATCTGAGCTATAGCGATCGCTCTTTGTCCGTCATCCATCCGGCCGTCTGTCCGTCCGGCCGCCTGGCTGTCCGTCCGTTAACAGGGCACAAATCGTAACCGCTGGCCCATGAAAAATCACCTTGGAAACCTGAAATTAGGTCTCTGTTACCCATATTCTCCGAGCTATGGGTCTCGAAAGTACCTCCAAAAATAATAAAAAAATTGATACAAAAGGTCAAGTAGCTGAATAACTACAGCATTTATCACCATGATTCTCTGCATGAACATTGATCATGGAGTGTTCCATCAGTTCTTGCAAACTGGTGGCGCCACCTGTGTTTTTTCCAAATTTTACGAATTTGTTTCTCTATTTTTGAGACCTTCGAAGAAGCCGTCATCTGTTAACAGGGCACAAATCGTAACCACTGAACCTGGAATCTTCTATTTTGACATCAAGGGAGGTTAATGAAAAGTCTCTTTGTAAACCTGAAATAAGTTCTCTGTTACCCATATCATATGAGCTATGGGGCTCGTAAGTACCCCTCCGAATAATTAAAAATATGATACAAAAGCTCCAGTTTCTGAATAACTAATCCATTGATCACTATGATTCTCAGCATGAATATTGATCATGGAGTGTTCCATTTTTTAATGTTTACGATTTTTTTTTCTTTATTTTTGAGAGCTTCAGAGAAGTTGTTATCTGTTAACAGGGCACAATTCGTAACCATTGGATCTTGAATCTTCTTACTTGACATCAAGGGAAATTCATGAAAAGTCTCTGTGGAAACCTGAAAGTAGGTCTCTGTTACCCATATCTTCCCAACTATGGGTCTCGTAAGTACCCCCCAGAATAATAAAAAAAAATTAATACAAAAGCTCAAGTAGCTGAATAAACACTGCGTTGATTACCATGATTCTCTGCATGAACATTGATCATGGGGTGTTCCATCAGTTCCTGCAGACTGGTGGCGCAACCTGTATTTTTTCCAATTTTTACGATTTTTTTTCTCTATTTTTGAGACATTCGAAGAAACTGTCATCTCTTAACAGGGCACATATCGTAACCACTGCATCTTGAATCTTGTTACTTGACATCAAGGGAGGTCAATGAAAAGTCTCCTTGGAAACCTGAAATTAGGTTTCTGTTACCCATATCATATGAACTATGGGTCTCCAAACTACCCCTCAGAATAATCAAAAATATGATACAAAAGCTCCAGTATCTGAATAACTGATCCATTGATCACTATTAAATTGTTTGCATGAATATTGATCATGGAGTGTAACATAAGTTCCTGCATACTCGTGCCGCCTGTATTTTTTCCAATTTTTACGAATTCTTTCTTTATTTTTGAGAGCTTCAGAGAGGCTGTCATCTGTTAACAGGGCACAAATCGTAACCATTGGACCTGGAATCTTCTTACCTGACATCAAGGGAAGTTCATGAAAAGTCTCTGTGGAAACCTGAAAGTAGGTCTCTGTAACCCATATCTTCCCAACTATGGGTCTCGTAAGTACCCCCCAGAAATAAAAAAAATTAATACAAAAGCTCAAGTAGCTGAATAAACACTGCGTTGATTACCATGATTCTCTGCATGAACATTGATCATGGGGTGTTCCATCAGTTCCTGCAGACTGGTGGCGCAACCTGTATTTTTTTCAATTTTTATGAATTTTTCTTTTTTTGAGACCTTCAAAGAAGCTGTCATCTGTTAACAAGGCAGAAATCCTAACCCCTTGATTTAGTGTATGTAGGTTGTGCCACCTACCACAAAATCCAGAAAGCTATCAAAGTTGTATACAAATGCAAAAAGTCAAACCACTGCCGAGATATGAGTGATTTTATCCCACGGCAGACAATCAGACGGACCCTGTGCAAAAATGGTGGCAGGTGGCGCCACCAGTTTTGTGTAGGATAAAGAGCTATGTGGGATCTATACACATGCAAAATTTTGGCCCAATCGGTCAAACGGTTCCCGAGATATGAGATTGGGTGTCTGCAGCGTAAATGTGAATGTAGGTGGCGCCGCCTGTCATAAAATCAAGAAAAGCTAGCCAAGACGCATAAACCTGCAAAATTTTAGGCAGATAAGTCAAACCAGTCAAGAGATATGAGTGATTTTATCCCACGGCAGACAAACAGACGGACGCTGTGCAAAAATGGTTGCAGGTGGTGCCACCAGTTTTGCGTATGATAAAGAGCTATGTGCGATCTATACATAACGCAAAATTTTGGCCAAATCGGTCAAACGGTTCCCGAGATATAAGCCTGGATGTCTGCAGCGTATACATAAATGTAGGTCGCGCCACCTGCCACAAAATCCAGAAAGCTATCCAAGATGTATAAACCTGCAAAATTATAGACAGGTAAGTCCAGCCAAGGCAGAGGTATGAGTGATTTCATCCTAAGGCAGATGAACAGATGGACACTGTGCAAAAATGGTTGCAGGTGGCGCCACCATTTTTTATGTATGTTATAAAGCTATCCAAGGGCTACATTTGTGCAAAAAATTTTCCGGATCGGTCAAACGGTTCCTGAGATATGTGTGTTAATGTGTCATAACAGACGCACAGATGGACGCAGAGCGCAGAGGAAAGGTCAGAGGTAAAAAAAATCGGGGTGCACCAGTTCACATGTGACCCGAACATAATCCCGGGTTTCGTAAAATTCCGCCCAGCGGTTACGGAGGAGTTCTCCGAACACCTACGCGGCGGCGACGGCGGCGGCGGCGTCCGGCTGAAAACATAATACAAGCAAAACTCTGTTTTGGCGGATACAATAATATAAACAGACCTGCGGGAAGCTCCTCGCATTAAAATCTGGTTAAATAGAACTTGCAAAACGGAATACCCAGAGAGATCATTGTGAATAATTACACGCGGCAGACTAGAAGAGCTTTATCCCTACACATACCATGTTGTGTCCCGGTGTGTCTCAGTGCTTTTCCAAATTTACCACCCAAGGACGATAAACAGCTGGCAATACCGCTAAGTAAAGACACGCTTGTTTAAACATCTCTATACAACGTTTTGTTAATGCGACGGGATACGCGAGAAGGCAAACAGGCATTAAGATGCACGCGAATACTAGACAATGTCGAGAAAAAGGTTAGCCTCATTTTGTCGACTTACATATGGAGATGTCAGAGTGCCATTCCGAGTTTTCCCGGGAAGCGCACTGTTCGGCTCGATGAGGATTCAAATATTTTCGTCATTTGGACAGCGCTTAATGGATTACTGTTCTACTGTTACTATAAAGAACAAGTTCAACCGTTAGATATTTTGTGTATTTTCTAACAAATCTACCATGTGCGATAACATTTCTGTTGTAACTCATTATATTGGTACACCCCCCCCCCTATGTTTGCTTAATTTCTTAAAGCATAAACACAAGTGTAGGGATTATATAGTAAATTAACCAACATGTTATGAGTAATGTTAAATTTACCGTTTACCGCGATATCGATGCAATATAGTGGATGACCGTGGCAAAGCATATCCCCGTATGACTTTATCACGACTCGCACAACGGTAAAATTATAATATCTCAGTAAAAAGGTGCTGCCCTCTCAGCGAATGCCTTTTGGAACAAAAGGGTCCCGGGTCCCGCTTGAAAAGCTTGAAAAGTAGTGATCGCCCTGTCCGTCTGTCAGTCCGTCTGGTCCTGGGGTGCGAGAATAGATTTTATCTATCTCAAAATCATAGGGATGATTGGTGTCTTTGAGGGATTCAGACATATCGAATTACAGACCTGTCCGAATGACAATATTACCGCCAGAGCACAATCTGTGATTTTCTTTTGCAGGCAATATCTCGGCGAGAAAATGTTTGATCTTTCTCAAAGTCACACGGATGGTCCAGGCCTATAAGGGGTCTAGACTCTTACAATTTCAAACCTCTCCGAGTTTCAAAATGGCCGTCAGAGCACAATCAGTGATATATATTCTAATACACAATATATACACATCGAACGGAACTGCAGTATAGATTTAAACTTGACCCTGTGTACATATCAGGGGCATGTACACAGGGAGGGGCGGATACGTTTGTGGGCTATCACAATATCAGCTAAAAACGAGGTCATGTAAATACGCGTGGAGGTCGGAAACAAGTTCGGTTAGGTAAAAATCGCAATTACACATACATACACAGACTGGCCTTGTAACGTTTAGCATTGGAGCTTAAGCTGGTTCTAGGGATAATACATTTTATGTAAAAAGTCACAAAAATGTAAAAATATCAAAGCTCATTACGGCCCATTACAAAAAATAATTTTAAAAAATTAATTCCATTGACCACTAGGAATGATGGAAGGACTGTCAAACTGTCACGTGAGTCACATGTACATGTATCTGTGGGTTTTATTTGCTAAAAAAAAACATTTTTGTTGTTGCGGCTTTCAGGATGGTAGCCATGAATAATAAAAAAAATTAGATAAAATATTAAAAAAAGAAAGAATAAATGATATTCTTTTGTTATATCTGCTTTCGGTACACATAATAAGTTTTATGCATTCAATGAAAAGGTGAGAGCGATTGGTAGAATATTAAATTCACACCTTCACGACATTAATAATGGTTCATTTTCTCACACTTCATTAAGTACATGTAAATAACTATGTAGAGGTAAAAGACTGTACACTTTTTGTATATGTCTGCGCTCGGAGGATATGTTTTCATCCCCGTCTGTGTATCTAAATATATCTTTTCATTTCAAGCGTCGTGCAATCTTATTTCATTAGTAAATTTCTGTATAGATCTGGTGAAGGAATATCATATCTTTATTAATCATATCATATTAACAATTAAGCCTGTCAGCAGAGTTGAAAATCCACAGACACAATAAGAATTCATAGAGTAGTGCTCAATATGTTCAGGATAGTGTAAACGTATTTTAACGTGACTTTTAGGAACACAGAGACATATTGCAAACAACACTTTAGATGGTTTCAACGATTAGGATGTTTCAGTGTATTTAGGAGTGGGATTTCATTACACATGTATACCAAGTAAAATGTCCTAAAATTCTTCATTTTGACTACATGCTTTTATTTTTGAATAAATATTAAAGTTAATTTTTAATTAAAAAAAATTGAAATTGGTTTTGTTTGAAAATAATTGTTTTAATTAGATTGTGCAAATAACACAAAGTGCTGACGGACGTCTTTCCTAAATATAATATAATCATGATTTACAATATGTTCACTAGCTAACATTTAAACATAACTATTGATTTAAAATACAACATGGACGAAATCAATTAATCTTGCCTATCACACTGTATACATTATATATATATATATACATATATATATATATATATATATATATATATATATATATATATATATATATATATATATATATATAAAGCCATAAACCTCCTGCTTCATTTACTAGTATCTAGCGGGCGAAGCGCATGCAATAGTTGCGCAGGACTTGTTGTGATGCCGCGTGTGTTGGGAAATATTTTACTTAATTGAAATTTAAACAAATTTCACTCAAGGTTCACTCAGTTTTACATGGTAAACTTTTTTTCTACATATCCCATGTTAGCAAAATATAGAGGCAGAAACTGTTGCATTTCTCACCCAGCCCTCGTTGGTCTGATTCTATGCCCTGTATAATCGGTGTTATCAGATCATCGAACGGGGGTGTCGCATGTTTAAAACGTGGTGTTGGATAATCAATGCTTTACCACGCTGTCATTGTTCCGATCTCCTTTGTTTGCTCTGTGCCCACGGTATCTGATGGTCGAACCCAGAAAACGTTTGCTATTTTGCTTTTTATAGCGGCGGTTACACGAAAAGAAAGCTTGGATGACTGTAGTGTAACCGCTATGTGAGGATCGAAGCACTTGTTAACCACGCGGATGTTTTAGGACACATACATGTATGACATTCTCACCTGGATATACCAGGAGGTTAGTAGTGATGATGTGTACATGCGCACCGCTGGCTGAAATAATCGCGTTGGCTCACCGGGACAAGCACCAACACAAGTCTATACAAATGATGCGCAGCATTTTTGCATGTGCTAGATAAATGAAGTGAGAAATCTGTGGTTCTGTATACCACATATATATATACTACATAGCCACAACTGGGTCTTTGCTTATGGCCTGCTTAGCGACCGCCCCGAGAGTGCAGATAGACGCCATCTTTTTTCATAGTTTGTATTGACATCAGAATAACTAAGACCGCTACACGTCAAAGCCTACACGGGGATTGCAGAGGGCATTTTATTCAGCATTATTGGTATTGGTTCGATTTGATGTCTGTCACATGAATGATATGGCGTCACAAACCAGGATTTCAAATGTTTGGACTCTATTCACCGGCAATACTAAGGTATTCATTTCTAATACTTCTTTATACCCCCCCCCCCCCGCCCCGTTACAACGGACTGCTGGGTAACCCTTTTTGTAATATTCTGTGCCTAGTGGGTGGTCCACTGGGCATGTTGAAGTGCGTACTATGATCAGTTTGATATATGGTGCAGGGTATATATATTTTAAAGAATTTCTAGTATTGCACAAGGTTAATATATAATCAGGCGTTCCCCTTTCGGCATTAAATGAGGCCTATAGCGCCCACCTCCGAAGCAGTTGGGGGAGCCTTCATTCAAAATTGAACTATAACTGCTTGAGTTTGTATATTTATTTTATATTTTTTATATTATATTTAATTTATTTAGTTTATTTATGTAATATAGATATTTTGGATTAACATGTAACAAAATGATCACAGAAATATAACAGAATTATTGATATTTTATACCAGAGCCAGTTATATGGTGTATAGCCTTTATATGATATAGGACAAGAATACACAGAAACCCGTATGTGATCCGACTTTTTCTGTGTATTCTTGTTCTATATCTCCATGAGATATATAGCCTTTATATGAGTCATCATTGAAATCTGAATATTTATTTCCTCTCAGTGGATTAAAGGGGGTGGCGAGATTAGAACTATACATTTAGAGGTTAAAGAGCGGGTGTAAACCCCCATATCTAAAATCAAACCAGACGTTGTTTTAAATTCATTATAACCCCATAAAGTATACATAATAAAAAAACCTTTAACAGTCTTCTCTCTGAAAGTATACATTATTTTTCTATTTTTTCACATCATTATTTTAACATGATTTTGTGAGATTTGAAAAAAAAAATTAACTGTTTAAAAAGGTCCACTAGTTTAAGCCCAAGTTACAGTAAGCAACCGTTTTGTTTACGAATATTACAATATAAGGTCAATATCTCAAAAATGTTATTTCTTCTACTGTGTGTCTTCTTATTGAAAAATGAAATTTGAACTTTTTATTGAATCAAAATTTAAAATTTCAGTTTTAAGGTAGATAGAGACATGATAGAGCAAAAACAATCACTAACGCATTTGAGATATTGTTAGTTAAATATTAGCCTGCTAAACAGTGGTTAGTTGGTGCTGGGTGCATAAATAGCGTGCTGTTTTTTTTATACAAAAATATTATTTAAAATATCATATAAAAATGAATGAATATGTCAATAATATGTATATCATCAGAAAGAGCACTGAAAGAGCAGATTTAAAGAATGTATACTTTATGGTTCTCATATAAATTCAAAAAATTTTTGGATTGATTCTAGATATAGGGGTTTATGTCAGCTCTGCTACCTTCTTAAAACTTCACAAATCCAGAATTACAGCTTTACATTTTCCAACTTCCAAAATTGGGGTCGAAGTGTACGTTGAATATACCCTGTTTTGGTATATGTATCAGTGAGATATGCTTGAAGTGTTTGTATATGTCGTATCTGTACTTATATGACCTCGTAGGCAAGTGTCTCGGTCAGCCTGTATGGAGGTGGTCAGGATAGCAGGTGCGTTATAACAGGTGGCATTGGGTTTATATACCCCACTTTACAGCAAGAGGGGTTGATCAGTGTATAACCTCCACCCCACCCCACCCCCCTGCTGTTCAGAGAGTAAGATTTTATTATTCAAATAAAATATAATATCAGTAATGAGAATGATAAATTTTGGTAACATTTTTCTGCCTTATTGCTTGATGCTTGGACTAAAATTAACAGATAATTTATGAATCATTTTAAATTACCTCATTCATACTAATGCACACTGGAACAATGTGACATTTCACATAGGTTTATAAAAAAGTTCCCCAACCTTCACTTATGAGTCATCCCCCCACACTTGAACGTAACTTGCCGCCCCTGCTTATATATATTTTAACTTGCCGTTTACCCTATTTGGTCAGGTGTGAATATATATGTGCAGTTGAATTCTGGAATTGATGAGTTCTAAAAGTCTGCCACCTTGAAAGCCACTTTTAAGCCCACGGGTTCAAAATTGAATTCCACCGATCTCTCACATCAAGGCTATCATACATATATATATAAAGAAGAAGAATTAAAGAACAAGAATTATAAAACATCCTTTTTCACATTTATAACTTTATCTTTTACAGAATCATTCAAACAGAATCATCGCAAACAAGCATTCACAGCATAGAATTCAGTAAAACCATACAGGTTTATTTGTTTTGTTTTTCAGTATTTTACCAGTAAACATGAAAAAAATATCTATACGGACCTTTCTATAGGAATATAAGAAACTCTGTTGCGAAAAAAGAATGCAGCTCTATCCTGAATGTTCAGTTGATAATCTATGGTAATAAATCACTGTAAGAAAAATAATATATCCTCATGGTCTTCAAGTTGTACATGAAGTGGCCACTATGTTTCTTCCACAGAATGTTTAGTTTGGTTGATGTGGGAATTTAAACTCTATTTGAGCAATATTTAACTTTAAATATTAAAACAGAAAATACTTATTGTCTTCACTAGTAAAATTAGTAAAAGCTTAACACAAGCTTGATCATATATTCTAAGTACTATTTCAGCAATTTACAGAATTTTTAGCCAGATATAGTTTGGCTAGGAAGCATCTGCAAGCCAACTAGTTTTAGGATTTAAGACAATGGTGTTCAACTATCCCAAGACATTTCATGAATCTAGGATGAACAGTTTAAGAAGACACACCAAGAGACTAAAGGGACATTGCATTAAAAAAACTATATATATATATATATATATATATATATATAACAAAAATAATAAACAAAAAAAAACTATTTATATATATATATATATATAACAAAAATAATAAACCATATATATATATATATATATATATATAAACTTAACATCAACAATACTCTACTTTTCCAGTTGGCATTGTCCCGCTCACACTAACCATGGCGTGTTAGCTCTTTTCTTTATCACACATATCAACACCGGTGCATGTTTATCTAGCATTGATATCTGGCACTGGTCTGCCATAGCATCAACTGGATCACAAGTATGGATGAGTTTCGTCTGTTTACCAACATCCATCGCTAATGATGAATGATAAACCTGCTTGATTTTTCCAAGTGATAAAAAATGACTCACTGAAGCCTCCCGACAGTTAGTGCCACTTGTACCTGACATGTTGTTTCAGATTTAATAAATCATTAAGGTAAAGGAAATTTATTAGCCTCAATTTCATTTGATTTTGAAACATAATTATTAAGATCCCCTGTTATTACAAGTTTTCCCATTTTTTTCTGATTTTCCATTAACAAAGAGGATTCATTACAACTCCGGCTGTCATTTTGACCAGCGTTTGATGATGTCGGTGGTCTGTACAACTGAATCAACCTGATTAGTCCATCTTGTATGTTTATTTCACCTTCCATATGCTCAAATGAGCAAAACATTTGACGGAAGCTGCCAAAACCGTGATTGTAGATACTATATTCCCAGGTTCATTAATGTATAAGTGACTCTACGCTTGTAAATATTACTTGATAACATTCCTGAATAAGAAACATGTTCCGGATCCACACCAAAATCTAATCGATTTTTCTTAGGTCCGTCCCCAAAATGTCTCAAAAATATCATGAGATTCCGTTCAAGATTATGTGAGTTTTCTTGTGAACAAACATATACGCACGCACAAACGCACACACCGAATCAATAGCCTCCTGACTTTTGCATAAGCTTTGTACAAAGGTATTTTTTTGAGGCTAATGCCATTTGTTTCCTCCTTTATCTAGTCTTTCGCAGAGCATATTCGCGTGTGTCCATTTGGATGACTTAGGAATAGAAAAAAAATATATATTTCACATCTCTTAAAATGTACCTGGGCAAAGACATTGTTCTTATTTCACAACAAAAGTGTTTTTTGTAGCGATATGTTTCAACAAGCAATTATGTAATACACGTACAACTTCATCCCAACCGCTAACTCTACCACAACATTATAACCACACCGCTAACACAACCTCCCTACCATCATAAAAACACAGCTAACATAGCCACGTTATCATAACCACACCAAGAACACACCACCACCCCACATCCGTCTTAACCATCACATCACAACCACATCGCTAAAGCAACCACATCGCAAAACAAGCACCTCATCGCCATAACCTCAAAGCTAACACAACCATCACACGGCTATCACAACCGTCTATCCATCATAACACCACCGCTAAAACAACCAGCGTATCATAATCAAACCGCTTACACAACCGTCTCATCCTAATAGCACCTTTAACACAACCACCGCATCATAACCTCACCACTAACACGATCAAATCATTGTGACCACACCACTAACACAATCAAATAATCTTGGCCACACCACTAACATGATCACATCATTGTGACCACACCACTAACACAATCAAATAATCTTGGCCACACCACTAACACGATCAAATCATTGTGACCACACCACTAACACAATCAAATAATCTTGGCCACACCACTAACACGATCACATCATTGTGACCACACCACTAACACAATCAAATAATCTTGGCCACACCACTAACACGATCAAATCATTGTGACCACACCACTAACACAATCAAATAATCTAGGCCACACCACTAACACGATCAAATCATTGTGACCACACCTCTAACACACTCAAATAATCTTGGCCACACCACTAACACGATCAAATCATTGTGACCACACCACTAACACAATCAAATAATCTTGGCCACGGCACTAACACGATCACATCATTGTGACCACACCACTAACACAATCAAATTATCTTGACCACACCACTAACACGATCAAATCATTGTGACCACACCACTAACACAATCAAATAATCTTGGCCACACCACTAACACGATCAAATCATTGTGACCACACCACTAACACAATCAAATAATCTTGGCCACACCACTAACACGATCAAATCATTGTGACCACACCACTAACACAATCAAATAATCTTGGCCACACCACTAACATGATCAATTCATTGTGACCACACCACTAACACAATCAAATAATCTTGGCCACACCACTAACACGATCAAATCATTGTGACCACACCACTAACACACTCAAATAATCTTGGCCACACCACTAACACGATCAAATCATTGTGACCACACCACAAACACAATCAAATAATCTTGGGCACACCACTTACACGATCAAATCATTGTGACCACACCACTAACACAATCAAATAATCTTGGCCACACCACTAACACGATCAAATCATTGTGACCACACCACTAACACAATCAAATAATCTTGGCCACACCACTAACACGATCAAATCATTGTGACCACACCACTAACACAATCAAATAATCTTGGCCACGTCACTAACACGATCAAATCATTGTGACCACACCACTAACACAATCAAATAATCTTGGCCACACCACTAACACGATCAAATCATTGTGACCACACCACTAACACAATCAAATAATATTGGCCACACCACTAACACGATCAAATCATTGTGACCACACCACTAACACAATCAAATAATCTTGGCCACACCACTAAGATAACTACCTCACCATGATAACCACACAGCTATCTCAACCACCTCGTCATAACTACATCATTAACACAACCAATTCACCATCATAACCACACAACTGACATAACCAGCTTATCATAATAACAACCGCTAACAAAACCAGCTCACCATCATTACTACGAATATGCCTGAAGCCACTAACTCAGCTAGCTTGTAGTGTGTTTGTGTTGGGGGGGGGGGGGGGTCGTATTGTGGATGCTATTAAAACCAACACTCGAAGATTCATTCGCCAATAAATTAATTTGCACCTGAGAATATTTCTTGACTACGTTACTGAATCCGGCTCCTATGTCGGATCCACACCAAGATCGAATCGATTTTTTATTAACCAGTTCACGGAAAGACCTGAACGTTTCATGAGATCCATTCATAATTGCGTGAGTTATAATGAGAACAATCACGTAAACACCCACTCACACACATTCACATATATATTTTAATCATGATACATGGTATATAATTACATATGAATTAATTTATCTACAATTTGCACTTGACATTGAGTCAATTCAAACAAACCTTCTCAAGTCTAAATCAAATGTGATTATGCAAACCATAGCCTACACAAAACAACCATTGAATAGGAACAGTTAAATCCCATCTTAATAGATCACTACCCAAATTAGAACGACTGATTTAATACTCTTGGCGGCCCATTTTTTATGGAGACCATTCAGCGTTAGTGTGTAATCCTCTTTATACACTTATTTCCTTGTTCCTCCTGAATTAAAGTGCTGAATTTAAGGACACTTCTAAATGAATGTCCTCTATATATATATGGTTAATGTAGGTATGAGAATTTCTTCATTATACACTGAGTCTTCAGTTAAAACATTTGTATTATATTCTATAAATATCCAATGCATAGTGTTTTAAACTTATTGCTCGATGTAAATCAAATTGACCGAGTCTCTTGGTACATTCGAGGTTTATGTTCAATACAGAAATCGCAATATCATTTTATACTTACGATATTAACACACAATACCAAGGTATGACTCCACGGATGAGCGAGTCCACTTATCGATTGGCCTCACCAAAGTGATTAGTTAGTGTAATGATGCATTATGTTTCTAAAGTTGAAGTAAGGGTGTTTAACGGGTCCCTTAACCGAGGCGGTCGTTTAGTTTTAATACACAGGTACACCACTGTGTCTTTAAGTATTATCAGTTGGAAAGGCTTCATATCTAAAAAAATCTAGACCGTTTACCTCCTCAAAATGACTCTCACAGCGTTATGACCCAGAGTTTTATAACCTTATACAAATATGTAGGTCACATGGTCAATTAAACCTGAGGAACTCACAGCATTGAACTTCGGGTCGCACAGTACACCATGTGTGTTAAATCGAGTCCATTTTTTTAGGATATACTTGAGATAATCTCACATTACAAACCATTACAGATGTTAAACTTGAGACGATTAACAATATTTGCCTGTATTCCTCTTTCTAGTGTTTATTTTAACTCTGCGTATTTTTTTTGGGTAGAAATATTCCTAAATATCATATGTCCATGCGCATTCTATGGCATTTACTTGTGAAAAAAAGATCAGTTCCATACAATGTTATAAATCTTTTCTTCTGAGGCCTGCATCCACTGATGCATGATAATACCATGACATCAACAGGTTCACTCATCCGAACCTGACAGAATACATTTATCGATGTTGACGAAGGGAAGATCATGCAACAGGTGCAAATGTGCCTGGACCAAACCTGACATTCCCAAGGTATCCTTAATAAACCCCACGCCAATAACTTCCATATATTTTCTTTAATCATAACATACCATTCACTGATTCACCTAATCAATTTAAGACAACATTGCGAGGCGTGAAGCGCCCGGGGGGGGGGGGGGCTCTCATTGCGAGACGTGAAGCGCCCGGGGGGGGGGGGGGGAGGGCTTTCATTGCGAGGCGTGAAGCGCCGGGGGGGGGGGATATGGAAGGAGCCATTGAGAGGGGTACCCCCCTCCCAGGTGTAGAAATTTTTTGAAAATTTACGTTGTCATCTAGCAATCTTGGGTAGCTTAAATGCATTATAAAGCAAGACAAACATACAAGCTTGGCGGTGTACTATGAGTTTTTTTTTCTTTGAGACAGTAACATTTATTTAAGCAGCCACAGAGCACACAACTTCGCTAAGCTTAAACCTAATATTATAAACATAACATCATCAGGCCAGGGATCTAAACCAATTAAAAAATCGGTGACATAATTAAAGGTTTGCAAAGACAGTTTAAAAGAACATACCACTTTTGAATACGCAAGATCAAATGGTTACAAATTGTTCTAAGCTAACAATATTATTGATACTTTTAGTCAGATGAGCTTAAAAGGAATATCGGTACCTCAATAATGACGAGAAGGGTTGATTGTTTGACCGTTTTTTATTGCCTGGAGCGACAGCACCAATGATGAACTCTCAGTTAATTTCAGATTAATACAAGGAATCAGTCCTTCCGATATATGAAATTCGCTAACTGGTAAATATAGTTGTCTATCATGCATTATGTGGCAGTGCCTATGACACAATGTCACGATTGAGGTTTTAATGCTGGAGGAGATCTTTGAAAAAGGCCATATTTTGGAGAAAGTGGCACCACAATATATACAAAAGTTAATTGGTATGTTCGTATGGTACTCTAGTTTAAAAATCTGCTTGATGCTAGAATTAGAGGCAGGCAAATAGCGGGTTTGCATTGTATCATAATTATCATTTCCTCATCCATACTTTTACCCACATCTATGACAACATGAAAAGATAAATGTCAATCGGATTTTTAGGAATGACCTGAACTCTTATAAGATGATAGTGATTACCGGGAAAAATCTGTTCAGTTTACTTAAACAAAATTCTTCCATTCCGCAGGTTGTTTAATTCTCTTATAGCGTCTTATTATCTCTGATTATACGAGGTCATATTGTCACAGCGTCTGCTCACCAGCTGAGCCATATAATTCTTTGGACCTCTTTTTTTTTATTAATTTCCACTTCATAATTGAAATGTTGAAAAAGGAATGTCACAGTTTGCGTTCAGTAATCCAGTATTTTGCAATGGACTATAAAAAAATGAAATAAATTTAATATTCAGTCAGAACTATATATCACTGTTATTATGCAAAGCATGAATAAAATCAGGGAAACCCTCGCTTCGCAATTTTAACTAAAACAAATCACAATGAATGTTCATTTTTTTAGTAACATTCATATTTAAAAATTATTTTTTATTAAATAAATTTTCAAAAAGGGAGGCATGGATTGACCTTGAATTCGCTGAATTTATCGAATATTGATAATTTTCTTCTAAAAATAAGTTTCAAAGAAATTTTGAAAATAATAAATATATCAGTTCTACTACACAGCTTTCTTAGTTTTTTTAGCTTTATCTCTATAAAATCTAAGAAAAAGCTGTTAGCCAAGAAATAAGCAAAATCGATTGAATTTTTAGATGACTAATTTTTTGCAAAAATTGGTCATGCTAGCTCCTGCCCTTTTTGAGATAGCTATGACGCACAACGGACGAAGGACTAGCAAACACAATCGCTTAAGCTCACAGATTCGCTAAAATACCTGAAGAAAGCATTCTGCTAAATCCCTGTGACCTATACAACAAAGACCATCACAAACTTTTCTATGAACGAACAAAGTTCCATTCAGTACTGAGTCATCTAAAAAAGGTAATGAAAAGGTAAAACAAAAAAACGCCCTTCACACTAATTTATAGAAAAAAGGGTCTCAGAACCTAAACTTTTACTTTTAGTTTTTTTAAACTGTTACTTCAAATGCTTACTGGATGCTAAATCTGATTACAGAACCATCACATAATGTGAGCATTATCAACACAGTTGTATTTTATTGTACTGTAATGACTATACACCTACCTAATATATTCCCAGGGAGATAACAAGTTCCTATTTTAGCCTTGGTATTGAGGCACACCTATTCCTGCATCCTGTCAATGGAGGATCAGCTTTCCCCCAGGTCAAGGGTGCATAATGTGCCACATGTAACCGCACCACTGGCTCTTACAGAATGAAACTTACCACTGCCTCTCACAGACTGAAACTTGACCTGTTGGCAAATCTGGTTGGAAGTCTGCCAAAGTTATTTATAGATACTTGGGGTAACTTGACCTATTGTAAAATCTGGCACAGTTGGCAGGTTCTAGACGTCTAGACGGTGTGTCTGACACATCGTCTAGACTTCTAGACTGTATCTGGACACCAGGCAGAGCAAGGTCAGTTGCCATGGTAATGTCTGGACTGCACCTTTGCTAACTGATTGTCCTCTTCACATGTTGAAACTTGCCATGCTGCCAAATCTGTTTTCAAACACTGAAAGACTTTTTCAATCGGCGACACTGCTATTTTAAAGCTGCATTTACCCTATCTATTCTTATTAAACTGACAGAACAATACCATAGAACAATTCTTGAAAATTTTAACCAACCAGCTTATCAGTTTCTTTTGATAAAAAAGTGTATAAGTTAGAAGAGTCTAAACTTACATTTTGCTTGAAAAAAAAAAACAGATCAACAGACCACACTTGTAGGTGGCGCAACCAACACCTTAATTTCAGATATGATTCATGTCACAAACATTGGCATAAAATTTGGCGATGACAGCTCCAGCTGTTTCTGAGATTTTCAGTTTAGTATGCTTTTTGCACAGATGACTAAGTTAAACCTCCTGTAACTCGGCCAAAAATCACCGAACTGGAGCCATTCAAACAAATTTGCGAGATATTGTTCTAGGGATCATTTCTGTGAAATGTTGGACAATTTTGCCGGACAGTTTAAGAGAAGAAGATTTTTATATATTTTTTAACTTTCCCTAAGAAAATCGATGAATCAAAACCATTTGAACAAATTTGAATTATCAAAATCTAAGGATCATTCCTTTGTGAGATTAAAGAATTTGACCCAGAGGTTTTTTAGAAGAAGATCTTTGTAGCCACTGAGCAGAAATGGGCTGCTATTATATTTGACTATATTTACTCGTATATCACAAAGTCATCGAGCAGACATGCAAATTCCGTGGTATATCAGACCTACTTGAAAATTCCATGTCTAAAGACACGGTGGAGGCTTTCAGGTTAGGCCCGTCATTACTTTCAACCCATTTAAATGTCTAAATGTGTAAAGAAACGCCGTTTTTAAAATAGAAAATCAATTTTAGGCACGTTTAAATATATCGTTACATATCTATATTTGAAACCTGTATCGGCATACGCAATATACGAATCACCGTATCGCGATATACCGATATATTGATAATATCGCGCAGCCCTACAAAGATGTATACAGGTTTATTTATGTTTGCCATAAGTTGTAAGACCTGAAAGGTTATAGTAGCATATCAACCAACAGCAATTCAATGAACTCTTCTCATATTTGACGTAATGGTTCAAGCCATTTAACAATGTAGGTCGGGTGTTATAGTTAGGGCCAACTTTTCTCGTCCCCGTTCTACAACATTTAGTGGGATTTCTGGCTTACCATGTATACACATAAGATATAAATGAACTTCAGGTAATTCTTGTTAAGAAAAGTTCTTATAACGCGAGGTATGAGCGTGTTTATCTACAAGCCCTTAGTAAACAAGGTAATGGTGACAAAAAAACAACATCATGAAACCTAAAGTGGTTGGTTGCATATGTGCGGTTATTGAAATGTCTCCAGTTGCAGAACGCGTTACAAAACTCCGATTCTTCTGACTCGCCACAGGATATCCTTGTTGTATGCGTCTGGATTATATTGGCGGGCCCCACTTCACGAGGTTATAAACAATACAAACAGCCTGTGTATAGTGAGATCAGCGTTTTCTGGCCTTTTTATAAAAGGTTAAAGGGGTTATCTTTTGTTAACACACGTCATGTCGGAATAGTCCCATTTAACGGGAGGGTTACGCAGACTACCCATAGCGGATTCTCTTTGTCAATTGATCAAAGTGGGTCAGTGTATTTGACTTGAAACCGCCAAGGCTGAGAAAAAAACACTGTGGCTGGAAGTTTTAAACATTAGCGGTAGATTCGCCTGGAGCTGATAGGCATTGTGCGTACATTTACATGACTACTTGGAGATTGTATTGATATCCTGATTTCGAGCAGGATTAGTATTATCGTTGGTGTTTTGGATAGACAAGATCCATAAAACACTGTAAGAAAAAGAAAAGTAATTTCCATATCCTTTGACTACTTACTTCTTCTGAGTGAGCGAACGCGGATGAATATGATTAATTTTGTAACTTTCCAAAGGGAAGTCATGTAAAATGCAAATCAACAACCAAAATGTACATAATTATATTGACAATAAAACAATTGTAAATTCTCATTTATTTTTCAACATATATATATATATATATATATATATATATATATGTATATGTTTAACAATATATCAGGTTTATTTATGATACTTTACATTATTTATTGTGGTCGATATTTTTATTTGTATAAGTATCAGGGATGCTTCAATTGTTATCATTTAATGTGACAAGGTTCTATCAAGTCAAATTATTACATATGTATAATTTTGCTTAATCATATATTTTTATATCATTATCATTATATATCCTTATATCATCTGTTTTTTTTTCAGACGTCATTTCTGCTCCGTATTCTGACAGAAGTCACAGTGATAGTTCTACTGGGAGTCTTCCTGAATTTCTTCGTCTTTTCACAAAATGTTATAGAAATCCGTGGCGTGAACTGCCACAACTACAGTCAAGCACAGGTGGTTATATGCTCTAAATTGGCTAAGGAATTGGAGGGGGAGGGGGTAGGGGTTTTTGCTGGTTGCGACTAGAGGTTGGGGGGGGGGGTGTCACCTACATTTTTAAGACAACGGCAACAAACAGCAACATTAATTTATTAATTTATGTGCATTATCGAAATAAAATATTAGTTGATAGCAGTCTCAGTGACAAATTGCAAATAATCATTGGGTAAAATATTGTGAGGCAGGTGAATGGGGGTACCCACGGCTTACACAACTTTGTGTTAGTGGTAGGAATGGGTTTAAAAATCATGATCGATTATTGAAAAATATAAACGACCTATAATCGACTATTAATCGATATTTTATGTACTTCTTATATAACTTTGAAATCTGCTGTATACTAGTACCAAAAATATTGACCCCAGTATATAGTTTGACATGACATACATTGGTTTCCACCATATCCAAGGCCGACTTGCCGTCCGTCAATTGTTAGCTGGACAAGGTTCCGTTTTGATGTTGTTCGTTACTTTATGTTCGTGTATCTGTGAAAGGATTAGATTCATTGCATGTGCATACATAATCGTTTTTAATCAGTTATGCAAAAATGGACTCAATTTTTATAGAAAACGACCAATCATCCATTTCATGGAATAATCTGCTCACCATTACTATGCATTGGTTATTTTGCAATCATTCCTAAAACTGCCAAACAATCGGGTCATATTAACGCCTTGCTGTATAATATAAGGTTTATGCGTATGTTAATTGATACTTGGGACATAAAGCCTTTTGTGTAGAATTTTTGCGCTACTACGATGTTTAGATGGAATCTAGAAGGATAGATTTACTTATCACTTATATATCATTTCTTTAACTTCAAGCGGATATTACTATTAATTGCTTTTTCGTTTTATCCACAATGTGAAAATTATATTCTGAGTATGAATATATATAATTATTAACTTATTCTTTTATATATATATAATCATGATATATTTTATACGTAAAATCTTTATTTTATCCATATTTTTACCGTTGATCAACTGTTAACTTTTGATTGGCAGGTCATTGAAACAAGAAAAGACACAACTTTACGGCAAGCCCAAGCTAATTTATTTCAGTAAGTAATGTATTTAGATTCTGCAGAACCTTTGACCGCTGGTACATAAATTAGTATAGAATTTATTTTACACTGTTTGCATATTCTTGTTAATTGAAGAGATATGTTGAATATTTTTCAAAGCCATACCATTTTCCACACGCTGAGTTCTATTCCGCTTTTTGGCTGTTTATTTTTCAATCTCTGCATGGAAGTC
The DNA here is from genome assembly GCA_026874595.1 of Sipunculus nudus. Taxonomy (NCBI): domain Eukaryota; kingdom Metazoa; phylum Annelida; class Sipuncula; order Golfingiida; family Sipunculidae; genus Sipunculus; species Sipunculus nudus. The sequence goes on along the minus strand of CM049318.1, from coordinate 3,282,988 downwards.
CTCTTGTACCCGCAATAACACTGAAGCCGAGATGCCGAAAGTGTTTTGATACTTTTGATCATTATAACTTTGGGCATATACTGTTAGTTCTTGTTACACAATATCTTTGTATTTTGTTATATACGAGCCCGCATGGCCAATCCTGACATCACGGCAAACATCGGTTTCACAAATGTGTGACAAATGGAACACACCCTGTAATTTGGCCCAGCAGTAAAACATACATAAGAGTAGCCGTATCACTAACGAAGAAAATATAGTCGCTTAAATTTAACAGGGTAAGTTTCAAGCCGCCTGGATCTTATGGCCATATGCAACATCAGATGAAGTAGAAATGAAGACATATCGTAAATAACTATAGTAGAACCTCCGCATTACGGACACTGACGGGACCCGACATTGAGGTGCCCTTAGTTGGGAGGTCATGGATTTCGGGAGCTACTGTTAAGGGCTGTCATTAATAGGAGTTGCCCTTGGTACAGAGGTGCTCGCAAAAAAAGTTTCCACCGTAGACTAGTCTTTATAGATACGGAAACAACGTAAGTAATAATGTATTTTTATATTCTTATACACCAAGGTTTCTATCCACGCCTGTCTACATGTGCGCCGCCATTCAGCGCCTCGGGAAGTTGGGTGACGGTGGATGGAATGTCTGCCTTGATAAAAAGATTGTTCCAAAGAAAGGCGACTGTCTAATATATTCCTTCGGGTTAGTACTTTGTTTTGCTATATGCCCTGATAAAAATACCTGAACCACACTGTTTATACTTAAACATGGGACAAAATGGATATGAACCACGTTATATTCAATCTAGAACTCATAACCCCTCTTTTTACGACACTGCTTGCCCTCATCGCGTCATTTCTGCAACTGTTAAGATTGTATCTCCACTTGTCCACTATGAGTCGTAGCAAAAGTCCTGTCTGATTTGCTATTCTCCCTTCTGAAACAAAATCTTCATGAAGATAGTTGAGGCAGCTTAGTTGTTTAACCATTTGATACATGAGCTGAAGGATTCCTGTTCAATCCACGACAGTCTTTATGATTAAAAATGGAGAAATTTCGATAGAACCTGATAAATTCTCACTAACACCTTGGCTGCAGGTTTAAATTGATTTTAAATTAATTGTTTAATAACTCTTTGCATAAAACAAATTGATGGTACATCGTGATGATTTGTCTTAACGCCTGTATATAATTAAACTCCCGATTCAGCAGAACGATTGAGGTTGTAGTCCACATTGTTGCAGCGCCCTCAAGGGGTTATTTCTTTTTTCTCGGCTTTCAGTTATGCTGAGCCGTAGCGATGGGTCTTTGTCCGTCTTCTCTCAGTCCAACATTACGGCCGTGCGATCGTCAGACCGCCGGTCGGCCGGACCAAAATCATAACTTTTAGATCTAGAAACTTCTCACTTAACATCCGGAAAGGTACGATCCCATAAGAAACCCAAAATTAGGTCACAATAACCGATCTCCTGTGATTTATACAGTATTAACATATTTTAGCACCATGAACATCAGACTCTTCTCAACGTTTGAAGCATTGCTTATTTTCCCCTCAAATTTACTTCACAGATTCTTCTTATCAATATTGCAGATGACTTTGAAAAATATGATGTTCTTGACTTTGAATTCCAATATTTAATGTGCAGAAATATTGGACTTTTTATGAACTACTGCATTTTTGGCTAAAATCTGATAACCAACTCGTTTCTTTCTGGTGACTTTGATCTTGATCTTCATGGCCAACTCTGCGGAATTCTATGAATTTTGTGACCCCGAAACTTTGAAAGTAATGAATTCTCCCCTATTATTTGACACACAATGGTTTCCACAAATTTTTGGATAAGTCTCAAAACTGATAATCTGGACCTAGATGTTCAAGATCATATCTGTAGGTTTCTAGGGCGATTATGAAGTATAATCTTGATGTATTGTATACTTTGTCCTCGAATTTGATGCACAATATTATTCAATCAAGTTCTCAGAAGACGCTGAAAAATTGTGACCTTGGTCTTTATCTTTGCATTGAATTCTGCCGAATAACACGTGTCAAGTAATTTCCACAAAGTTCTTCGAGAAGTTTGAGAACTGGTGAAATTATTTGATTCTTCTCTTCTACAATCTGTAATCTGACCGACCAAAATTGATTTCAGTTTTTACTCGTTTGACCCATCACCTGAAGAAGAACCATGTTAATTTTGGTTATTCTTCAAACCAGCTCTTCATAAATCTTACTCTTCTCTGTCATAGACCAGTCATGATCGGTTTCAGTCTTTACATATATTTGATGCATCATTTCAGGAAAAAATCGTGTTGCCTTTGTTGTCAGAAAGTCAAAGATCTGAATTGTGTATCAGATGATAAAATTCCTGTTTTGAATGTTAGCCTTTAATGTATCATGCTAGACAGCTGGGCGTCATGACCCACGGGTCACTTGTTATCCCAAGTGTTTATGCTTGATTTATTTTATTCACAGTTATATGCAGTAAAGCCATTTAAGAGAATGAATAAACTTTGATTCTTTTCCGTATAAGGTTAAAAAAAACATGTTCTACAACTTTTAATTTAACTTTCCTTCATTGACCAGAATCAGTTGGGACTTCTCATTCGACGATGACGTGGCGAAGAATTTCCAGTGTGAGGTGCACTCATTTGACCCCAGGTGAGGTATTATGATCCCAAATCGTTATTTTTTTAATCTAAAACAAATAACACACGGCTGTTTTATATGTACACTCAGTCAGGTATCTCTTTTGATGTGTAAAGATAATTGTAATTCATTCAAGCGAGATTTATTCAATAAATAAATATCTGTTTTTGTTTATCATGCATGGAATATTTTTTTCATAATGTATATAAAAAATACCATATTGAAACTTAAATCGAGGCATAAACATCCTTCTGTAATACGATAAAACCTTGAACAAATCGTGATCTGACCCAGCCGTAAATCGACGTGAATTATTAATTCGAGTGCCCCGGCAGCACGACATCTTCACCCCGAAAAGATAACCGCATTTTAAATATCAACCGAGGAATAACCGATGTTGTTTAGATCTGTAGGTACTCCGCTGACACAATAACTTCATTTTTCAAAATGTTGTCTCTTCAACAAGAATTCACCATATGAATGTTGTAGCATGAAGAAAAATGACCACAAACATGCGGAGCGGGTCTGGTTCCATAACCTGGGAGTGTGGGACAAAGATGAAACACTGAGTAAAGGATGGAAGATGAAAACTGTGAAAAGCATTAAGAAGATGCTGAAACATGAAGAGGTGCTATGACAACTACTTTCAGTTAATGTCTTATTGTTCCCCTTTCCTCAACATCAATTAGAAACCGTTTCAGTGAACCAAGTGGGTGGACCTGTAGGGCCCTCTATTGTATATGTAAAGAACCTAAATTGGTCTTCAGGTGCAAAATATAGATGACAACCTTTTTATATTAGTTCAAGTTGTCAGCGGGAACAGGCGGTGTAACTTTTGTTTACTGGTCCTGCAAGTCTATGGATTCGATGTTTTCCTTTTCATTGTCTTTCACTGGTTCCTCCAAGAGGATGCCTGGAAAAAGACAAAAGCCGTTGACACCTCAGTTGGGTTTTGTTTAAGTCACAGCTGTTGTTCATCAGCGGTATGATGAAAGCCCAAACAAATATCAGTGGATTGTTTCGCATGTCCATACTGCATCTGAACACTTTTTTCAACTACTAGTCAGTCTCTAATTACTACTATTCTGTGATCATCAAATGATGTCTTCCTTGCAGGTCAAACAGTGATCTGATGTACTGGTCCGTATTATCCCCTCCCCCTGCCTACGCTGTTTAAAGATGGCGAGCTCATCGATATTGTTTGGGGAACGTCGGCCGGAAATGTTTTTTTTCCAATTTAGTTATAACTAATTTCTGTTAGTTGGCTGACAGATGAAAATGGTCGTACATTTTCATCTGGCCTCATGGTATATTATAATGTGCTCGGTTGCAGATCGCCCGCTTCTGTGTCCAGCTTACAGTACTTACGTAACCACTGGAATTCCATGATCCAATGTGGCCTTCGCTGTGGCTAAGTGCAGTCAAAAGACTCTGGTGGTGGTAATGTTGATGTCATATGGAATATAAGGCTAACACCATGCCAGGGATTCTTTAAAATATGGTGTACAGCGTGTCATTTACTCTAATACAGAGTAAAATTGTTGATTTAAGGCTGCAAACATCACAAGCCGGAAATCACAAGCAAGTGTTCCTTGGTGGACCGCAAAGCGCAATGGGAATTTGGTCGCGAACGTTAATATCAGTATAATAACCATACCTATTTGGAGGCGTGACGTCACAAATATCGTTTGAAAGTGAAACGTACACACACCATTGTTACGCCATAACTGTGTGTTATCAGGGTATCCGGCTTATGATAGGACAGCTTTAACGAAATGGGGATTGTTGGTGTTTAGAGGGTTTTGAATGGCCTAAAGTCATAACTTTAAAAAAGGTCAGTCAAACATTCTTCCAATTTGAAGCTTTTGCGTAACTAAAGATCCTCCAATTAAAAAGTCATGTCATCTAACCTTTCGGCTAGAATCCCAGAATACGAGCCTGGTTAATCAAATGCACATGACACTTAACCAAGATCAAGAGTTAAGAAAGTTATATCTGGCTGTCCCTTCATATATATATATATATATATATATATATATATATATATATATATGGAAACTAACCAGCATAAAAAATACTAGTTTATTTTCCAGAAATGATACTATACTTTAAGCAAGTGAACAACTTTCATAAACGTAACTAAATACCAAATTAGTTTATGGTTTAAAAACAAATAAAATATTTAATTGTATACTTTCCATTGCAGCGGATACTGGATGTCTACAAAATGGATATTGAATGGTCGGAGAGAAGAGTAATACCAAATATGATAAAAACCGGTGAATTCCGAAAAATCAGACAGTTCTGTTTTGAACTCCATTTTGATTATAACAGTGCAGCAGCTATCTCAAGAATTTACGGCTTAGTGAAGTCTCTGGAACAAGAAGGTTTACGCTTGTATTTCACGCATTTTAACCCAGCATGCAGCACGGTACCACAAAACAGTCCGGTTGCTATGACGAAGTGCGTTGAAATGTGTTATGTCAATTTTAACTTCATTACAAAATAATTGCCTTAGGTTTTTATATCTACCATAAAAAATACAAAAAATATGAGATTACATGGATGAGAGTACGGAGGACTTACCAACTTTAAAAGGAATAAATCACTTTCAGGATTAAGAAGTACTTGCTTATGATTATATTGATTCTCAGAAATAAATTGGGAAAATGTCCTTGACGTAAAAAGATGAATGTACTTCATACCCAAACCCTCGAGAGCTTCACATTCTCTTTCATTAAGAGATATGCAAGGTGTTTTCAAAGTCTATTCTGATTTTATGCTGTTATCATATTCACTATTTTTTGCACTCATCTCATATATTATTTGAAATGCGTGGGCTCTTTGAAGCGCTAGTGGCTAATAAAAATGTTTTGTCAACTGAATCTTGAATGCTTGGCTTCTTCGAAGATACTTCCAAAATGTTATGCGAAGTTTCCTGTCATATTGGTCTTAATACCTTGAAGACCTCGTGCAACCTGCAGTAATGATTAACAGCTAACTCAACATTATTGCATGACTATACCACTGATCAAACCTTTAGACCCTTAAAACAATGGGCATAGACACCAAAATTACAGGAATTATGTAAACAGTAACTTATAAACATTTAGGTTAGAGGGACCTATTTACAGGTCCGGTCCAGGTCGGCCCATTTTGTGGCGTCAAGAGTGAGCAGGCAATAAATACTGTAGGGCTGCAGAGAATGTTAGGTATGAAATGTATGAGGAAAAATTCATTGTTTCGAGATTGGGGGAGAGAGGATACTTTGATATTTTTTTCGCAGAGGTAGTCATAATTTTTGTGCTGTTTGAGGAGATAGAATTTGTCAGTGCTGGTGTTGTGAACATGGCTCGACAGGCGACATCTGTGGTGCACTATAGTAAACTTCAGAAGCTGGAATCAAGCGTAAAAACGAGATACTAAACCCCCTGTTTTTCTGAAATATGATAAAATTTAAGGTGTTGATCTTGATCTTGATGTGTAACATGATGCCAAACACTCGATAGAAAAAAACTTTTCCAGTGCACCAAACATGTGCACCTTATATGATAATATTAAGGGCTTGGAAATACGTCTATACAACCTTTAGTGAATATCACATCGGCAGCGATTATGAACGCCATCTTTGAATTCCTAGTCACATGACTACTGGACTTATTTTGTTTCAGTGTACTTCTTAGCCCCATGAAGGGCCAACATCAGGCGGTCCTTTAACATTATATTGGACGTGGAAATAGGAACATTTGTTATCAATCAACTGAATGGGGAGCGGAAAGAATGTTGACGTTAGTCCCACTCAATAAACGCATGACTGGTCCCAATCACTGCTCACAAACATATCAGATAAAAGTTGCTCAACCGCCTGCTACGTATTGCGCTCACATCTTTGTAAAAGCATAAATGACCTTTGTCACGAAACATAAGTGTGCACGTTTTTTGGTCTTGAACTGTCGGGAATGATTCAATGTGTCTTGAGGGAGGTTATTTTCCTTATTTCTCTATAAATGGAGAGATATTTTAAATTATTTTATGAAGGGGCTAATGCAGCGCCATCTCTCCGCAACTGTGATTGTGTTTCAAGGTAGACGACAGTTTGTTACACTGAATCAAGACCTCAGGATCTTTTGTAATATTTTTATATTTTCCTAGACTCATAGAGTCAACGTCACAAAATTTCGGCTGTTCCTATATAATCAACCGACAATTGATTAAATGATAATATATATGGTAAGTAAGGCTGGTTATAGGCCTAAGCTTTTGTTTTAAATATTGCTTATTTATTTACAAATTATTTTCATTATGTTATTCTGATGGCTTGTTCATCAAAATATGCACTTGTCACAGGTGTGATGTTGTGTTATCTTTTAATATTCAGATATTTTAGTCATTATATTTAGGAAAAACCTGTCGTATTTGGGATTACAATAAACTGGTCTTCAAGTGTTCATAATGTACGGTTAGAGTAAGCAAGTGTTCGCAAATACTAACAGATCTTAATACGCATGAAGTCCCGAGTCACCAATGATGTGTTTGTACAAGAAAAGTAATAGTACATATAAAAATTCCTTTAGAGATAGCCTCACATGTTTGGATGACCTAATTAATGTGGATGTTTTCGGTTCTCAAGGTTAGTCTTAACAGACAGGTGGTGTTATTAGACAGGTCTTTCAGGCAGGCTCCACTTTATTACTCTCACATCATATACTGTTCACGAGGGTTTCAAATTTGCGAGGGAACTTATCACAAAAATAATACCTTCTTGAATAAAAGGTCTCATCACAGCAGGCAAATCAAAAGGTAGTCGATTGAAATTATAAATAATTATAGTTACCCATCAAATATTGCTATTTTGATGATATTCTATCTGTCAAAATTAGCTGCCAGTAATTGAAGGCGCGGATCCAGGAGGGGAAGGGGGGGGGGGGGCGACCTCCCGCTCCCAACCACCATCATATTTTAGGCCAATCTTAAACCATGACAGGTAAATAATCTGTTGTAGGATTATATTGAAGAACAATTTTAAAATATTGTGACCTTAACTATGATGAGTACTTGTTTATAAGATTCATGCTGTATCATAGAGAGAGCAATTCAGTTTTATTTATAAGATTCGCGCTGTACGTGAAAGTGCGTACTTAAGTTTTGTTTGTAAGATTTGTGTGATATGTCTAGGAGCTTGCTTGTATTTTATTTTCATACTGTGTATCAAAGAAGGGTAGGGTGAAGACTAAACCAAAGAACGTAAAGGTCAAACAGAAGACGATACAATGATCAAGCTTCCGTGTGCTTTTGATACTAAGGGACCCTATCAATATGTATATAACCCCCTGATGTGGCATACGATTGTTGGGGACGAAGAATTTGTGGAGCAATGGACCATTCGATGGATTAGGCCGTTAGTCTGTGGAAATGAAGAAAAGGACACGGAAAAACTCAATCGAGGAAACTTATTGCATTTCATAATATCACCTCAACTAATCTGTGCCTTGAATCATTTATTAATGCACTTTAATCAGATTTTCTCTGTAATTCTGCAACAATTTTTTATAATTTGTCTGAAAGTTCGCCAAACATTTGTAGATATCACGACAATGTCATACAGACGAAGGGCCAACAGTAACCTCCATCCCCTTCGCTACGAATTTCATTAGGTAATCTTTTTTGTTTTTTTTTGTATTCATGAACTCCCAAACTCGATGTATTTAATGATAAGTTTTGTTGTATGATGCTGAAGTTATGCGGAAACAAAAACTTCATTATTTAGGGGGTACTAATAACTGAAACTACTTCTTTGGTATGACAGGTAGTGTTCTCCACTCAGAGAGCAAACTCTTCCTCTGTTGGGTACACACTGCTCACACAGAGTTTATACCATGCAATCATTCAAGATACCCTTCGTTGAAACCGCTGCATTGTTAAGCACGTTTTAACCCATAACCTTTTAGGATTAACCGTTTAACCTGGTCATATTTAGTAGCGGCTTCTACTGAAAGCCCTGTATAAATTTCTCTGGCCCTGTCAGTCAATACACTTTGTAATAGCATAGTTTAATATTCCTTAGGCCATTTTAAATTTTCAGATCTTCTCAAAGTGTAAGAACTATATATCAACCTCTTTTTCTTGAAAAGATGGGACAAGTCTATTGTGTTTAGTAACATTAAAACTGTGAGTTGGGGCAGCACGTAAATTATGTTCTAGTTTAAGTCTTTCTGACTCCAGTCGTTTTTCTCAATTTCTTTTTCCTTTTCTAGTCATTCTCCTTCTATTTCCTTTTCTAGTCTTTCCTTTTCTAACCTTTCTTGTTCTTCCTGCTCTTTTAATGCTAGCTCATGCTGCATTTCTCAACTTTTTTAATTCTAACTGCATAGCAAGGCTGTCATTTCTTTTATGTTTCCACTTCACTCTCTTCAATTAAACTTTTGCTAACTAGATCTTGCATGATTTTAGCAATGATACCAGGCTTTCTCAAAGTCTTTTTCACACCTAGCCCTAAGTGTTGTCCCAAACGCAACAACTGACCTTCATTCAAATGTTCGAGTTGATCAGCTCAGGTTCGAAGTCTGCCATGTCTAGATGTTAAAACAATAACAAAAAACCACTGAGATAAATCTTGTAAACAATGTCATGGCCTAATAAATTGTCAAAACTATTAAGCTTCTCGGACGAGACAACAATTGTATGTTACGGAACCATATAACAACAGATTACGTAGTCGTGACAAGCATTAACTTTGTTACGGAGAAAAAAATCAGATTTTGTAACAATAGGCAGCGTGAAATGTCTAGGGAAATGAATAGAGAAGTTAGTGTTTTCTTTTGTAAACAAATAATTAAATTTATTTTAAAAGATTCCTAACATAACAATACACTAAATCAATGCAATTACACAGTATAACCAATAAAATGTACAGAACCAGAGTCTCCGGATCCTAGGCTTTGATTTCTGGATACCACCACTGTAACAGCTCTACAAGAGTCCGTTAACATAAATATTCCAGTTGAACAGTTCATGCAAATCTTCTCAGAGAATAGTCCGATTCAATTTCGAAATCAATCTTTTGTTATCCAAAAGTAAAGTTCTGGTAATAATCCCAAAGGCTAACTGAAGACTATATAAAAACTGGTACACAGTCCGAAGAATATCTATAAGTTCTGCAATTATAGGAAAGGTCCCAAAACTAACTCACACTCTTCCATGTCTGCTGGAATTTTTTTCTCTCTCTGCTGGCTCTAAACACAGTCCCTAATTATAACTTTTCACCCAAGGCCAAGAAATTTCTATTTTACGAACATCCCAAAGAACACAACAATATACACTCGCCCATAGCGCATGAACAGACCAGAAAATTCCAGACGAGCACGAGCGCTGTGTCTCTACTAACTGCGAGGGTTCAACCAGTACGGTACCATAGCACCGCCGAGGGCTTGCTTTACATGAAACACAATGCCTACGCCAAACCCTGCGCATAACAAAACAGATACTCGTAACACTATAAAACAGATACATGTAACAATATATATATTTATAAGAGAATTTAAAATTTGCTGACTTTAATTCTTTAAATTTTTTTTTATATATTTAGTTAAGTAAAGTCTTTATACTCGTACTTTAGAATACCTTTCAAGTACAGGATGGCTATATCTTAAATAGTCTTACATATCGGGTATAAGGTTATTATATTTATATTTTATTAATGGCATAATTTAATTGTTCAGCGCCTTAGAATACTTATAACACTAAAGGAGCTCTATATAATTCGTGGGACTGAATTTGCGATACCGTCATCAGAAACGTCCCTTTGTCAACAAGAAACTGATTGGTCGAGCTTGTGCGATGGACATATTTGCAGATGAGCAGCCTTGTAAAATCTCCTGGACATCGGCTTAAAATGTCAGTACAATCTTTGAATCTTTCTGTTTTAAGGCAGACATTATGGTACCGGGGTACATATAGTGTCAGAGGTGAAGGATTAAGAACTGTCATTAGAGCCCGGCTCGACTCGGCTTGAAAAATTAAACTGACTATATTGCCTATTCATTTGACGATGTTACAAAGTATCCGTTTTATTCAAACAAGTTATCCATATAACGTGTGGTATACTGCATCCATTTAGCATTTAAATAATTCGTGATAAAAATATCGAGTATAGTTTGTCCTTCAACAATCACACCGCTGTCTATGAGCGACAGTCCAAGTCCAGTCAGAGCCCCTAAAAAGTGGACTCGAGTGCGGACCCTAGTTCTTCATTACTGGTACGCAGTTGACTATACAGTGGTATCCCGCCGTGCGACCACCACGACCACTATGGTCAGTCTACGAGGTGGTTGAAATTGTGGGGTTTCACTGTATTTGAAGTGGGGAGGAATGTGTGTAGCATGCAAAGAGGCCTTATCTACGATATAAACGTTGTAACCTGACAAATGTAGTACTGTGTAAAGATAGTAAAATCATAGAATACGACTGCCGGTTGACATGGCGCAGTGAGCAGACACGCTATGCTTGAGCTCTGGCAGTGACGATTATTAAACAGGTGTTTTTCAGGATTACCAGGACAGAAACTGTTAAAAAATGCCAAGAAATAGGAAGAATAAACAAAAGGACAGTAAAGGGAATAATACTCTGGATAGTTTTGTCAGTGTACAGGGAGAAAATGAGGAGCAGAGTCAGTCTGACCACACTGAAGCGGTCATGTCGGACGACGATCCAGGTGAGCAATCCCATCCCGGTGAACCGAGTCCAGCCCCCAGTGCCACGCTCCAACAGTATATAGCTAAAACAGTAAATGATTCAACTAAGGCAATCTTAGAAGCATTTCACATATTTGAAAGGAAATTAGAAGACAAAGTGGCAAAATTAGAGAACCAGGTTACAAATTTGGTCTCTGAAAGGAAAACATCAGAAAAGAAGGTTGAAGAACTAGTTGACAGTTTAGATCATTCACAAGGGTCAATAAGTGAAACGGAAAAACGGCTGGAAAGTGTTTTGTCAGAAAATGAAACATTAAAATGTGAAGTGGAGAACCTGGTAAAGAAAATATGAATCTGTCCCAAACAATTAAAAAACTTGAAGAAAATATGGAGAATAAACTGAATGAACTTGAAAGACACTCACGTGAATATAACATAAGGATATCAGGAGTGAAATAAACAAAAGCGAGGACTGTAAAAAATTGTAGCTGAAATTATAGCAAGAGAGAAATTATTGGGGGAAACCACGATGCAGAGCATCACAGATATGCTGGAAAATGTACACAGAGTTGGCGCACAAAAAAACTGGTGTTCCTCGACACATAATAGCGAGACTTTTCAGTCGCCCAGTCCGAAATGCGTTGGTCAAAGGAGCAAAAACCGCAATGAACAAAGGACCATTGCGTCTGTTTGAAGACCCCACAGCGCGTGATTACCGACTGAAACGTCAGGCCAAAGCACAAATGACTGAGGCCTTCAAACAAAAGAAACGTTCAAGATTTTGGCATGGAAAACTTTTCATTGAGGTTGTAGAGGTGCCAATTCAAACAACTTCGGCCTAAAGCTTGTTACATTATGACGTTTCTAATTAACAAACATGCAGGTGAGCCGGTTTTGACACGTTAACACACGTCATACATCCAAATCCAGTAGGAGCTAGTGTGATGACAAGCACGCGGTTTGCCGCCACACGTGCAGCCTAGTGACAGAAACGCTAGTCGGAAAGCTTCGTCTACCTTCGGGAATTAGAGACTGACTTTTGCCGGGGAGTGCCGGGACTGGTGCCCCGCTCTATTCAGGCCCTTAGCCAAGCATGATGGAGCGGGGTTCCAGTCTGGGGACTACCCAGGTATTTCCTCTGCGTAGGAGAGACTCTGTTATTCTTATATGTGTAACTTATAATCGCCTTCACAAACAAGCCACCTGACACGGCACAGCTTAACGACGGAAACAGGACGTCATGTTTTATTTCAGACTTACGAGACTGTCTGGAAGATGGGTAATTACTGTTGTTGTTATTTCTTGTATTATTTATGTTGGTACAAAGATACACTCTTTTTGTAACTAGTAGATGCTCAAGAAAGAAAAATTTTCTTGGCAAGGCCCTTGCTTTTGTATTTTTAATCTTAGTTGATCATGTGTGTGTTCTATTGAATTTTAGAGATATCTTAATAGTATACTATGGATGTAATTAAGATCCTGACTTTGAATGTTAGAGGGTTGGCAGAGTACAGGAAGCGACGCGAAGTTTTCCATTGGCTGAATAAAAGGGACGACCAGGTCATTCTTTTGCAGGAAACTCATAGTTCAAAGAATATGGAAGCTTTCTGGCAAGCTGAATGGGTAGGTAAGGTCCTGTTTTCTCATGGGCAGGGGAATGCCAGAGGGGTGTGTATTCTCATTAAAAATGGTTCAGATATAGTAATTAAAGATGTTGTTAGAGACAAAAATGGTAGATTTTTGGCATGTAGTATTTTATTAGGAGACCATAAGGTTACACTTGCTGTTATATATAGACCGAATGATGATCAGTTTACTTTTTTTTTCAACAAATGTTGGAGAAAATAGATGGTCTTGGAAATGAGAAATGTATATTAGCTGGTGACTTTAATTTGGTTATGGAGCAAGATAAAGATAAATTAGGAAGCCATAGGATCACACACAAACAATCTAGGAAAATACTGAAAGATTGGTGTAGCAGCCACAGTATAGAGGATGTGTGGAGATATTTACACCCAGATAAGATAGAGTACACATGGACTCGTTCAAACCCAACCCCTGCATCAAGTAGATTGTATTATTTTTTAACCTCTAAGAGTCTGAGACTTTTTGTTGAGCATGTGCAGATTCAAAATAGCTGTAAGAGTGACCATTTAGCCGTTCAACTATCTCTTAAGACTTCATTCAATAAACGAGGTTCTGGCTTTTGGAAGCTGAACTGCTCTCTTTTGGATGATGAAGAGTATTTTAATACTATTAATACAAATATTGATTCAGTTATAGATGAAAACCACACACAGACCCAAGTTTGTTATTGGATACTGTAATATGTAGAATCAGGGGTTCTTCAATAAAGTATTCATCAGAAAAAAACGCCACATTAAAAATGAAATGTTGTCAGTTAAAAAAGAAGAGATCAAATTATTACCGAAAGTGCAGGTTGGAGATTTATTTTCAAAAGAAAAATATAATATTCTGAAAAGTAAATTTGAGAAATTAATTGAAGGTAAAACAGCTGGAGCCATTATTCGAAGTAAAGTATCATGGTATGAAGATGGTGAAAACCAACAAAGTTTTTTTTTAATTTGGACAAAAGGAATTTCAATAAAAAGGCTATTCACAAGCTTTGTACCAATGATGGAAGAGAAATTGAAAATACAAACCTGTTATTAGAGGAAATGCAAAATTATTATCAAAATATTTATAGCTCCAAAGTGCGTGATGAAAAAAATATTGATTTAAGTACTTCTTATATTAAAAAGATAGATGAATGTACAAGAGATTTACTAGAAAAAGATATCACAGAAGAAGAGATAAAAAATAATAAAATCATTTAGTAAAAATAAAACCCCAGGGGCTGATGGTCTCCTAATAGAATTTTATTTAAAATTATGGGAGAAAATAAAAAGATTGTTTATGGAGATGGTCCAATACATATTCAAAACAGGAAACATGGGTATTACCCAGAAACAAGGTATAATCACTGTAATCCCTAAAGCAGGTAAAGATACTAAGCAATTAAAAAATTGGAGACCAATATCACTAATCAATACTGATTATAAAATTTTGGCGAAATGCATTTCTCATCGATTAAAGAGTACATTAAACAATATAATTCATCATGATCAATCAGGTTTTATAAAAGGAAGATACATAGGAGAAAATATTAATAAAATAACATCTATCATGCATCTGGCACAAACTAAACAAATAGAAACTTATCTTATGTCTGTGGACCTAGAAAAAACTTTTGATTTTTTAGAACATAATTTTATAAAAAAAACTTTTTTAAAAGTATTAAAAAAAGATTTTTAATTTTGGGCCAAATATCATAAACTGGGTGAATACTCTGTATACAGATGCGTCTTCATGTGTTATTAATAATGGGTGGTTTTCAAGATTCTTTAAAGTTACTAGGGGGGTTAGACAGGGATGCCCACTATCACCATATTTATTTATAAAGGCAATTGAAATTTTAGCAGAAAATACACGACAAAATACAAATGTTAAAGGTTTTATACATATGGGAAAAGAATATAAGATTACACAATATGCTGATGATATGTCACTATTGATAACTGGAGGTGTTAGGTCAATTAAAGCAGTGCTAAAAGAATTTGATGAATTTCATAGGATATCAGGTTTAAAAATAAATAAAGATAAAACGTCAGTTAAACCATTAGGAAACTGTTGTAGGCTTAATAATAATGAAAAAAATAATTACAGACCTAGGCATATTGTTTACTAGAGAACCAATTTCAGTTTTAGGAATAACAATAAGTGAAGACTGGAAAGAAATGAGAGATATTAATTATAATAACCAATTAAAAAAGATTGAAAATATATTAAACCTGTGGTCAAGTCGAAAATCGCTCCCCTTGGTAAAATAACAATTATAAAGTCACAACTGATACAACAGCTAGTCTACATAATGTCAGTCCTTCCAAGCCCCTTAAAGCAATTTTATGCAAATCTTAAATCTAAATTCTTTAAATTCATTTGGAATGGAGAGGCTGATAAAATTAATAGGAATATAAAGTATAACTTAAAAGATAGAGGTGGACTGGCTATGGTTCACCTTGAGAGTAAAAATTTTTCACTGAAAACAAATTTGATGAAAAGGTTGTTTGTAGGAAATGAACTGAAACCATGGACAGAATTAGTTTTAAATGATATGAAGGAAAAAATTGTATATATACTAGAAGGGAATATTAATGCCCAAGATATTCAGAAACTTATGTAAAAATGTAGTCCTTTTTAGTGCGAGGTTTTTTCAAGTTGGGCAATATACCTTTTCGAACCAGAGGATAAAATAAGCAGTCTGTTAGATCAGGCAATCTGGTTCAATTCTTACATTAAAATTGATCACAAAAAGGTTTACATAAGAACAATGGCAGAGAAAGGAATAAAATTTATAAGAGATATTGTAATTAATGATAAAGGTGAAACTAGATTTTGTAATTTTGATGAATGTTGCAAAATATTTGATTGAAAACCAAATATTTTAGAGTATTATGGATAAGTGAGCGCAATACCACTAGCCTGGAAAGAACATATTCAAAAGATTGAAAATATAAACAATTCAGATAATTTAAATATTAAATAAACAAACTTTTTCAAAGCAAATTTATGAAAAGGTTCTTAAAACTATATCTGCAGAACCTTGTAATATATGCAATAAATGGAAGGCAGAACTAGGTGTGACAGAGGAATATATAATGCAGTCCTTTAAAGAGATATATACAATTCCAATCGATAGCAAGCTCAGATACTTTCAGTTCAGAGTTTTACACAGAAAATTGACTCTAAATCCTTTCCTGGTTAAAATTTAAAAAAAAAACAGACAGATGTTTCATGTTCCTTTTGTAAGACAGAGTCTGAAACAATTTGTCATTTGTTCTGGCTTTGCAAAAAGAGTCGAAGTTTATGGAAGAGTCTGAGTGAGATTTTAGAAGGTGAAAAAGAATTTTGTGAAGGGAAAAAAAATTGGATTTGAAAGGTATTATATTTAATCAATACAAATCACAAAGTGTGAATATGGTGGTTCTGTCAGTTAAAAGATATATATATATGTATGCAGGTGCCAGTATCAGGAACCAAATATATTAAACTGTTTAAACTATATTAAATCTATTGAAGATATAGAAAAAAGGATAGCCAAAAAAGTGGAAAGACTCAGATACATAAAGAAAAGTGGGGTAACATAATACAAAGAGTGGATACTTACATTAAAAATAGATTAAATTAGCACTAGATCTATATATAAATATAATTCATTTTCTCTTACAGATACGTACCATTTTGTGTTACGGTTTTGCGTAGTTGTGTGACTTTGTGTGTCGTTGATGTCATGTATGTATTGCATCATAGTATACATATAAAACACGACAGGCTACATTATTTTATCATGTCATTGAATCTGACTGACAATGCAACATGTAAAATCATAGTATACATATTACAAGAGCTATATATAAACATAATATTTCATATTTTCTATGATATTGCAGTAAATGTGGCATGCATTACATTATACTTATCAAACGCGACAGGCTACATTATCTTATCATGTACTGGAATCAGACTGACAATGCTACATGTAAAAATATATATTTTTGACGAAGTTACTTTATGCAGCATTTGTGGTAACTGTATTTCGCGTGGCTGTTATGGCTGCACAGATAAGTAACATAAAATGTTGGAAAGAATTGAGATGCACACTTAAGGTAGGCATCAAACTTGGGTTCAAATCCTTTTAAAATAATCGATTACAAATACAATAACTTTTAAAAGTAACTAATTACAATAACAATTACTTTTGTGTTTTTCAGAAAATAATCGATTACAAATATAATTACTTTTAAAAGTAATCGCAATTACTTTTGCAATTACTTTTGTGTTTTGGGACCATTTAGCTCACGCAAGTGCAGCACCTGGGTTAGAGATTGATTTGAGCTCTTAACATTTTTAGATATAGTCATAGTCCTCTGTCCGTCGTCCAGCCGGCAGGCCGTTAACACGGCACGTTTTGAAACCGTTGGACCTACCAGACATGGGGTCTATTACAATTGTTCTATTACTATTATTTCAATTTCAGATATTACTATTTCTATAACCACATTTTATCTTCTATCACTATTACTTCTTCTGGAGTATCTATTACTATTTCTATTACTATTACCTAAACTGATGGAGGATTCTAGACCTTGCACAGCCAAGAGTGCTATAAACTAGCACTACAATCACATGTTTAAATAATATTACAAGCATCTTTATCATCCAGTTACCTACACAATTTCTTATACTGTGTCTATCATTTACAGAAAGCCTAATGATACTGGAGATCTTAATTTTTTCAGCTTCTTCAATTCTGTGATTTTATATTTTGAGAGCTCAATGATCGTTATTGGGGTGTTTCAAGTAAAAATTATAAGATAATTGTACGAACTCTTGAATACATGTATTTTGAAAGCAACCCAATGTAAAGGCCCTGGCATATGTAAAATAGTGATTTATAATTAAATGTATACTGGTACATTTATTCTTCATATATATATTTCACATACATTTATTTCATAGTACATACTTCCGTTAAGATTTAATCTTCTTTCTTGTAGTTAATAAATAAAGATTTTCAGGGTAACTTAAAATTGTCTGCAGAGGAATTCATGATTATTGCATAGTATTATTTAGTATCCAACCTGACAATTCAGTCCTTTATGTATGTATGAGGAATGTATGTAGGGCTGTGTCCTGTTTCCTAATCCTTATTAATATATCCAACAATAATACTGTTAACGTCAAGATTCTGGACAAAACCAACCTGGAGACAAAAGTACCCCATCTTCTCGGTTGTATTTGTTTATTTCGATGTGATGCTATGTTTTAATCCTTTGCATAGTACATCTTGAGAGTGAACAGAGAGGTGGTGAACTTTATAATATTGTTAGCATGCATGGCTTTTATTCCTCAGGCATGCCCTTCTTCATTGCAGCAAAACCAGCATAGGATAATTTAGGAATATAGAGAGACACTAAAATTTAATCAATTTTACAAAACAAATAAAATACTATTTAAATCACTTTTATATTAAACTTGGTATTCAACAATCTTGTACTTTAAATTTTGTACATAACAGGATCTAATTATTTGAAATCAAAAGTTCAGTAATTAGAATACTAAAATAATAACAGTTACTTATTCTCATATTTTTAAATCAAATAATTTAATATCGTGAAGAAAAGGTTCGTTTAATTATATACAGGCATACATGTTACTCTTGTGCATTTCCGAAAAACACATCAGTGCAGGAAATGTCTATGTATATATATAAATATATATATATATATATATATATATATATTATTCTTTATTTAACCACCTGTAAACTGGACAATGTTGTAGAAAAAGTAAATTTACATATTCAACCGCTGAACATGTTTCTTTCTGCGCAGACGAATTTCTAAAAACTTGATCTTGTTTATGATTTAACGGAAGAAGGCTGTTGAATTGACGATCAAGTTTTTTGTTTACTTTCTGGACCTTTTCCAATGATCTGACAAGTCAGATATGATATTGCATGGGTAGCTATTTTCTGTCAATTTGTCATATTTTTCTGAGTGTTTACAATCACCAGCGGTCAACTGAGGTTGTTTATGTTTGGGATCAAAGATCTTCAACGCTCTAAGGGAGAATGAAATGTTGTGAGATGATGACTAATATCTCTCAATTTTTTAACTTGATCATTTTTTGAATATCGTGAAAGGTAGGTATTTATTACCTTGTTAAAACTCCCAGCATCCATTTGCGCTTTGTGCCATCGGTACTTGCAGTTAGTACCATATTTCAGTCTACTATCCCCAAGTGATGTAATACTCGAGTCCACGGTCCGATCCTGTACTCGAACATGGGTAATGTACTCGAGGTAATTACTCGTGAAACTAGGCTTATGTACTAGGCTTATGTACGAGCTACTAACAGACTATCACAAAATTAACACTTTATATACAAGGCTATGATCAGCACCGGGAGCTTCAAATGTATATTAGCTATTATAATAAAATCATCTATAAACTAACTTAAATGTACGTGATAATCTGAAATTTCCATTTATATTGCATTTTAATGATATATGAATTTGGGTCCCAGATTACATGGCGGCGAAGAAGGCGGACTTGAAATCGAGTCTCTAGGACTCGGACTTGGACTCGAGTCTATCTGCTTTTTTTTTCTGAAAAAAATATTAGTTACATTTCAAGAGAATTAATTACAGTGTTGAGTAAAGCAATAAAGGACATCATCTTCAACATTGATAAATAAATACCCACCTTACAACTTATTTAAGAAAGAGATTTATTTGAAAATATAAGAAATCAGTCTACATTTAACATCATAGCAGACCCACTTATGGATTTCAAGGTCATTGGTCACATATAAAACAGCCTCAATTGATAGCTGATGATTTGATGATGTCAGGTAAGCATTCTAAAATATATATTCAGCTTTAATAAATATGGCATGATTTTTCGCGAATATTCTATAAAAATGCCCTTTGGCCTGAAGTAGATAAACAGATATTCCGCCGATTGTGTGTAAAGTAGTTATATATCATGTAAATCGTATTTACTTTGCGACTTTTTTCGTTATTTATGCTGAAATTCCGTGGATGGCGTCTTCCCTCCACTGCTGGACAGAACATTCTTGCATGGTACACTTTCCATGGATATGGCTGCGTTTACTGTTTGTGAGACAACAGTGACGTCACAATGACGTCACAAACATCGGTCGCGCGTGACCTTCAATTGACTGACGTCATAATTCTGACTTGCTTGTTTATTATCAGTTCTCAGGCATGCAATAAGTTGTAAACGCTGTAGCTTGTTTTGTCATATTTTTGATTATTTGTCTTACACAAAATCAAGGCAAGGTAAGGTATTAATTTTTACGCAGGTAGTCGGCGAGATAGCTCCTGCAACCTTTGTACAAGAAAAGTTTGCACTGCTTTTCTTGTATGAACAATTATTCCAGAAAAACATGCGGAACCGGGTACTGGGATGGACTATCCTGATGCGGAGACACATCATATCATCCATTTTTATTGTGAAGAGACCAAACAGTTGGGAAACACAAACTGTTGATTTATTTTTTAATTTTTACTTGTCACATTAACTTGTCACTTCCATATGTCGTTTTCTAAGAAAAAAGTAAAAACTTAAATTTTTAAGAAAATTATCTTAAAAAAGTGGACAGTTGGTGTTTAAACGGACTATACACTCTAATCCAGCACCTCTGTCCATCTAATGTTATGTAATATTTCTTTCAAATATATTTTGTTTGCCACTACACATCAACTTTTATCAAAGGAAGGAATTTATGATGATTTACATGAGCATGGAATAAATATAAATACTTTGCGACGCCGGGACGGTGTTCACCTGTCTAGAAGTGATGCATAAATTGATGGCGTCAGTTATGTTTATCCATGTGATGTAGGAGGGACGTATGTGTGACGTAACAAACATATGACGTACAAATATCACTGTAACGTCATCACTACGAATCGTCCAGTGGATGTAGTTTTAGTCCGTCATCTTAGGTCGTTAATGCTATATCAAAAGACCGTACATCCGTTTTGTAGTCTGTCCCAAAACCAATGTCGGCATTTTTGGCGATGATTATTTCAAGTATATTCCTTGAAAGTGCAGCAGATATGGCCTGAAGTAGATATACAGATATACAGTATTTACTTTGCGATACTTTTGCCTAATTTATGCTGATAGACCATGGATGGCGTCTTCCCGGTACTGCTGGACAGAACATTCTTCCATGGTACTCTTTTCATGTCTATGGCCGCGTGTGGTGTCTGTTAGACAACAGTGACGTCACAATGTACAGTCGCGTATCACTTCTCGGTTGCCTTCGACAATTTTGCCTCCTATTCACGAAGGTTTTATTTATGCGATTCTTTTCGTTTTAATTTTAAACCCGCACAAACAAAAAGGAGACCTCAGTGTTTAGAATATGTGTTTATTTTTGGTTGTGGTTAAATTTTGGAGCGGATCAGTTTAGGTTTGGAGATATTCACAAACATGTAGTAAGCATTCATACAACAATTTGAAAAACTGTGTCCAGCCTCAGTCTGGGCTTTAACGCTGTCTCCAAAATTATTTTATCCATTTTCTTGTTCCCTAGTGGATCGATGATACTACTTGTATCTATTTGCAGGGGTTAATTCAAGTCGCGGTGCTACTTCTACCGGCAGTCTACTTGTATATCTACCTGCACCCGCAAATGGTCGTTCAAGTACGAAGCGGTACCTGTCTCAATAAGAGCCATGAGGTAGTACAAGATTTTATTTTTTAGTTAAGGAATATGTCTAAACTACTGGATAGAGTACAGAATAACACTGAGTCAACTAAAACCTTTTTTATTTATTTATAACTCTTATACAATTGTAAATGATATCAAAATTCAACATAATTAATCCCATTCTATAAATATGTCTATGCAAATTCTAAATATTTGTACTTGAATAGTTCCGGTGTTGTTGTTATCTTTAAATGATGTTTAATTCTGTTATGGAAATTATATTCTCATTACAAATATATATTTATAAATATTTGATTATTAAAGTTTCTTGATAATCATCTTAATTATAAATTTCAATAGTTTATCATTACTTTCATCATCATTATCATTGTTTTATACTTATTAACTTTCGATTGGCTTTTCCTTAACGTACGTCAGAAGAAGTCACTGGAGCAGAAGCAGGCTGCTTTATTTCAGTGAGTATTATATTTATGTTATAGCAAGTCGTGTTGAAATGAGCGTTATATGGTGGTATGTTTAACTCTGTAGTAGTGATCAAACGACGATCAAAATAATTTCTTGAACAGAGGAAGATAAGATATTAACTCTTTTAATAAATATCAGCAGCGATCGCCATTAGGAATACTAAAGAGAACAGTCGGATGGAGAAAACTTTTTTTTTCTGCTTATTTTACCTGAGGAAGCAACCACTCTATATAATTCAAAATGAGTTAATTCAGACGTTTGCAAGAACAAATAAAATATGATCTTACTTGTACAGAAGAGTTTAACAATGTGTCCGACAATGGGACAATGGGACAAAGGATAGACTCCCGGAGTCTGTTGTAATAAGGTGACAGTCAGGCAGGTAACTCAAGACCTGGGTCTTGTGGGTGCTAGTATGCTAAAGGGGCGTTTCCATGTGCGCGTATTTGCGAATATTCGGGAAAAACCGCTACAGGAGCTATTTTCACGGAAGGGTCTGCTTTGACTTAGGGATTTGGAGTAAAATAATGTTACTTCACCATCTTTTTGTGGAAGGTGTCCTCGATCCACCGTACAAATATATACGTCTGTCAGTTTTAAGTATATTCGCACCAAGGAGCACATGGAAAAACATATTTTTCACGCATATACGCATATTCGCGTACAATGAAACACACCTTAACAATTATTACGCCATAACTGTAACAATAGTATTTAGGCCTGCTTTCGGCTCAAGTCTGGTACAATGTTATCGCAATGGGGCAAAGGTGTGTTTATAAGTACCTAGCCATAAATAAAACCTTTTTCGTTGCGTGAAAACCTGAGTTAAGCAGATTGGTCCCTGCCGAAAATTAAAGCATCTTTTGTCCAGCAAATATGTTCGGACTATTAGGTTTTTTCTCTTTCCTTCAAGTTCAAATTGAAACATATTTAGTCTGGTCCTTGCAAAGTCCTCCAAAGCTATTTTAGAAAAAGTCTGTTTTTTTATCAATTTGGCATTTGCTCAATAAAATACGAAATGTATACCTGAATTTACCTTGGCTTTATTCATGCAGTCTTCAACCAAGTGCGAGATCGCTGTATTTCATCTATGCTGAAATCTGTCTATATCACATTCTTTATTTTAGAACCATAGTGCATCATGGGACTCTGCTTTTTTTCCTCTCCTGACTGTATGTTACTGTAATACTATCATCCACGTTATCAATATGGCAATCATCTGTATATATTATATTATTATTCAATGCAGCATCATGCAGATGTTCAGATTTAGACCTTCGTGCTGCCAGTAGACAGCGAATAAATCTTTCAATGTTCTCTATAGTGATACTACGTGCGTCAATCCGCCATGGGTTTTTCTTTCATACTTAAGCCGAACGATGTGAATTTCTAAAAGGATTTTTCAATGCCACTGGTTATTACCACGTTTTCTATCCTGACAAATATCGGAGGCTTTTCCCACTACTGGTGTCACGCAAACCCCTTTCCCTTTTTTCCAGATCTTGTTGTGTTTTATGAGTATCCTTTTGATAAATTCTACTCTTATAGTCCGTTTCATCCCCTCCCGTCCACCTGCTATTTGCTATGAAAAGTTTTATCTGTCACATCTCGAGGGGGGAAATGATAGTGTGTGTAGAGAATTACAGGGCGTGATTTTCATCAAGGGAATAAATACCTACCTTACAATTTTTTTAAGAAAAAGAATTAGGTAATAATATGAGAAATCAGTCTGCATTTTGCCTCATTTATGGCAGCCAAGTTCATTGGTCACATGCAGAAACAGTGTCAGTTGATAGCTGCTGATATCATGTAAATACTGTACATTCTGTAAAATATAAAAATAAATATAAAATGACACAACAAAGATGGCTTCTCAGACAGGAACACGTGATCAGCCAGAGCATTGTGAATAGACAAAAAAGTTGTGAAACATAAACTAAATACTTTTTGTAAAATTCTTTACTGCCATATTAGGCTGTCACTTCCATATGCAGATTTCTATAAAATTATTAAAATAAATACTGTTAAGGCTGTAAAATATGAAAAAAAAATAAGCCAAACAAAGATGGCTTCTCAGACAGGGACACATGATCAGCCAGATCATTGTGAAGAGACTAAAAAGTTGTGAAACATAAACTAAATATTTTTTTGTAAAATTCTTTACTGCCATATTAGGCTGTCACTTCCATATGCAGATTTCTATAAAAATTATTAAAATAAATACTATTAAGGCTGTAAAATATAAACAAAAATCAGCCAAAACAAAGATGGCTTCTCAGACAGGAACACGTGATCAGCCAGATCATTGTGAAGAGACTAAAAAGTTGTGAAACATAAATTAAATATTTTTTGTAAATTCTTTACTGCCACATTAGGCTGTCACTTCCATATGCCGATTTTTATGAAATAATTGAAATAAATACTGTTAAGTCTGAAAAGTATTTTTAAAAAATCAGCCAAAACAAAGATGGCTTCTCAGACAGGGACACGTGATCAGCCAGATCATTGTGAAGAGACCAAAAAGTTATGAAACATAACCAAGAGATCTATTAAAAAAGTCATTATGGCCATGTAAGGCTGTCACTTCCATATACCTTTTTTTCTATGAAATTATTGAAAATATAAAGTTTGAAGAAAATTATCTCTAAAAAGCAGGTGGAGACAGGTTGATGGAACTGAGTATAGCTGTGTCATTAATGAAACTTTCACTGCTTTCGTGACTTGCTTCAAATGGCCAAGTTCCGAGGTGTATCTAACTAATTATATTTGTAAATAATTTGTATGCATTATTAACAATCGGCGAATAAAAAACAAAGAGTATCATTTCAGAGAGTTTTATGAGAACTCAGCTCTATAATAAACACACAAAAAATTAACATTGGCAAGCCCCACCTCCGCGTAAGCCATGAAAACCATCTGATGTACATTTCTTTTTTCATAAACCTAAGAACATACCATTTTACCAGAGCTCATGTTTGGTATTCTTGCTTTTTATAAGCAGAAAATCATAATAATAAATCTAACGTTTAAAACCAGACCATTCTATTTTTTATCTCAGTCATGGAATCAATGGATAGGCATGTATATATATATATATATATATATATATATATATATATATATATATATATATATATATATATATATAAATATATATATATATATGTCATGATGGGTTTCCGAAGAGTGAGACCTTAAGTCTTGAACTATACATATACTACAGCTCCTATCAGTCGAGCACTTTATCGTTGTGTAGTTTAACACACTCCTGACTATATATATATATATATATATATATATATATATATATATATATATATATATATATATTTATATATATATATAAGTGGTATAGCCGTGTTAGTCTATAGCTGAAGCGAATGTTCAGATAAACAGTGACGCATTTTATATATACTAACTAGTTTATTAACACACAATAATAATGTGTTAGTAATGTGTTAATAAACTAGTTAGACTATCTAAAAGGCGTCACTGTTTATCTTATCATTGGCTATATATATATATATATATATATATATATAATATGAATTATAATATTATACAAACTATGATAAATTATTATTATTTTATCTCAGTGATTGGAATCACTTATTGAATCTAAACAGGAGAGTAGTTCTTTCACACTTTCACAGTGTCTGTGTCCTGTAACTTGTTCAATGAGTTTTTTGTTCTCTATGTGTGTGTTTGCATACCTGTTTCAATATGTTTGTTAAAGTACATACCTGATACCCGAGGAAGGTAGTTCAACAGTGATGTGATGGGTGTATTCATTTGAAAATTCGATTGCTTCCCCTATTTTTACATGATCGGGAAAAAATATAAATAGTCCCATATTAACAACGATTATCTACAGACCACACCGAGAATAATATACATCCCGGTTCAAGATTATTTTATACTTGCTTGTCACGTCGCCTAACCGGGAAGTATTTTATCGACACCGACCTCAGTGATCATATAAACTGCATCGAGCATCTTCAGAAAAAGAAACGATGACTTTGGTGCTGCTTTACATGTGTATTTCTCCGTACACAGATTTGTTAGCCTTGCTTTCAGTGGCCCATTCGGTCAAATCAGCCATTTGGTATATTGGACGAAACTATCGGATGAAATTATGTTTTCACATAATTAACAGCTGTCCAATACTTTGACAATTTATGCAGTTATTTTATGATAGTATGCATAGCTGTTACTTATTATTATCATTTATTTCGTACATACATTATAATATATATGGTCATGAAAAAGTGCAGAGATTTGTCGTGCTTTATAACAAAAATATAAAGTGTGCATAGTCAAAAGCCGTTGTGCTTGCTTATTGAGTAGATATCACGGAAAGCATATGTTCTAAATCTGCCCTGTCAAAATTTTCTACATACATCGTACAATCAAGACATTCAATAATTTCTCTTCCAACTCTGCCTGAGCATATTCATCTTCATTAAATGAGAATCTATTAATAATCTGTTTTCTAATCTCTTTTTGGTATGATTTGGACATTTTTGCGTATAAAAACCCATACTGCTTCATCATGTAGCTAATATTGCCACCAAGATGAGTCAAAAGGTCTCGACAAGCATTCCGAGCTACATGTGAAACAAGAGAATTGTCTGAACTATACATAGAATAAAACATGTTCCTGAAACGCAATTCTATCTGACATCTTAATGGTTTCTTCCCGGCTATATTTAATACAATATATTTATGAGCTGTTGGAGGTAGTTTCAAAATACATCTCAAACTTTTATTATATGCAGTGATGAGAGAGGCAATATCTTTACTTTTGAGTTTCCAACTCTGTGAACTATAAAACGAACAGAATATTGGGAAAATAATATATTCACCAACTTTCTAGGAAGATGACCAAAGTTCCCTACAAGAGAGTTTACTTTCACAAAGAAATCCGCTCTCTTACGGCATATGTCATCACTGTCTGTGAGAGAACTAGAAATATTTATACCTAAGTATTTAATCCTATATTCCCATTTTAGCTTATTGTTATCTAAAACAATAGTTGGATAGTCCATATTTAATTCATTACCAAATTCTAAACATACTGATTTTTTATGATTGTATGTTATGGAGTACTCTATCCCATACTTGCTACAGATATTCACTAATTTTTGTAACCCGCTTGCCGATGGTGCCAATAGCATCAGGTCATCAGCGTAGGCCAGACAGCCAGCATATTTGTGTCCAATGTGACACCCAATATCGCTTAAACGTAATCTGGATAACAATTCATCAATATATAGGTTAAATATTAGTGGACTAAGCACCCCGCCCTGTTTCACTCCATTTTTTTAACAGAAACTATCAGATGTCACACCATTCCATGCAACACATATTGATTGATTTTTATATTGATCATAAAGAAGTCTTACGATAACCCCAGGAATCCCCTTTTTAATAAGTAAGGAAAACATTTTACCAAAATTAAGTCTGTCAAAGGCTTTGCTGGCATCCAGGCAACAACTATACACTTTACTACCTCGTGACCTATAAAAAGATACAATTTCCTTTAAAACTGTAGCACACATTGTCGTGGAGTGATTCTCTTTAAAAGCAAACTGTAATTCTGATGAGCGAAAAAAATTATTGTATACCTGAGATATGATGATCTCAAAGAGCTTACCGATTGAGCTACTAAGTGCTATACCACGGTAATTTTCGCTGTCTTTCAGGTTTCCATTTCTGTCCTTGGGGATAGGCACAATTACTGAGTTATTTATACATCGTGGGAAATACCCATGGGATAACATTGCAGTATACATTAAAGAAAGTAGAACGTTACATCGGTTAGAACTATATATGATATTGTCAGAATATAAATTATTTAATCCATCTGATTTCCCTGTTTTCAGCATAGCTATTCCCTCTGCTACCTGCTGTACCGTTATGGTATGATCTCGATGAAGGATGTTGGAATCATGTGCAATCGTAGCATGAATATTCTCCATTAAAATTCCTTGTTCCTTGGAATCTGTTGCACATACATTATATAAATTATTGTATTTATCTTTAAACTTATTTTAGATATCTTTATTTGTGTTTAATCCGTCAATAATATGGGCATTACGTCTTTGAGGTGGCTGTAACTTTTTTATTTCCGTCCATAAGTTACGTGAGTGGTCCTTCGTCACAGCTGTTGCCATACGACATAAGCGCCCTCTATCTTCCTCCCTCAGAAGCTTTTTAACAACTCTATGATAGTTCGCTCTGGTTCTACGTCGGATGTCCGCAACATATCCAGTTCGGGGCCGCCCGCTATCTTTCCAAATATTGTGCCACAACAATGCTTTATTACGTTCTTGTTCTGCAATCTCATGCCAGAATGGTTTTCTTTTTTTCTTTGGTAAATGAGTGGGAATTGTATCTTTTGAGGCTTTAAACATGCATTATATCATATCGCTACACATATCCTCAATCAAATCACAGTGTTTTTTGTTTTTACATAAAGGGTTATTACAGTAAAAAACATCAGCTGGAAAACTTTTGTTACAAAGTAAGGTGTTCAATGTACGTTTATAGTTCAGTTTGTCATCAGACGTTGCCCTGTTCCAGTTAATACCCCCCGTTCTATTGTTATTGTGGCATATTAGATCTACACCTTTATGTGAACAGTTCATCTCCATGATAATAACGTTCTGATTGGAGGTATTGTCAACGTCAGTTATGACTTTGGCCGTTACAAGTTTATCATAAATATTACGTGAACATATAAAATGATCAATTGCTGATACGGAACTACTATCATAACTTTCGTATGTAGCTTGACACTCAGCTTTTTCATGATTCCATACAAAATATAAATTTAAATCCAGCACTAATTGCTTTAAGTAATTTACATTACCCGTGGACCTACTCAAATGTACATTTAGGTCACCTGCAATTACAACTGCGTCACATGGATTCCTAGCAATTATCTGCTGTACCACATTCAGGCATTCCAAAAATTCATTTTCAACATCTCTAGCCCTGGTGTCACATGGTAAATAACAGCATATAAATAAGATATTAAAAGTAGCATCCACATTAACTAGTATAGCACAAATGCGAGAGTGGTCTTTCTGAAGTATGGTTACCCTGCTGGACAAGCATTGACGCCAAAGGATGGCCACGCCACCCTTAGGCCTACCTAAATGTATGTCCCTGCTAGAGTCCATGCCTGATACGGCTGTGTAACTATAATTTTCATCAATGTCCGCTAAATATGTTAACTGACTATTTTGTAGCCAGGTTTCTTGAAGAAACATTATATCAGCGTGTTGTTCTTTCAATACGCGTTTAATATACTGTCTCTTTGAGAGATGTTTAACACCTGTACAGTTGTACGAGGCGAGTGTTAAGGAAGCAATATTCATGATGGAGGTGATGTTCCATGACCAGCATTGTTAACCACCTCTGAAGACACGATATTGCTCTTTCTGAAGAACTTTCTACACCAGATTCCATCTGGCCAGAAGTCTTCTTTCATCACCGTGGTAATGTCCTTTGTGTTTATAGTCAGTTTAAAAGATTTCATACGTGCGTCAGGATGTGATATTTGTTCAAGTTTCTCTACATTTACACCTTCCTCAGAAATAAATTCACGAAGCTGGTCGTCGCCTATATCCACATGAACACGTGACACAAATAAATCAGTATACTTGGCACCACTTCTGATGGTTGTATTATTGCGTTTACCTTGAATACATTCCTGATTCCGGGCCAGCCGCCGTTTTTCCTGTCGCTGATACGAGTAATCACCCGTATTTGATTCCCGATAGCTGTGATTATCCCGACGAACCCTGGGCTCATGTGTAGTCGGAACGTCTGTTTTGTCCATCTGTTTCTTTTGTGAAATCATGATATAATTGTAATTTTCTAAGCTATAGGGTTTCTCTGCTGGGACATGTATTCATCATCACTTGATCGGTCTTTGGAGACCGATTGGGTAACACCCGGTGGTTGGGCTGATCTCTTGACGGCTGCTGCATTAGCTGGTTGATTTCCACATTGCTCGTTCTGCAACTGATGTACCAGGAACTGTAGGGTTTTTATTGCCTCTGCATTTGTTTCTGCCCTAAGTTCTACCAGACCTATACGTTGTTCATGTTCACTGATTCGCTCTGCGCTCGGCACATCTGTTTCGTCGGGACTAAATTTGGGTACTTTGTTTAAGTCCCAATGGGTGAAAACTATATTCCAGTCCTTACGTATGTCTAGGCGCTGGAAGGCTGCTATCATGTCGGCTGCATGTGCCTCATGTGCCTCTCTCACAGATGTGCTTTGCCTCTCATATCTCTTACCGATAATGTCGGAGGTAGAGGCTGTTTCCCATAGGATTCTTTTTGCTTGTTTAATTGTCACTGGTGTATAAAATCTACATACCGCTTTCCTGATGTTTTCAGCTGTGCTTCTATGAATATAGAACTGAATATATGTCAAAACATCATTGACCACATATTTAGTGTTTGAGTGTTCCGGGTCATCACCTTCCTCAATAGATCCATTCATTGATGTATCAAGATCTGGATGATGATCCGAATCTTCATCATTGGATTCAGCTGATGCTAGCGACATTGGGTCAGTTCCAGATTCTCTGTTTTCAGCCTGCTGGCTGCTCTTTGGCAAAGATCCGTTTTTTGGTGTATATATCTGAGGCCACTTTATTGCTGCACATTCTAAGCAGTACATGCTATCGTCAATTCGGGTCGCCACAGACTTTCTCTTTTTCTTACACTCATAACAGGTACTGTACGGCATGGTATACTCTTAATAGTAGGCCTACAATCCTCTGGTCTGTTTAATGGGTTTCTTAAAAAGTGTTCAATTGGTAGCGGAATGACATGGTTTAGTGAACTCGCACGATAGATCACCACAACCAGGCTACTGTTGACATGCGGCGGAACTAGACCATGACAGGGGATTTCCAGTCACAGGTGACACGTTGACAACCCGGTTGTTGTTGGTAACCAGAATGAGCGATATTTGCAGAACAAGTCTTTATCTCCGAATTAATTATGTTAAGACACACCCGAAAGATGTATCTATGCGTAGAATGGGAATTCTTATCCGTGATCAGTATCTTGGCGTGATAGTTTGGAGGTAGTGTTCGTCACTTACCGGGTTTACATTAGATATTTTGTCCATGAATGATGAACGCACGCCTTGTACGCCTGGGCCAGTATATGATTTTAACCATGCAAAGTCCTTTTAATGAACTGAATGTCTGTGTTAGGGACACGTGTAATTTTCTGGATTAATATAATTTGTTATTTATAAAGGATGTTTTGTATGTCATACCCTATGAATATAATGCTGGATAAAGTTTCAGGCTTACTCAGGCTTATTCGTAAACTGAAAGGTCACTAGGTGCTAAACGCCCCTTGCAAAACGCTAGTTCTTCTGACTTGACTCTAGATGTCCTTATTCAATGTGTTGGGTTATTTTTACTGCTTCCCCCCCCCCCCCCCCCCACAGTATATAAACAAATTGAACAGCCTGTGTGACGTGGGAGCGGGGATTTGTAGCCTGCTTTTATAAAAGACGCCAGGTTTCGGAATATTCGTCTGTTTCTGTGCATTTTGAATTGAAGTGATACACTGAACATTCTGAAATAATATATAATGAATATGTTTGCCTATGTTTTGGCCCTTTATTTAAAAGGTAATTTCATAATACAATGCTATCAAATAAGTTTTTAAAATATAAATGATTAAAAGCCCAATTGTTTCCCCCATACAGGCAGCAGGTGTTTTAAAGAAATCCAGCAGATTGCTGCCCTAACGGCAAGTGTACAGAACATGTCGGGCCCTGGGCGGGAATGAAAAACGTCAAACTAAACATGAAAATTGTAATTTATATTCCTATTTTTTTATGCTTTTTAACGACTTCTATCAGTAGAAAAGGGGGATATGCTAACCGCCTGTGCTGTTAATTCTTTAAAAAACTGACGCTTATTTAGTGTTCCGTAACTGCCGTAGTGTCTCGTCTAATTTACTCAAAACAGCGTTGTATATTGAAGGTTACGCTTTCGATTCTGAAGATTGTCATTGTGACCCCCGATTAATTGATTCTCGATGACAAAAGTGGTAAAACATCGATAGCGCCAGTTGCATCGATTTATCTTCCAGGGTGGAGGGGGATTTAGGGGCTGTGAGGGTGTGTTTGTATGTTTTTATTTCCGATGTATGGACGCTTCTGGATGGAACCACGGAGAGTCATTGCAAAGTTTTACCGGGAGGTTAATCCGGGCTTTGGGCTCATCTTTTCCTCATGTAGGTCTAAATAGCATCCAGAAATCGAAAAGGCTTAATAATCACAGAATACTTAGTTTTCCATCTGTTTGTATATGTGGTAATATATTTATATAAAGTGATATTTATGTATTCTCTCTCTTTCCGCTTTCCACTATCCAAAATGACTGAAGTTAATCTGAATTGTGTATCAAATAAAAAAATTCCTGTTGTGAATGTTAGCCTTTAATGTATCATGCTAGACAGCTGGGCGTCTTGATCCACGGGTCACTTGTTATCCCAAGTGGTAATGCTAGATTTATTTTATTTACAGTTATATGCAGTAAAGCCATTTAACAGAATGAATAGACTTTAATTCGTTTCCGTATAAGATTTAAAAACATGCTATACAACTTTTAATTTATCGTTCCTTCATTGAACAGAATCTTTTGGGACTTCTCATTTGACGATGCTGTGGCTGAGAACTTCAAATGTGAGGTGCACTCATTTGACCCCAGGTGAGATCTCATGACCAGAAATTACTGTTTATTAATCAATAATAAATGATTGTTATATGTAAGCAATAGTTCCCATAGTTCTGTGTCTCTTTCGAAAAACAGTTGGACCACCCCACTATTCTGATCATCCCAGAGTACGAACATTTTTCTTAGTTCTAGAAATATTTAGTGTTATATCTTTAATAAATGACTAAAAATTGCGAGCGCCAATGATTTCAGAATTACGAGCATATTACCTGGCTCAAGTTCTAATGTAGCCCCGTAAATTCGACTTAGATTAAAGAGGGTAAAGTCAAGGTGACCCTCACCCTCACTTATATATATATATATAAGTTCATGAAATACATCAATGCATGATGTATTTTAAGAACTAATTGCAGCTCTACTTTTATGTATCGAGCACTGATCCTGGAATGGCCACCAAACTCTTTCAGTAATATCTATCTATCTATCTATCTATCTATCTCTCTCTCTCTCTCCCTCTCTCTCTCTCTCTCTCTATATATATATATATATATATGTGTGTGTGTGTGTGTGTGTGTGTGTGTGTGTGTGTGTGTAACAGGGTCCCGAAACAAACGGTTTTTTGTGTTGGGCTGTCACGGTTCAGTAACCAATCCGGTCAGATGCACATCCTTTATTAACTGCAAATATAATACGTACACACGGTAAGAGAATTGCCTGCCAAGTAACGTTGGTTGGTCAGCTTGGAGGGAAAAATAGTACTATATCCTCAAACTTTAGCTAAATAAAACTTAACAAAAAAAAAAACGGGAAAACATCAATCATATTTTTTAGGTCAGCTGCCCGTTAACTAAAGATACCAGGCACCTTACACTGTTCCTGTTCAGGGTAATAGCATAATTGCTGGTATGTACAAGGGTCATATCTGTCTGGTGGCTTACGAGCTCGTTTGAACCATCTGGGTGGAACGGACGTCACATAATTAATCTGGTCTGCATTGGAATCATGTCTTGCACCCCTTTCCCCATTATCAATAAGTGACACTTCGTCCACCGCGACAGCAATCGATGGTTTATTCGTGGGAGAGGAAAACGACTGATCATCTAGCTCATTCAAGGACTCCGAGGTTCCTAGGATGTTCGTTGTTCCATGGGGGTGATTGGTAGATGTACCCGCCGCTCGCTCAGTTTGTGTGTCTACCTCGATTACAATATCATTGCTCTGTCTGGTGACCGGTGAATCTAGAGGACGACCTGTGTTAGAAGGATCCTTGGCCAACGGATATTGTCGTGGGGGAGGTACTGGTTTGATGTTAATACGCCTGGGCAAAGGACTTGGCACGACTAGTATCATTTCCTCATCAAACGCATCAGTCTCATCAGACACCTCCGATTCTACTTTTGATGATCGTTTGCTACTACGATCTATTTTTTTCTTGGGTGAAGTTGGTGGGACGTGTTCGTCTGAGTTAATTCACGATTTGTGATTTTGGTTGAAGATTCCGGATCCGAAGAAATCAAAGTTCCTATTGGCAACAAGTGTCGATGCAGAGTTTTCTTTGGTCCTTTTCCATCCTCTGCCTCAAGTCATAAACCGGGGTGTCCAAATCCAATTGTGACACCACAATATATACGTGTTCCTGTCATCTATCTGTTAATTTCTGTTTGCCTTTTAAGGCTACGTTTCGTATAAGCACCCGGTCTGCCTTTTGTCGTACTGCTCCTCTGCTGCGTATATCGTAATATCGTGTCTGTTTTTGGTGATATATATATTTTCCAATCTGTTATCTCCGATGGTTAAAGAGTACCGAGCATGTTCAGCAATGTTCTATTGAAACGTTCGCATTGGCCATTTCCACTAGGATGATGAGGCGAAGTCCTTGACTTGGTAATACCAGCTAACTCACATAGATGTGTGATGGTTGACCTCTCAAACTGACGTCCATGGTCACTATGTAGTTATGAACAATAAAATTCTCCAAAAAAAGTCTTAGCGGTGACAAGCGCTGTTTGGTTCTTTGTTGCATTGGCCTGGGAGTATCTCGTGAAATGATCTGTAATTACAAGTACATTTTCATATCCCCCTTTCACGGCTTCCAGTGTTAAATAATCAATACATACCAGTTCCATCGGCTGACTTGTGGTGATATTTACGAGCGGAGCACCCTGTGTTTGGAGGGTTTTCCTTCGTTGCAACGTCTACAGGCTGCTACATGGCCCTCCACGTCTTTAGACGCCTCAGGCCAGTAAAATCGGTCTCGAAGCAGAGCTAAAGTTCGCTCTCTCCCAGGATGTCCTTCTTGATCGTGGCAGCCACTGATTGCTAGTTTACGGTACTTAGATGGTAATACCAGCTGAAAAACCAGTTAATTTGCATCTTGTCGCTAGCGATATAACACACTGTCTCGTACACACAATCTCTTCCGTTCTTTACATAAGATGCGGAGTTCCTTGGAATCTGCTCCTTTGGCGTTGGACGCCCCTTCTTGTTATCATTTGATACAGTTTCGGATGTCAGGATCTTGCCTTTGCAATGTCTTGTGTTGTTTTTTTTATACAAAAGGAGGGTCAGCGGTTCCCAAAATGGCCGACACTGCTTTACAGGTGACCTTGTTGGACTCTTGTGGCCAGGATATGCATTGAATTCAATCGGCATCTACGTTTTACCGTCCGGAACGATACTAAATGGACAAATTGTAGTTTGTCAATGCGGCAATCCATCTGTGACCAGTGGCGTCCAGTTGTGCGGATATTAATACATACGTCAAAGGATTGTTATCTGTCTTTACTGTGACTTGGCTGCCATATAGGTAGTTATGAAATTTATAGGTAACTGCCCATTTCGACGTCAAAAATTCTTATTTATGGGCTGAATAGTTTTTGTTTTCTTATTTGCTAAGTCCTCTACTAGCACACTCGATGAGCCTCTCAGTTTCATCTGGTTGAGTCTGGTATAATGCTGCACCAAAAGATTGTGAACTGGCATCGGTATGGAGCAAGAAGGGTTGAGAAAAATCTGCAAAAGCTAATACTGGTGTTGTGCAACAATGAGCCTTTAGTTCTTCAAATGCTGCTTGATGATGTTCTTCCCACCAGCGTTTCTTCGGCCGTTTGGTTCTGGCAAAACCTTGGGTTAGTTCGTACAACGGCTTAGCAATTTTAGAGAAAATGCATATGAAGCGTCTATAAAATCCAAAAAAATCCTAGGAAGCTTTGGAGTTGCTTCACAGTTGTCGGGACAGGCCATTCCCTCATGCATTTGATTTTATCAGGATCTGTAGGTACTCCTTCTTCCGATACTACATGGCCCAGATACTTAATCGATTTTTTAAAGAAATTGCATTTCGACGCCTTAAATTTCATTCCTGTAGCTCTCAATCGTTCAAAAACAGATTCCAGCCGTTCTAAATTCTCATCATCCGTTTTACTAAATACCACTATGTCATCCAAGTAAAGTAGACAGGAATTCAAATGCAAGTTTCACGTACATTTTTCCATCAGTCTTTGGAAAGTTGTAGACGCATTCGTCAAACCAAACAGCATCCTTTCACATTCGAAGAAACCTACTTGGCCGACCACAAACGCTGTTTTGGCTTAATCCTCTTTACTCACTTCAACCTGCTAATAGGCACTCTTAAGATCTAAAGTACAAAACCATTTTGCTCCTTGCAAGGTGTCAGATGTCTCCTCTATTCGTGGTAACGCATAAGCGTCCTTTATTGTAAGTGAATTCAGTCGGCGTAGATCAATGCAAAATCTCAAGCTGCCGTCTTTCTTCCGAACTAATTTCACGTTTGACGTGTACGGACTCGCGTATTACCCCTAGTTCAAGCATCTCCAGTAAATGCTTCCTGACTTCTTCCTAAGGAAGGGGGAATTCTCCGGTGTCTTTCTTTAAACGGTGTCTCATCAATCAGTTTAATTTTGTGTGTGACCATGGACCTATGTCCAAGATCAAGATCATGTAATGAAAATACATGTTGCGATCTTACAAGTAGCTTTTTGACTCTGTTAAATTAACACACAACATGTCGTTAAATTGGTCTTGAAACGGGTCCTCTTGAGAAGACTCAAGACTATCCATGTCGCTCTCCACGGGTATAAAATCAACATGACAAAGAACACATATTTTCAGTTTTGCTGGGAGAGTGATATCTCTGGAGGTTTTATTTTTTGATCCCAAAAGCTAGTCTTTGACGAGACCCTCCAGTTTTAATCTTTTGTAGGCTAGGCAATACTTCTAACCCATCGGGAAGTCGACCTGTCCCGCTCACGAGAACATCTATCCGCATACAGGAGCCCCTATTTGCATGTGTGATTCCCCCAACCATCTGTTGGGACAATGGGGGAATAATAACCTTCTTGGCAGTCATAAGTGTTCCTAAACTTCCAGTCTGACTCCTGATCATGTTGAGGCGAGAAAGCGACAGAAACGCCATCCTGCATGGCATCAAAATTTCTTCATCCAAGACAGACTCATCCAAAAGGCCAAGCTGTAACATATTTGTTCCAAGAAGGTCAGGCACCCGGGCGTGGTAACTGGTTTCCGGCACGACAGGAAATAATACTTCCCCATTCATCTGCGGTAGTTCATTTATCTGTAAGGTGGCACCAACATAGCCCAGGTACTCTAAAGTGTGACCACCGGCCCCTTCTAATCTAATCAGATCTTGCAACGGTTGCAAGGCTAGACCCAGCTGTTGACACAAATTTTCACCAATTGTAGTAACCATTGATCCCGTGTCTAACAAGGTTATGTAAGTCCGATCATTTACACGAATGTCCACTTCACTGGCTTCACCGACCAATTGTTCTTATAGTTTGGACATTTTGTGGTACAGACTCCCTTACACCCCTTAAGT
The DNA here is from genome assembly GCA_026874595.1 of Sipunculus nudus. Lineage (NCBI taxonomy): Eukaryota > Metazoa > Annelida > Sipuncula > Golfingiida > Sipunculidae > Sipunculus > Sipunculus nudus. The sequence continues at coordinate 3,245,266 of CM049318.1, read as the reverse complement.
TTGGCCGATTTCAGTTTAAACGGCACTGAAAAACCTTGAAGGCCACACTGCCAACAATAACCGGTAAAAGGACGCTGGACTTGGGTTTCTGCTGCACCAGGTGCTTGCAAGGACTGTAGGTTTGCCATTTCAATTCTGCCCACCCGATCATTCAACTTGGTAAGCAGTTCCTTCATTTGTTCTCTAAGTATAGCGGTCGGGTCAGAAGCGGCAGGACTTGTCGTTCTCATTCCTTTAGAGGTTGTTGTTCTTTTGACGTACAAATTGATGCACCCTTAACTTGGTATCTTGGTTCTGAAGTTGTAGTTCGGCAGCTCGCGCAACCCAAATTAGTTCCTCATAGGATATTGTGTCCACCTTATGACGAATGTGGTTTTTCAATTGTTCAGAACAAATCCCTGAAAAGAACTTGGCCTTGAGGGTCTTAGAACGAGCATCGGGTATGATAACAGTATTGTTACCTTGAGTGAACAGGTCCTCTAATCTGCAGCTCTATTCCGCAATTGATTCTTTTTCTAGCTGTTTTGCAGATAAGAATTTTTCCATTCCTACTTCCGATGATAGAAAATCTCCATAAAGTTTGTCCAGTTTATCTATCACGTCTTTCTCAGCCGCATCTCCCATTCGTATATTTAATCAGATGTTCCGGATACATCTCCCGCAGGAGTGACCTGACTTCATATCTCCATTGTTGGTAGGAAGGTTCTTCCTTAGCTTTTTCTCCTGAGAAATTGGCTAGACGTGGATTACTTGTGGCTGCAGATCCACCGTGCCCGGCATAGCCATTGGTCCATAGTCTTGCCCTAAATATCTGTGAGTGGTTGGATGGGCTAGCATTGGTTCGCTGGGATGTTATCCGGCCGACACTGGGGAAGTCCATGGGTGAACATGCACGGGCTGCTGTAACGGTAGTTGCGGATATGTACCCAAAGACCTAGGAGTGATATAATGGGCTTGGATCTGTGCACTGGTATACAATCCGTAGGTGATGCTAATCGTAATGCTACGGTCGATGACCTGTATCCAGCAGACGCATACGTCAATAACACCTCTGGTTGCCGTTGCTCAATACCCACACCACCTGTAGACGGTTTTCCTTTCATAGGAGAAGCTGACGAACCAACTCATTTCATCATTTCAATCGGGTCCCTATGACCTGGCAGTTGCGGAGCAAGAGCTTTAGACAGCACCTGCTTCTCCTCTGTTGATAAATCTGATAATTGTCTAATCAGCTCCCTAAGCTAAACCTCAGGCTGAGGTAAAGCGTAATATCGCTGACTCACTTATTGCTTCAGTTTTCAGAATGTGTTTACCAAATGTGTTACCATCTAGCAACCCAATCGCTTCGCGAGCAGTTTCAACTTAGTAAAAACTAAAAAGCTGAATCATCGGATGGATAAACCCTAGCAACAAGCTGTGGGTCCATGTGTGACTTCATCAGTTCGGTTATTTTACGTACTGTATTACCAATAGTTAGGTTGTACAATGCAACACTGCAATCAGGCAAAGCCATGACTTTAAGGGTTGCTAGACAACCAATCGAACTGCGGCAAAGCAATAAAAAATAAAACACCATATAACCCCGATAGATAGTAATGACAACTTCAAAACATCCGTGACATCCTACATGGAGGCCTTGGCTGACGGATGTAATCAGAAATCTATCCCATAGCGAGTAACCCAACAACCCCTTATAGGTAGTAATGACAACTAACAAAACATCCGTGACATCCTACATGGAGGCCTTGGCTGACGGATGTAATCAGAAAGCAATCCCATAGCGAGTAACACAACAACCCCTTATAGGTAGTAATGACAACTAACAAAACATCCGTGACATCCTACATGGATGCCTTGGCTGACGGATGTTATCAGAAATCAATCCCATATCGAGTAACCCAACAACCCCTTATAGTTAGTAATGACAACTAACAAAACAACCGTGACATCCTACATGGATGCCTTGGCTGACGGGTGTTATCAGAAATCAACCCCATAGTAAGAAACCCTATATCTCTGCTTGTACTGCGATAGTGAAAAATACTATCAAAACATCCGTAACATCGTATATGGATGACTTGGCTGACGGATGTTATCAGTAATTAAGTATTAGACAATAAGGAATAGTGGATATTATACATGTCAAAGTAGAGTAATAACAGCTTAAATGAGTAAACTAGGAGACCCGTTTTACAGTACTAGGACCAAAATTACAACTGCTCCCTGGTGGCCAGTGACTGAATGACAATGTCAAAGCGCTCTCGACTGTTTAGGTATAATATAAACAAAATAATGGAAATCACTTGAGCTACTAAGATATAAATCGAGATAATTTATGAAGAAAAATTCCAATAATCTGGTTATCAGTAGAATTACAAGTGCTCTCGACTATTTAGGTATAACCAACTGACCACAAAAGTAAACAATAAGAACTGCCTTCTGGTGGCGATTAAGCTATCAGAAAAATCAAAGTGTCCTCGGCCATTCAAATATAAACAAATGACCACAAATGTGAACAATAAGAAGGGGGAGATAGGCGGAGAACTGTCGGTTTTCGGTTGCGGCCTGTAGTTAAGCTTATGGGACTTTTCGGTTTTTCGCAGGCAGTTTCTCATTAGTGCCGGCGGGGGGGGGGGGGTGGAAGCTTTGGCAGCCTGTCGTACCCTAACAAATTGGGAGGGGATAAAATTTATAGAAGCATCGCATTAATGTTAAGCTTGCCGGCAGGGGGAGTGGCATGTGAGCGGCCAGCCACAGGGGTCCATGAATGGCACGCGCAAATAGCTGCTACTTGCTACCCTAAAAAAAAATGGGATGAGGTTAAATATATAGTAGCACCGCATTGAGTGTTAAGACTGCCGCCAGGGGGAGTGTACATGAGAGCGGGCAGACAGAGGGGCCCCATGAATTGCACGCGCAAATAGCAGCTATTTGCTACCCTACAAAACTTAGGAGGGGGTAAAATTTCTGGTAGCATCGCATTGAAAGTTAAGATTGCCGCCAGGGGGATGGACATGATTGCGGGCAGACAGAGGGGCCCCCATGAGTCGCACTCGCAAATAGCAGCTATTTGCTACCCTAAAAATTAGGAAGGGGTAAAATTTAAAGTAGCATCGCATTGAGAGTTACGATTGCCGCCGGGGGAGTGGACTAGAGACTGCCACAGGGGCCCTATGAATCGCACGCGCAAATAGCAGCTATTTGCTTCCATTAAAGCTGTCAAGACTACCGTCAGGGGGAGTGGATAGCTCAGCAACCTGCGGAGGGGTCCCCATGAGTCGCGAGCGCAAATGGCAGCTATTTGCTACCAGAAAAGGTGTTAAGACTGCCACCAGGGGGAGTGGAAATCTCAGAGGCCTGCCACAGGGGCCCCATGAATCGCACGCGCAAATAGCAGCTATTTGCTACCATAAAAATTCTCAAGACTGCCGCCCGGGGGAGAGGAGATCTCAGAGGCCTGGCAGAGGGGTCCTTACGAGTCGCAAGCGCAAATAACAGCTATTTGCTACCATAAAATATGTCAAGACTGCCGCCAGGGGGAGTGGACATGAGAGTGAACAGACAGAGGGGCCCCCATGAGTCGCATGCGCAAATAGCAGCTATTTGCTACCCTAAAAAATTGGGAGGGGGTAAAATTTATAGTAGCATCGCATTGAGCGTTATGACTGCCGCTAGGGGGAGTGGACATGAGTGCGGGCAGACAGAGGGGCCCCATGAATCGTACGCGCAAATAGCAGCTTTTTGCTACCCTAAAAAAGGGGGTAAAATTTCTGGTAGTATCGCATTGAGAGTTAAGATTGCCGCCAGGGGGAGAGGACTAGAGACATGACTGCCACAGGGGCCCTATAAATTGCACGCGCAAATAGCAGCTATTTGCTACCATAAAAGGTGTGAAGACTGCCGCCAGGGGGAGTAGATAGCTCAATAACCTGCGGAGGGGTCCCCATGAGTCGCAAGCGCAAATAGCAGCTATTTACTACCAGAAAAGGTGTTAGGAATGCCACCAGGGGGAGTGGAGATCTCAGAGGCCTGGCAAAGGGGTCCCGATGAGTCGCACGCGCAAATAGCAGCTATTTTCTACCATAAAAGTTGTCAAGACTGCCGCCAGGGGGAGAGAAGATCTCAGCGGCCTGGTAGAGAGGTCCCCACGAGTCGCAAGCGCAAATAGCAGCTATTTGCTACCATAAAATATGTCAAGACTGTCGCCAGGGGGAGTGGACATGCGAGTGGACAGACAGAGGGGCCCCCATGAGTCGCAAGCGCAAATAGCAGCTATTTGCTACCATAAAAAGTGTCAAGACTGCCGCCAGGGAGAGTGGACACAGCGGGCTGCCAGAGGGGCCCCATGAATTGCACGCGCAAATAGCAGCTACTTGCTACCTTAAAAGGTACTGCCGCTAGGGGGAGTGGTTATGAGAGCGGCCTGGCAGAGAGGCCCCCATGAGTCGCAAGCGCAAATAGCAGCTATTTGCTACCATAAAAAGTGTCAAGACTGCCGACAGTGGGAGTAGATATCAGAGCGGGCTGCCAGAGGCCGAGGGGGCCCCATGAATCGCACGCGCAAATAGCAGCTATTTGCTACCTTTAAAGGTGCCAAGACTGCCGCCAAGGGGAGTCGATATCAGAGCGGCCTGACAGAGAAGCCCCCATGAGTCGCAATGGCAAATAGCAGCTATTTGCTACCATAAAAAGTGTCAACACTGCCGCCTGGGGGAGTGGATATCAGAGCGGGCTGCCAGGGGGGTCCCAGTTAATCGCACGCGCAAATAGCAGCTATTTGCTACCATAAAAATATCATGTCTGCCGCCAGGGGGAGTAGATATGAGAGCTCACTGCCAGAGGGTTCCGATGAATTGCCCGAGCAAATAGCAGGTATTTGCTAACATAAAAAAAGTGTCAAGACTGCCGCTACGGGCAGTTTCCTGCCTATCTCCAGTAAGTGCGTTTCACAGGTCTCTTAATATATCCGTGATATGTGTAACCCTAACCCTTCGGGGATTGAATAATAAGGTGAGCGCGTGACACATGTGACATTTTACAAGATGTCCTTATTATATATCCGTGATACGGGTTAACCTAACACTTCGGACATGAATACTCCAGTAAGTGTTTGTCACTTATAATATATGGTATATCCTGGATACGGGTTACCCTGACCCATCGGACAGGAAATACTGCAGTAAATGTTTGTCACAATTAATATGTGCTATATCCGGGATACGGGTTACCCTAACCTTTCGCCACGAAATACTTCAGTAAGTCTTTGTCACTAATATTTTATGGTATATCCTGGATACGGGTTACCTTAATCCGTAGGGCATGAAATACTCAAGTAAGTGTTTGTCACTATTAATATTTGCTATATCCGGGATACGTGTTGCCCTGACACTTCGGACATGAAATACTCCAGTAATGTTTGTCACTATTAATATATGCTATATCCAGGATACGGGTTACCCTAAAACTACGAGCATGAAATAATCCAGTAAGTGTTTTAAACCCTTCGGGCATGAAATTCTCCAATAAGTGTTCATCACATTAAATATATGCTAATCCTGGATACGGTTACCCTAACCCTTCGGGCATGACTACTCCAGTAAGTGTTTGTCAATAATAATATATGCTATATCCGGGGTACGGGTCACTCTAACCCTTAGGGCATGAAATACTCCTGTATTTGTTAGTCACTATCAGTATATGCTTTATCCGGGATACGGGTTACCTTAACCCTTTGGGCATGAAATACTCCGGTAAGTGTTTGTCACTAGTAATATATGCTATATCCAGGATACGGTTACCCTTACCCTACGGGCATGAAATACTCCAGTAAGTGTTTGTCACTATTAATATATGCTATATCCGGGATAAGGGTTACCCTAAGCCTTCGGGCATGACTTACTCCTGTAAGTGTTTGTCACATTTAATATATGCTATATCCAGGATACGGGTTACCCTAACCCTTCGGGCATGAAATACTCCAGTAAGTGATTGTCACTATTAATATATGGTATATCCGGGATACGGGTTACCCTAACCCTACGGGCATGAAATACTCCAGTAAGTGTTTGTAACTATTAATATATGCTATATCCGGGATAAGGGTTACCCCAACCATTCGGGCATGGAATACACCAGTAAGTGTTTGCCCTATTAATATATGCTATTACCTGGATACGGGTTTCCCTAACCCTTCGGGCATGACATACTCCTATATGTTTGTCACTATTAATATATGGTATATCTAGGATACGGGTTACCCTAACCCTTCAGACAAGACTAACTCCTGTAAGTGTTTACCACTATTAACATATGCTATATCAAGGATACGTGTTACCCTAACCCTTCGGGCATGAAATACTCCAGTAAGTGTTTGTCACTTATAATACATGCTATATCAGGGATACGGATTACCCTAACCCTTCAGACAAGACTTACTCCTGTAAGTGTTTGTCACTATTAATATATGCTATATCAAGGATACGGGTTACCCTAACCCTTCGGGCATGAAATACTCCAGTAAGTGTTTGTATCTATTAATATATGCTATATCCGGGATACGTGTTACCCTAACCCTTCGGGCATGAAATACTCCAGTAAGTGTTTGTCACTTATAATATATGCTATATCAGGGATACGGATTACCCTAACGCTTGGGGGGAGAAAATCTCCAGTAAGTGTTTGTCACAATTTATATCTGCTATATCCGGGATACCGGTTACATTAAGCCTTTAGTCTTGAAATACTCCAGTACGTGTTTGTCACTATTCACATACGCTAAATCCAGAATACGGGTTACCCCAACCATTCGGGCATGGAATACACCAGTAAGTGTTTGCCCTATTAATATATGCTATTACCTGGATACGGGTTTCCTTAACCCTTCAGGCATGACATACTCCTGTAAATGTTTGTCAATAATAATATATGCTTTATCGGGGTACGGGTCACTCTAACCATTAGGGCATGAAATACTCCTGTATTTGTTAGTCACTATCAGTATATGCTTTATCCGGGATAGGAGTTACCCTTAAACTTTATAGATGAAATACTCCAGTAATTGTTTGTCACTATTGATATATGGTATATCTGGGAAACGGGTTATCATAACCCTTCGGGCAGGAAATACTCCAGTAAGTGTTTGTCACTTTTAATATATATCCGGGATACGGGTTACCCTAACCCTTCGGGCATGAAATACTCCAGTAAGTGATTGTCACTATTAATATATGGTATATCCGGGAGACGGGTTACCCTAACCCTTCAGACATGACTTACTCCTGTAAGTGTTTGTCACTATTAATATATGCTATATCAAGGATACGTGTTACCCTAACCCTTCGGGCATGAAATACTCCAGTAAGTGATTGTCACTTATAATATATGCTATATCAAGGAAACGGGTTACCCTCACGCTTGGGGGGAGAAAATCTCCAGTAAGTGTTTGTCACAATTTATATATGCTATATCCGGGATACCGGTTACATTAAGCCTTTAGTCTTGAAATACTCCAGTACGTGTTTGTCACTATTCACATACGCTAAATCCGGGATACGGGTTACCCTAACCCCTCGGGCATGGAATACACCGGTAAGTGTTTGCCCTATTAATATATGCTATTACCTGGATACGGGTTTCCTTAACCCTTCAGGCATGACATACTCCTGTAAATGTTTGTCAATAATAATATATGCTTTATCGGGGTACGGGTCACTCTAACCATTAGGGCATGAAATACTCCTGTATTTGTTAGTCACTATCAGTATATGCTTTATCCGGGATAGGAGTTACCCTTAAACTTTATAGATGAAATACTCCAGTAATTGTTTTCACTATTGATATATGGTATATCTGGGAAACGGGTTATCATAACCCTTCGGGCAGGAAATACTCCAGTAAGTGTTTGTCACTTTTAATATATATCCGGGATACGGGTTACCCTAACCCTTCGGGCATGAAATACTCCAGTAAGTGATTGTCACTATTAATATATGGTATATCCGGGAGACGGGTTACCCTAACCCTTCAGACATGACTTACTCCTGTAAGTGTTTGTCACTATTAATATATGCTATATCAAGGATACGTGTTACCCTAACCCTTCGGGCATGAAATACTCCAGTAAGTGATTGTCACTTATAATATATGCTATATCAAGGAAACGGGTTACCCTCACGCTTGGGGGGAGAAAATCTCCAGTAAGTGTTTGTCACAATTTATATATGCTATATCCGGGATACCGGTTACATTAAGCCTTTAGTCTTGAAATACTCCAGTACGTGTTTGTCACTATTCACATACGCTAAATCCGGGATACGGGTTACCCTAACCCCTCGGGCATGGAATACACCGGTAAGTGTTTGCCCTATTAATATATGCTATTACCTGGATACGGGTTTCCTTAACCCTTCAGGCATGACATACTCCTGTAAATGTTTGTCAATAATAATATATGCTTTATCGGGGTACGGGTCACTCTAACCATTAGGGCATGAAATACTCCTGTATTTGTTAGTCACTATCAGTATATGCTTTATCCGGGATAGGAGTTACCCTTAAACTTTATAGATGAAATACTCCAGTAATTGTTTTCACTATTGATATATGGTATATCTGGGAAACGGGTTATCATAACCCTTCGGGCAGGAAATACTCCAGTAAGTGTTTGTCACTTTTAATATATATCCGGGATACGGGTTACCCTAACCCTTCGGGCATGAAATACTCCAGTAAGTGATTGTCACTATTAATATATGGTATATCCGGGAGACGGGTTACCCTAACCCTTCAGATATGACTTACTCCTGTAAGTGTTTGTCACTATTAATAGATGCTATATCAAGGATACGTGTTACCCTAACCCTTCGGGCATGAAATACTCCAGTAAGTGATTGTCACTTATAATATATGCTATATCAAGGAAACGGGTTACCCTCACGCTTGGGGGGAGAAAATCTCCAGTAAGTGTTTGTCACAATTTATATATGCTATATCCGGGATACCGGTTACATTAAGCCTTTAGTCTTGAAATACTCCAGTACGTGTTTGTCACTATTCACATACGCTAAATCCGGGATACGGGTTACCCTAACCCCTCGGGCATGGAATACACCGGTAAGTGTTTGCCCTATTGATATATGCTATTACCGGGATACGGGTTTCCCTAACCCTTCGGGCATTACATTCTCCTGTGTTTGTCACTATTAATATATGCTATATCCAGGATACGGGTTAGCCTAACCCTTCGGGCATGAAATACTCCAGGAAATGTTTGTCACTATTAATATATGCTATATCAGGAATACGGGTTACATTAAGCCTTTAGTCTTGAAATACTCCAGTACGTGTTTGTCACAAATAATATTTGCTATATCCGGGATACGGGTTACCCTAACCCTTCGGGAATGAAATACTCCTGTACGTGTTTGTCATTATTAATATATGTTATATCTGGGATACGGGTTACCCTAACCCTTCGGGCATGACATACTCCTGTAAGTCTTTATCACTATTAATAAATGCTCTATCCAGGATACGGGTTCCCTAACCCTCGGGCGTGAAATTCTCCTGTAAGTATTTTTCACTATTCATATATGCTATATCCGGGATACGGGTTACCCTAACCCTTCAGACATGACTTACTCCTGTAAGTGTTTGTCACTATTAATATATGGTATATCCATGACACGGATTACCCTAACCCTTCGGTAATGAAAATCTGCAGTAAATGTTCGTCGCTATGAATGTATGCTATATCCGGGATACGAGTTACCCTTACCCTTCGGGCATGAAATACTCCAGTAAGTGATTGTCACTATTAATATATGGTATATCCGGGATACGGGTGACCCTAACCCTTCAGACATGACTTACTCCTGTAAGTGTTTGTCACTATTAATATATACTATATCAAGGGTACAGGTTACCCTAACCCTTCGGCATGAAATACTCTAGTAAGTGTTTGTATCTATAAATATATGCTATATCCAGGATACGTGTTACCCTAACCCTTCGGCCATGAAATACTCCAGTAAGTGTTTGTCACTTATTATATATGCTATATCAGGAATACGGGTTACATTAAGCCTTTAGTCTTGAAATACTCCAGTACGTGTTTGTCACAAATAATATTTGCTATATCCGGGATACGGGTTACATTATGCCTTTAGTCTTGAAATACTCCAGTACTTGTTTGTCACTGTTCACATATGCTAAATCTAGGATACGGGTTACCCTAACCCCTCGGGCATGGAATACACCAAGAAGTGTTTGCCCTATTGATATATGCTATAACCGGAATACGGGTTTCCCAAACCCTTCGGGCATGACATACTCCTGTAAGTGTTTGTCACTATTAATATATGCTATAACCGGGATACGGGTTACCCTAACCCTTCGGGTATGACATACTCCTGTAAGTGTTTGTCACTATTAATATATGCTATATCCAGGATATGGGTTACCCTAACCCTTCGGGCATACCGGTACACTTCATGTATTGTTTTCACGTCTGTTTATGTTTGATCATTCTGTAAGATTATTTGTCGCCTATATTATGGTGTATATATTTTACCACGTGCTTATATGTCACCTTATGCTTAAATTTCACCTTATGCTTAAATGTATATATGTTGTGATCGTCATTGTTAACATGTTATACATGTTTACAGGAGAGCATGTCTATTAGCCAAATGCTACTTTGTAATCCTGTTAATATGAATATGTTCAAACCACAGTGATTTTGTAAGAGATGGGCGACAAAGGTTTGGAACAAGTGTTTTTCAAAATTAAATGTTAATATATCATTAATGATTATTTTAATAAAAAAAATTCAATGAACTGAAGCATAAATTATTCCAGAATTATGTCTATGATTAGTCAGTAAGAAGCACTTGTTATTTCGCAGGTCTGTTTTGCTACCGTGCACATTGCGCTTTGCTGTCGCTAGTTGATATGGCCCGTAATACCTGCTACTGCGCAGGTCAATGTGTTACTCTGCGACTACTGATTCCTTAATCGCCTATTGCAACGCTTGTTGCAGGCCTATCCGGGCGACCTATGGCTACAAAGCCTTGCACTGAAACGATAGCAGCAAAAGTTTCGATCGCAATAGATAGCCTCCATGGGTTCTCGCCAGCCCGCAAATCTGATTTGCTACCGCGCACATTGCGCATTGCAATCGCAGCTAAATATGGTCGATGGCACTTGCTACCGCGCAAATCTGTTTGCTACTTTGCGACAGTTAATTGCTACCGCGCATATTGCTTTGAGTGGTCGTGTCCGAGCGACCTCTGACAGTAATGTTTTGCACTACGTTAACAGTAGCAGATTTTGCGATCGCAAAGACATAGTCCCCATGCGTAGGAGCTGACAGCAACTTGCTACCGCGCAGGTCTGTTTGCTGCCGCGCACATTGCGCATTGTGATCGCAGCTTAATATGAACCATGGCCTTTGCTATGCGCAGATCTGTTCGCTACTTTGCAACAATTAATTGCTACAGCGCATAACGCTTTGAGTGGTCCTGTACGAGCTGACAGCAACTTGCTACCGCGCAGGTCTGTTTGCTACCGCGCACATTGCGCATGGCGATCGCCTTTGAACGCATAATAGTAGCAAGATGAGTGGATGCTGAGTGCGCGTTGTGCTGGCCTATGCGCAACGGTAGCAAAGAATCCAATAGATTAGTCTGAAAAACCGACAGTTCCCCGCATATATGCCCCCTGGTGGCAAACAAAGCCAAAACTCAAAGTGTCCTTGGCTGTTCAAATGTAAACAGTATGGTCACAGAGGTAGATAAAACTGCCCCCTGGTGGCAAACAAAGTAAAAAATCAAAGTGTCCTTGACCGTTCAAATATAAACAATATGACCACAGAGGTAAATAAAATCGCCCCCTGGTGGTCAATATTCTATCAGAAAAAAAACTTAAGTTGTACTTGATCTTTTAATCAGAAGATAAATATAAAGTCTGTGTCGAAAGTGTTATTTGTCGTGAAAGCACCCTGATATCAATTTTACCCTGATAGCGACAATACTTGAAGATTATTTAAAACCACATTGGGGTAACTTCTAATTGCCCAACGACTGAGGGTAACAAAAGGCTATCTCGTATGTATTAAATGATTAATTTCTAAACAAACCTAGAATATCGAAAAACCGCTTGAGCATTGGTAATTTTTTTCTATACTGTTTCGAATCTTATTGCCTTTATACCGTCGATCAGTGGTTATTGGCATAATCACCAAGCCTTAGGCATAGTTCACTATGTAAATAACAGTGTCACGGATTACAGAGTACCAATGTACATTCAGTGTTGGATAAGTTCTGAGAATGTCAACTGTCAAATTTCAACCAGTGTACATGTGTACACCAAAACAGAATCACATTGGACCAGCAACTGAGGGTATATACAAAGGCAATCGTATAGTGTTTTTTTTTTCTTAAACTGGATTTTCTTAAATTGAAAACAGCATCAACATCGGGTAGTTTTCAAATATTGGTGTGTGGATTGCATTTATACTATCACTCAATGGTTCATGCACATAGCATACATATACACATGCAATTACGATAAATTCATTACCGGAGTTAATTTACATATTATTTACTTTATGTAGTAAATGTTGTCATGAAATTTTAGAAACCTTGTTGTCAACGTCCGATCAAATGCAAACGGATTTAGGGCAATAATAACTCAACACTGGTTTACAATTAGTTTGACCAGGCGGAAGGCCCAGGTCACGTGTGAGCACCACTCACATGTAAACATGACCAGAGGGACCGGAAGTTCATAGTTAAATATAAATAGGCTGCATAAACCGGTCTCAATATAAAATTTAACGGTGCCACACTTAAAATTTATTGTTAAAACATGGTGATCATCAAGAAGGCATACAACGGTGGTGTATTACCTGACTCATAGTCATCAGTAGTTTTCGGCCCTGGTAATAAGTTCAAAAGAAAACACTGAAAGTTCCTCAATAATACCAATAGTCCTGGCGCACACAAATTCCTACAGTCTCTTGAATCGTTCTACAATTTCTAGTATACATACAAACATTAGCATAACCAAAATACCATAGAAATCCTATCAGGGTTAAAAGGCAGTAAAGGCAGAACAGTTGATCAGAGGGACCCGAATCACGGTCTCATCCAAAATACTTAAAACAAACCAGAACGTCAAAGCGTGGCTTGTCACGCCAAGCGTGTTAACCAAATCCGATCAAAGTCATAAAAATGGAATTCAAAGTGAACTTGGTACGCATGTGATGTCACGATATTAAGGGTTAAGGAATAATTTAACCGGTAATAACATAAAAAGTACCCGTATATTTTCTAGAATATTAAAAAAATTACTAATGCAATACAAATAAAATGTGAACCGCTCTCATTGATTTTAACACTCAGTAAACGTTGTTTTGAAAAAAGCTAACAATATAAAATCTTTACAGATTGTGATATATTCCTTTCCATTGCAGCGGACACTGGATGTGTACAAGATGGATATTGAACGGGCCGAGCACAGAGTTATCCCAAATATGATACAAACTGGAGAGTTTCGACAAATCAGACAATTCTGTTTTGAACTCCATTTTCAATTTTACAGGGAGGAAGCTATCTTAGAAGTTTACGTTTTGATAAAGTCTCTGGAAAAGGAGGGCTTACGTTTGTTCTATACTCATTTCAACCCATCGTGCACCAAGCTACCACATGATAGTCCGGTCGCTCAGACAGGGTGTGTTGGAATGTGTTATGTCAATTTAAACTTCATCACAAAAAAGCCCTGAAAATTGTAGAAAGCTGGTTATCACACCATGCCAAGAATAACTGGGCGTTGTTTGTATTTCAAAGTTCTCGTTTCAATATATGAAGATCAAATAAAGTTTTTGGAAGCACCGAAAGAAGCCACATTTATCAATTCTTCTGGGAAACGAAATACCTAAGTTAGAATGAATTAAAAGTAAATATATGTGATCCACGTACTTGTTCGTTATTAAGTTCTTGCATATATAGTTTACTCTTTAGGAATATGTTTGTAAAACTGGAAAAACAGCTAAACATATGGAGTTTGTATATATACGACTTGTGTGCATATGTGTTTTCGAAAATAACTAATTGAAACGTACTTTAAACCCAACGTAAAGGATTTACTAATATTTTCTTATATTTTGCAAATAATAAGAATAGTTAAAAGTGGTATTTGGTGCATGGGCTTGACTTCATGTTCCAAAAGAAGCTTTTTTAAGTTTTCATGAAAACAATTGAATTAAAAAAAATAATGTATCTTGATATAATTTTCACCAGTTTCCTAGTTACTGAGCAGAAGGTCAATTTTGACATTGGAACATTGTTTTGTCGAATGAATTTGTTCTACATAATCAAATAATTTTAAACAATTAAACATAACTGGTAAAATTATGGGTCAAACTGTACATGTTTATCGTTACAATATAAAATAAATAAATAAATAAAAATGACGGGGTCTACTTGTTTTCCTGTGTGGACAAGTGATTATCCCCCCCCCCCCCCACTGCTCTTACATAATTGTACTGTTAACTTAACACTAGATCTTATTGCAGTTTTCATACGTTGTGAGCAGACGATTCGAGCATACGATCGAAGCAGGAGCAGACACATTTCCTGGGACGGACCTTTCGTCTGTGGTATACAAGGCCTACTTGAACCTTTCATACTACACGTCTTAAGACACGCTTTCACGTTAAGCCTTTCGTTAAATCTAATCCATTTGGAAGCCTATATATGTGACAGAAAAATATCTGTTCTGTTTAAAAGTCAGCTTCAGGCACGTTTAACAAAATATAAAAAAAATATCGATATTTGTAAACTCTACCGCGATATGCAATATGCAGCCAGGTGGCTGACCTGAGGACCAGCTTTCATCCATCTTCTCAATGCTGAAGGAACTGCAGTCACACCAACTGCTCCCCCGTCACCTTTGATGACAGCATTGGCCTGGTCAATAGCCATTTAAAAAAAAATTCCCGATTTACTTGTGAACAGCAAACTTTCCACTCTCATATTCCTGGGCTAGCTGGGGATGTTTCTCTTTGAGGGTCACAATGTCCCTGAGATGGGTATGGACCCAGCATGCATAGTTAATGTTGTTTTTGTCAAAGAAGTATGGGATGAGCTCAGCCGATACCTACATGTTACAGGCAGTACAGGTTAAAATTAGCACCCTGGATGCTCGGATAAGTAGTAGGATCACCAGTTCCATGGACAGCACCAAATTCAAGAAATGAAACTGAGGGCTTTGCAGCTTGCGGCTATCACACAAGCACCAAACTCAACACTTCCTCAAGGTTGTCAGATGTCTCAATGTAGTAGTCGTTGTAGGCTGCCTTCAAAGGTGGTAGAGACTGCATGCGGTTATCTAATGGGCCTGGCGTGTCCTAGTAATGCTTGCTGCTAATAGTAATGCTTCTGCAGTATCAGAGGAAGCCACTCCTGCCTCAACCAGGGCCCCTGTCCAGCCAAACTCCTGCAGAAGCGTTCCAATTGACTCCAGTGCAGCCAACTCAATGTGTAGGCCTTCAAACATCATGACACACTTTTCCTTACCATACTGCTCATACCAGTGCCACTGCATTTGACTCACTTATGCATAAATAGGCTGGTCAACAATCATGACAGTTATCTGGCCTCGATTCAGGAATGACACATTCTCCTTTACTTTTTCCATGACATGTCTGATCATAGCAACCTACAGGGCTAGATCTCGAAAGAGAGGTAACATTGCTGTTATGCTAACCCCAGCTTCAGGCACTGTGGGCTGACCAGGTCAGATTCACTGCCCCATCTATTTCTTTAGTCACACTGACTTTCTTCAGCCACTTATACTCCAGTGCCAGTTGTGGTCCTAACAGAGTGGTGCCTGGATTTATCTCCACAGCAAGGCTCTCTGGTGGAGAAGGATTCTTCCTGGTGGAAAAGGCTTGGCGTATTTTAGTGAAGGAATCAGGCAGTTCTGGAACTGTCTTCACTTTCCGCTCTACATATCTTAGAGGTCTACGGTGTTTGCCCTGGTGGTCTTTATTCGGGTGTTGGAAAGCTTAGATGCTGGTGCAATGGAAAGAGGTGGTTGTAATTGTTGCAGTCGGGTTGTGATTGATGTTGTTTATGGCTGTTATGGTGAAGAACCCTCTCCGAAAACTTGTGGTCAGACCATCCAAGCCTTTTTGTTTACTGTACTTATTTACTGTTGTATCTCCAAGCTGTGCAGATATTTCCAGTACTCTGTTATATGAAATACTAAGGCCATGTTAATGAAACATTTTTACAAGCGTCCTCTTCCTGGTCTTGGCATATATGGACATTCCACGTCGACAAGAAATGGTGTTTCCCGATCTTTGGAATGCCTGTGAATTGATGCTCCTTCCTTATATCTTGCATATTTTGCAACTGCAAGGTCGGACTTGGAGGCACCAAATCTCAGTGGTGATTTGAAGTCAGCTCCTTGTTTAACTATGCCCATCAACTGAAGTAGGCTGGGGCAAGGCCACTTCAATACATCTCTCATGGAAGGTTCTATCAAAGGAATACTTGTGGTCCAGCATGTGACCCCTTAAGATCCTGGCTGCTTTGGCAAGTGTCATGGCATCAGTGTAATCAGAGGCTTGTGACAGGGAAAGCCTACATCTTTTTAAAAAAACAGCAGGACATCTCTTCCCTTCCTGTAAGCTTCCAGCTCATGTATTTCGGGCAACAGCTTGTCCTTCAGTTTGGTGGAGTTAATATCAGGTGTCTACTTCTCTGGCTGTTCCAGAAGCTGTCTGCACAGTTTGACCATATCTGTAATCCTGAACATTGCAGGTCCCTCAAAGCTTGATTTGGTCTCCACTATGTAGGTTACTAGCTGTTAAAAAGTCAGTGGGTAGATATCCTGGCTGTGGCTCTGCTTCCTCTTTTCTACATTTCTCAGGTAAGCTCTCTCTCTCTCTTTCTCTCTCTCTCTGTTTCTCTTTTACAAGCTGTCAAATATGCAGAGTGATACTTCAATCCTATGACTGAAAACCTTGAGGCTCAGCCCTTCTCTTTCCTGCCCTGTCCAATTTGATGTTATTTCATATATATCGGCAGCTCTAGTGGTACTGGGCCTTGTTCCTCCTCAGTGTTTCTTTTATTCCACCATCCTCCTCCAGTCTGGCTGGATCCAGAAGAATGGGCATTTTATTGAGGGCAGGGAACACGGGGACATTGGTCGCAATCATAGTGTAGCAATCTTGTTCAGATGAAAAACCTGTAGGTGGGGATTTCAGATCCTCATTGTCCTTGATGTCTTGGCAAAAACCATATTTTCTCCAGTCAGATTTCCATTTAGACGACTGTGGAGCTGAACTTGCCATCTTGCAGTACTTAAATGGTTATAGGTTTAAAAGAAAAGAAATCAGGTTTCGGCTTCTTTCACGTTGAAGGTCAAGATCAAGGGAACAAGTTTTAAAACTCCTTCGAGAGCTTTCAAAATAGATTTGTGTGTCAGAATATATTGAAATAAATCAACTAACGTAAGTTTGGCTTATTTGTCCTTGAATATTAAGGTAAAAGTTAAATGTTTCAACCTCACCCAGTAAAGTCATATGAATCCAAGGTTTTGGAGTAAGGTAGGTGAAGAGTAAGGTCAAGGTCACAAATTCTCGAACTTGTCCGAACTATTGATAAAAACAATTTGTCTGTCAAATATGAGAACTAAATAAGCTATATTTGATAATTTATGGGGATCACAAGAATTTCTAAATATTGCTTGTTTGACCTTGAAGATTAATGGTCAAGGTCACAAGATTTTAGCATCATCCGGGATCTAAACAAATAAACAACTTGTGTGTCAAATATAGAAACAAAATATGCAATATTAAATAAATTGTAGGTTTTACAATAATCCTAGATTTCCGCTGATTTGACTCTGAAAAGTAAGACCAAGGTCACCAGTTTTATGTCATGTCCAAGATCATGGCATGGCCAATTCATATACAGACTTTCGGGAAAAAATATCAATTACCTCAACATTTATGGATATTAATAAAATCCTAGATTTTAGCTGATTTGACCTTGAAGGTTACTGTCAAGGTCACCATTTTTTTAGTTTAATAGGATTAGGCCAGGTTTGGTTAAAATATTGATACCTTAAAAACAAATCTTACTCAGTGTGGCTCAACATTTTGGAACTTTGCTATTTACAAAGCAAAACAATTATAAACTTATCTAAATTACCAAAGATGTAAAGCACATAGCAGGTTATAACATATGTTTAAACATGTTGCAAATATTCACAGTCGTACCTTAATTTCAGAATATTTCAAAAGTTACATTCAATATCAACAAAGTACATTCCAATAGTTAACATTTAAAAAAATCAAAGAATCGACTGACAATGTTAACCTACTTCTGTGAATATCTGAGCTTTAAGCCTGTATATAGAAGACATATTAAACCTATAAAAGTCAGAACCACGCTTCGAAGCCATGTTTAGAGCGGATTTAATCAAATTTTTTATGGTAAACTTGACCAAGCAGTGTCCAGTTATGAGAAATTCAAATATTACATGACATGTTTGCTCAAGGTTGCAGCCCCTTTAAAGAATTGTCCATAATGGCGGCCATCTTGAAACATTATTAACATTTACTTATCTGTAAAAAAAATTTGAATCTACTAACATTAAATAATAATTTGATGGGAGTTCCACCTGCTTCCGGTTCAAACGTTGGAAATAGGGATGTCATATTGGCGGCCATTTGGAAAAATGGAGGCCATCTTGGAAATTTCCATAATTTTAATGGCCATGCCTTTAATTTTCATCTGGGTAATAAAAAGAGCCTTTGTACCAAAATCCATTCTTGCATCACCGTTTGCACTTTTTTTCGGTATCCCGCCTCAGTCATATTGCTATAGTCCATACAAACAGGCATGCTAGAGTATATAGAGTATATAGAGTATATAGAGTAATCTTAGTGGATTGTTTTTTAAACCAAGGCAAAAAAAAAATACAAAGAAAGCTTCTGAGAGATTTTAGAGCTCACAATTTGGAATCTACATGGTCAAAAATGCATTATGTGATCCCAGAATCATTCATATTTGCCAAGTCTGTGCGTATTTATTGCAAAACGTAATATTTGTGTACCCGATGCCGACCATCATAAAAATCGGTCGCCATCTTGGATTTCAAGTGGCCCGCCTACTTTTTCAAAAGAGTAATGTCTAAGAGGTACCCTAGCCACGACAACATGACACGCAGGCCTTCGGAAATAAACTGATAGGGCCTAGAGTAATGATGGAAGTCACAACAGTAAGCCCATTCTAAGGGTCGTATAACAATATTTGCTGTCTGGTATTATTTGGCATCAAAGTCTTATATGGTGGTATTATATGTGCTTCATATCAACAAAAAAAATGATAAGACAAAAATAATTACATTTATTACCTCCATTCATCACTTTTTAACCTGTTCACGAGAAGCGGTTCTTTTGGTTCTAAACTGAAGGTGTCATGGCGGGGTCGAGTATGTAAACTTGGAAGTCGGAAGCCGGAAACCAAGGATCTTTTTATAATAAAGCAGTTTACAGCATAAACAAAATGCTAACGCTTCAATACCGTTTTGCTTTTTCCGATAGAATCAGGCCTTTACTATCATTCTTTGAAGACTCATAGTTATCCAATCTCGAATTTGAAAGTTATGTCCGATTTTGTGCTCGGAAACCATCTCAGAAGTCACTCAGAAGTGCTGGGATGTATTTATACTCGTAAGTCACTAGACGCACTGGTTAACTTGTGGTCAGATAAAAGCCACAGTCCAAATGCAGTTTCATTAAAATAATAGTTGCACGCATATATTTAAAATGCTTATGCATGATTCTGCTTTTAATGAGTGTATCATGCAATACATGATACATAATAAGAAAATATGTTCTTTTTTTTGTAAATTTCATATATATATGTGTGTGTGTGTATTACCACGTAATATATTTCACCCTATGATATATGTTAATAAAAACAAGTGCCATGTTTTTGTTAAAGAAATTATAATAACAAGGGGAGGGTATGGGAGGGGGTGTTATGACCGAGAAGAGTGTGATAACGGAAAGACTCCCTCACTCAATATACTAGTATATTTTTTATGCTTTCTCAGTGGGGTAAGTCACAGAGTTGTTGTAAATCACAAATCGCAAACTTATGAACTGGAAAGAAATTGAAAAAGTTTGAAAGAAGGAGTTAAAAACTCCTTAATAATTAAGAATTAATCTTAGTTTAAAAAAAAATTTGCTAAAACATACAAATCGATCGGATTTTATAATCGAACATGTATTAGTATGTTATACATTATCTGGACTGTTATATCCCTTTTCTAAGATTATTTTAACATTTGTTTTTTAATATCGTATAACTCTAACATGTTGAGGAATATTACGTTTAAGTTTTTTGTGATACATGTGTAGCACGGGGAAATAAACCCCCATGTTTTTTTCATTGTTTTGTCTGTCAATCCGGATTGACACTCAAGTAAAGTCCCTCCAGGTAAAGGGTCATTTAACGGTTTCCCTTGCGTAGTATGGCATGCATACGTGGCCGGCGAAAACCCTTGGATAAAGAATACGATGTTTTGTCGGACCGATTTTGGGGTGGATTGGGCAATGAGGCGTGACAGCTCCGGAACGACCACGATTTCTCGAAACTGTCACGTCAGTCCAGCCTTGCTCCTCTTGTTGGCAACAAGCTGACGACGGTCTTTCTTCTTCCAGGTAGGAACCGTATATAATTGCCCCGATACATTGAAGTGAAGGAATAATTATTATTAATGAATGTTTCAAGGCCTAGAAGGTCAGTTTAATCCCAATATATTAGTTTCGCATTTCTTGAATGTTTAAGAATACATAGAATATGTCTGTTTTCCCATGCGTATCCTATATTTTTAAGAACTAGAACAGTCAGTTTTCTTGTTTAGGCATCTCGTATATTGCGCCCATTTATATGTTGGGTCAACTGCAAGGGTTTAGTATAAATTTCCCAGTCTATTTTCCTTGAAAATCGGCCATTCGCCCCAGTAGGCTGGTAAGCACGTGTCTCGTCTCTCTCTCTCTCTTCTCCCCCCCCCCCCCCCCGCTGCAGGAATATCTTTAGCGTCCGTTTCGGTCGGTATGCCGTCAACCGTTCACACCAGGGGTTATTCCAGCCACAACTAGTAACTAGTCCTTCAGTGACAGAACCGCCTGCCACGTATTATTATAGATAATTATATTTTTTTTCTCTCATAAATATATAAATAAATTTAGTCCGAATGCATCGATTAAGCCAGTAGTCAACAGTACCGCCCACTGGCAGTCAAGAGTGAAACTAATGAACAAATCACTCTTTCATCCCCGCGTTTCGCATACGAGATGTATGTATTATTATTACGAAAGGTTTATGTTAATTCCTTCCATTGAAATTTCATCCAAAACTTTCTTATTATGTCTCTTCTTTCCAAAATAGTCCTCATTTTAAATGTTAAATATTAACGCGAAAGGTGCAAACAAATTTTTTATTATTATTAACAATTATTAATGACGGTTCAAGTGAATCCCTCAGTATAACATTTTACCAAGCGAATGAGTCAATTTAAAGTATTATACAGTCCTGTTAAACGATGCTGCTGGTGCTGCCATCTGACCGCCGAGGTTTGTACTAATCCGCCTTCCAGCTCCCCTCATAGTGAAATATCACTAAATTTTCAAATGCGCTATACGGGATATAGTTAACTTAAACCAGAACAATCAGTGGTATAATAAAGTAATATTTTATATTAGGAATTATTAGTTAAGTAGTGACAGCAGCGTAACATTGCTATTCTTCTACATTCATTTAAGAACAATAACATTACTGATACGAAAGTTTTCTCATTGAAGTGAGTTTCACAAGTGTTACGATAGATTTACTATGACAGCTCATGGAAACCCCAAATCCATGCTAGATAAGGTATAAGGCTTTTTAAAGATAGTTTTCGTTATCATGTCCCTACATGATAACGAACTGTCAATAATTTTAAAACAATTTAGACTAGGAAATAACTTACCTCTCGCTCATCGCCATCAAGCTGAGAATTTTTTTTTCTATTTTGTTGATGCATTTTTGTTTACCTTCCGCCAACCAAAGTAGTGCGCATAAAAGAGCACTGTACAAAGTGAGGCCGGTTTAGCTGTATAGATTCACGCCTCTAGCTCGCTTCCACGCCTCCATTTCACCTCGATGAGTAATTTGTTTATCCATATTCCATACATATCGCTCAGATCCTGATGTGTTTACTTTTGGGGCAGCTTAACTCCTAGCACGATTCCTCCTCGTTCAGCCCCTCATTGCACGAAGTACGCGCCAAAGACAGGTGCCTCATAGCCTCAAACCCTGCTACCCAGATTAATATATTTAATATGTGTAATCATGAAGTTTACATCATGCTAAGCCGGGAGTTTTTCCATTAGACTAATTTCACAGGGAATTATGAGACCCTACGTTTCTTTAGGGTCATGATCTAAGTGGTAGAAAGAAGATAGTATACGCCGTAGTCGATTGCAGACATTCTCCCTGACGGGCCCGCCATCTAACCTCCACGCAATCATTTATATTCGCTATAAATATTAAGAAGGCACCGAAACCCAATCTCCTTAAATTTAGAACGTTTATTACGTCATAAATATCCATAGTATACCTGATAAGGGAAACAGATCATTTAGATAGGTCCGTGTTAAGATTATTATGGTGTGAGGTCCGTATTAATGCAATGTAGAAGGATTAATTGTGAATTCATGTCATACTGAGATGGTTGCATTAATGGATAAGAGTAAAGTTATCATATACCATATGAAAATATTCAAATACAAGTGTATCTATGTAAAATAAGTGTATCTATGTATAATGTATAATCTATGTATAATGAGTGTATGAGCTATCTATGCGATTTAAGGTTAATATGTGTGAGAGATATGGAGCTTACACTACACATTCAGCCACAAAACTTAAAACTAAAATATTTGTAGATTAATATACGGATTAATTGTAAAGTGTAAAGAGCAAAATATCATATTGTAACCTATAATATCAGTTATATACAAAACATACGCAGTTTATATAATTCATTTAAATGTAGAGTCCAGCCTTGCTCCTCTTGTTGGCAACAAGCTGACGACGGTCTTTCTTCTTCCAGAAATAAAAGTTCATTCAACCACTTTCTTGTCTTGGGTTCTTCCTATGACGTGGGGGCGGACCTGCCTCACCCCCTGTCCGCGACAAATGTATGTATGTTGATGTTCCAATGATTTCCTACTATGATATGTTGAATTTTCCTGTTTGTTCAACTTATTGAAAAATATATAACTGTTTTATATTATATGACATGGTAATTTATAACTTTTTAAATGCCGTATTAGGGTTTATTATACCATATTTATTATTCAGTGGTGCATCCATAAAGGGGCGCAATCCCGTTCAGACGTAATATCTCTCATTTTGACGAGTTCTTTTCCCATTTATTCGTAATCAATTTTCGTTTCTTTTTCAGATTACCTTTTTATACCCTAACAATTTCATTATTATATTTATTACTTTCCAGTTCATCAGTTTTGGATATTAATAAACAACTCTGTGATTTATTCCACTTAGAGAGCATCCAAAAATATACTTGTATACTGAGAGAGGGAGGCTTTCCGTTATCACACTCTTCTCGGTCATAACACCGAGGAATCCCCCCCCCCCGCCCCCATGCATCGAATTACCATGCTAGTCAGTCACGGTCTCCCCACAGAACTCAGTTCGGGCTGGGATCGACCGTGAAAAATCTCACCGCTCCTTGGGTGATACTCGGACTCACGCACTGTGCTATGCTGTCCGAGCTTGTGCGCTAACACATTACAAAAGTCGGTTAAATGTAAAGATTGTCATAAGACTTAAACATATCAATTATTTTACAACGAGTATTACATTTAAAAGGTGACATTTTGCAAGTTATAAATGTATAGACTCGCATTTCATCATCGACATTAATATATTACGAACTATTGAATATTTTGACTTTCAAGTTATACCGTAATTTTATAGTGCCTTCCGAGTGATACACATCCCAGCAATTCTGAGTGACTTCCGAGATCGCTTCCGAGCACAAAATAGCCCACAACTTTCGGATTCGAGATTGGATAACTATAAGTCATCACAGACAGATAGTAAAGATCTTATTCTATCAGAAAAAGCAAAACGATATTGAAGCATTAGCATTTGTATATGCATTAAACTACTTTATTTATTAAAAATCATTGGTTTCCGGCTTCCGGCTTCCGACTTCCAAGTTTACATACACGATCCCGCCATGACACCTTCAGTTTTGAACCAGAAGTACCACTTCCCGTGAATAGGTACAAATGTGATGAAAAGAGGTTTTAAATGTAGTTATGATTGTGTTATAACATTTTTTCTTCGATATGAACCACATATAATACGAACATATAAGCTGTGATGCCTAATATTACCATATAGCAAATATTTTGATCCGACCCTGAGAATGGGCGTTCTGTTGTTACTTCCATCATGATTCTAGGCCCTATCAGTTTATTTCTGAAGGCCTGCGCATCATGTTGTCATGATTATGGTCCTCCTTAGACAGTACTCTTTTTGAAAAAGTACGCGTGCCACTTGAAATTCAAAATGGCTGCAGATTTTCAAGATGACCGCCATCGGGTACACAAATATTACGTTTTGCAAAAAATATGCACAGACTTGGCAAATATGAATGATTCTGGTATTACAGTATGCATTTTTGGCCATGTGGATTCCAAATCTGGGACTCTACAATCTCACAGAAGAATACGTTTGCCTTATTTTGGTACAAAGGCTTCTTTATTTTTACCAGATGAGAATTAAAGGCATGGCCAGTGAGAATTATGGGAATTTCCAAGATGGCCTCCATTTACAAAATGGCCGCCAATATGACAAATATATTTCCCATGATCGATCCGGAAGCAGGTTGAACTCCCATCAAATTATTATTTAATGTCAGTAGACTAAAATTATTTTTGACAGATACGTAAATGTTAATAGATGACCGCCTGTATTGACAATTCTTAAAAGTGAGTGCAACCTTGTGAAAACATGTCATGTTATATATCGATTTCTCATAATTTGACCGTGCCGAGTTCAATTTTACCATCAAAATTTCGATTAAACCCGCTTTAAACACGGTTCCGTGGTTCTGACTTTTACAGGTGTAATATGTCTTCTATATACAGGCTTACAGCTCAGATATTCACAGAAGGAGATTAATATTGTCAGTCGTTTCTTTGATTTTAAAAATGTTTAACTATTAAAATATACTTTATGGATATTGAATGTAACTATTGAAATATTCTGAAATTAAGGTACGACTGTGAATATTTGCAACATATTTTTAACCTATTTTGTAACCTACTATGTGCATCACATCTTTGGTAATTTAGGTAAGTTTCTTATTGTTTTTTGCTTTGAAAATAGTACAAGTTCAAAAATGTAGGGGCACACTGATTGAGATTTGAAGTTACTCGCAATTGTGCCACAGAAAACTTATTAAATACACTAAATGCAATAAACTAGAAATCTCTTACCGAAAGGGTAATTAAGGTTTCAACATTCAACCAAACCTGACAGCAAAACTTGTGAGATTTAACTAAATTTACCACTGTTTTACTGAAAGCTTTTCGAATGCTAACTAATACAAACACTATATCTCTATTACTTTAAAAGTAACAAAATTGTAAAATAAAATGGCAGGAGAAAAGACAAACAAGGAAACAAAAGGAAAAAAATTTCATGAGCTTTAGTTTATGTTGCCATGATAATTTTTGACAAAGATACAAGGAGAACAATGCTCAGGGTGTTTTGGCCTGGAGAGTGCTTAGTCAGAGCAATGAGTACCTGAACAAAATGTTACATTGTACCAGTTGTAGTTTACATTGTCCTACCCTATGAACTGTGCTGAAGTTTATACATTGTCTCACATTTTAATGAATCACATTTTAATGAACACTGAAACACAATGAAATCTGGTGCTGTCTATAAACATGTGATCCTACTACTTATCCGAGCATTCAGGGAAGCCAACTTCAACCTGTACTGCTAGGTATCGGCTGTACTCTTCCAATACTTCTTTTAAATAAAAAAACATTAACTACTCACGCTGGCTCCCTACCAGTCTCAGAGACATGGTGACCCTCAAAGAAAAACATCCCCAGCTGGCCAAGGAATTTGAGAGTAGAAAGTTAGTTGTTCCCAAGTCAATCGGGAGTTTTTTGTTTTTTTTTTTGAATGGCTATTGACAAGGCACATGAGCAAGCCAGTGCTGTCATCAAAGGTGATGTGGGAGCAGTTGGTGTGACTGCAGTTCCTTCAGCATTGAGGAGATGGATGATAGCTGGTCCTCAGGTCAGCCACCTGGTTGTAAAGTACGAAAGTCAAGAAGCTGACCCAACTTTTGAAGGAGCTGGGCAAACCTTTTCTAGAAGAGAGTGGGGATCCGCTGTCACTGGACATTAAGAACTTCGCTCATTCCAGTGCAGTTGAACTGCTTAACACACATTATGATACGGGCAGAACTTGTTCCCAGCAGTTCATGGAGGGCCTGCAAATGAGGAAGTGACCACCTTCTATGACCCAATCAAGAAAAATGGGAAGGACTTCTTCAGACAGGAACCAGCCTCTGCTGATGCTTCAAAGCAGCAAGTGCTGAAGACGGACTGCAAGCTCTTTTCCAAGCTGTTTGTCTCATGCCAGAGCAGAGAATGTGACCTGTAGGAGATCTTTCGTCATGCGAACTAGCAGTTCCCTGCTGTCTTGAGTGAAGACGAGAAGCTCTATACCCGTCAGAAGTCTCAGCTTGCAGCCATCCTTGAGAGCCATGTTAAGAAACCTGATGTGGAACCAGAGGCTGACACGATCATCAGCACTGGTGAACAACCTGTCACCACGAAATTCAAATACTTTCGAAGACTACACCATTATGGATATGCTCCCCACAGTAAAAGCACTCTCCACCAAATACAAGAGACTTAGTCTTTGATGTCTACCATCCATCGAGTCTCAAGGCTGAAACCAGTTTAATGTACGGACGTGGAGTAAGACAAAGTGACAAACAAGGACAAGTGACAGAGAGAGTGACAACAAAACTGAGCTGTTCAGGTTCCTGACTGACATGATTGCACAGATGTCTACACCCAACTTGGTCATTGTGACAAAAGAACAAGATGTTGCCAGCAACAACAAGCTCAGCTTGGATGGGATTGCACCATGTAGTGATGAGGAAGCAGACACATGCGCCCTTGTACATGCCAGGGATGCAATGGAGGAGCAATCAGTGTTCTGCCTTTTCTTTAAGACACTGGTCTGCTGCAGTTGTGGATGGCCTTTGGCCAAGGGTTAAACCTGATATAGTTTCCTGTACATGACCTGTACCACTCCATAGGACCGGGTAAAAGCATAGGATTACCCTACTTTTATGCCTTCACTGGTTGCGATCTTGTGTCAGGCTTCCGCAGCAAAGGGAAGAAATCAGCATGGCAAACCTGTCACATGTGTTGAGGCTTCTGATGTGTTTGCAAAGCTCAGCCAGTACCCACCAACAGTATATGATGATAATCTGGAGGTCCTGGAGGAGTTTGTGGTGACAATGTATGACAGGTACAGTACATTTGCATGTGTTGATGATGCCAGGCTGGACATGTTTGCTCGGAAGCAGAGGTCTCATGACGCAATTTCTCCAACGAGGGCAGCACTATTCTAGCATACAAAACGTGCTGTCTATCGCCAGGAAGCATATGGAGTCAGTCAACACTACGCCAACCAGAAACACAGAACTCTGCTGACTGGGGATGGATAAAGAGTGGGGATACATGGACAACACTTCCACCTATTGCAGATAATTGCCAACAGCTGACCAAGTGTGGATGTAAGTTGGAATGCCGTGGTAGGTGCAAATGCTACCAATTCTGTATGGCGGTTACCTCCACACAAAAAATCTTTAAAAATACAGTTTTCCGTTCTAATAATACAAATATTTCGTAGCATATGTAGTAGTCTATCTATATAGACCATGTAGCTGCAAATGTGACGGTTAGGTCAAGTTTAAATTCATCTGGATGACAAGCACGCCTAACCTGGTATGGACTGATTGAATTGAAGTTTGCTGATGAATATAGCTTAGTTAAGCAAGCATAAACAAATTTAGGCGGTTATCTCGACCAAAAAAATATCGTAAAAAAATCCAGTTTTACATTCTAAAAATACAAGTATTTCGTAGCATATATCCTGGTCTATCTTTATTTTTCACCATTTTTGCTAGATTGATAGTCAGGAGCCCATTAGAAGGTAAAGAAGTGACTTGTTAGCTTCCTCGTCGTCCAAAACCTACTTTTAGACACCAATATCATCCAAATTGATCAAAGGGTGAGATTCTGTGGTAAATATCCGCATGGCGGCCATCTTGAAAAAAATGGGCAGCCATCTTGATTCTCGAGTGGCCCGGGTTTTTTTTCAAAAGAGTACTGTCAAAGAAGTATTTGTGCCAAATTTGGTGCTTATCACCATTTCAATTTTTTTTTAGCTATCTGCTGCACTAAGTATACCACAGACGAAACGTCCGTCCCAGAAAATGTGTCCGCTTCTGCCTCGATGACATATTGGTATAGGACAAATATATCAATACAACAAATAGAAAGAAAGCGGTCATTATAATTAATCATTTATTAATATTCTCTCCTCACATCGTATGAAAACTGCAATAAGATCAAGGGTCAAGTTAACAGTACAATTGATTAAGAACAGGGGGGGGGGGGCAGCTGAGTAAAAAAATTCACTTGTCCACATAGGAAAACTAGTAGACCCCGACATTTTATTTATTTTTTTATTGTAACAATAAACATGTACGGTTTGATCCATAATTTTACCAGATATGTTAAATTGTTTAAAATTATATGATGTAGAGCAAATTCATTCGACAAAACAATGTTTCAATGTCAAATTAACCTTTTGCTCATTTACTTGAAGGCTGGTGAAAATTTTATAAAGGTACATTAATTTTTTTTTAAATTCATTTGTTTTCATAAAAACATGAAATCAAGCTTATGCACCAAATACCACTTTTAACTGATCTTATTACTTGTTAATGTTCAAAGAAAATATCAGTGAATCCTTACGTTGGGTTTAAAGCACGTCTGAAATGTTATTTTCGAAAACACATATTCACACAAGTCTTATGTATGCAAACTCCATATATTTAGCTGAAGTATGAATATTATAATCACTTTCCAGTTATACAAACATATTCCTAAAGAGCAAACTATAAATGAAAAAAATAAATAACGAACATGTACGTGGATAACAGATATTAATTTTTAATTCATTCCTACTTAGATATTTCGTCTCCTAGATGAATTGATAAATGTGGCTTCTTTCGGTGCCTCCGAAATCTTTATTTGATCTTCAAATGTTAAAACTAAAACTTTGAAATACAGACAACGCCCAGTTATTCTTGACATGGTTTAATAACCAGCTCAGACGCAGTCTTATAAAAATAACGGACCACTGTGGTAAATCAGGGGCTTCTTATCATGACGCGTTGAGAGAAGAGTTCACTTGCCGTACAAGAGCTTGTTTAATGCTCTGTAAAGACTATTCGGTGAAGTTGAAGTTTAATGATTATCTTTCACTTATATGATGTCCCATTCGTCCTCAAGGATTTTTTGGGGTGTTTTTTACTGACCTAAAAAGCCACTCGTGGCACTCGACCACACGGGCTTTCGACCTTCATCGGTTGTGTACGAACGCTTATGTACATGAGTAACCCTGGAAACAGTATTAAATATGCTTTAATCCTATTTGAATTTCAAGTCCCGACTTAGTGACGATTTGTGCTGATCTTATCTTAGTTTTTTGTTTTGCATTTTTTGTGGAAAATGTCAACAGTTTTCAGAACTTTCTTCTAATGAAGTTTAAATTGACATAACACATTTCAACACACCGCGTCTTAGCGACAGGACTATTATATGGTATCTTGGTGCACGTTGGGTTGAAATGAGTGTAGAACAAACGTAAACCCTCCTTTTCCAGAGACTTTACCAAAACGTAAATTCCTGAGATAACTTCAGCCATGTAATACTTAAAATGGAGTTCAAAGCAGAATTGTCTGATTTGTCGGAACTCTCCAGTTTGTATCATATTTGGGATAACTCTGTGCTCGGCCCGTTCAATATCCATCTTGTACACATCCAGAATCCGCTGCAATGAAAAGTATAGATCAAAATCTGTATAGATGTTATATTGTTAGCTTTTCTTCAACACAACTGTTTTACTGAGTGTTAAAATCAATGACAGCGGTTAATATGTTATTTGTATTGCATCAGTCTTCTTTTATTAGTATTCTAGAAAAAAATACGGTTATTTTTATGTTATTACTGGTTAAATGATTGCTTAACTCTTAATCCCGTGACATCACATGCGTACCAAGTTCACTGGGATCTCATTTTTATGACTTTGACCGGAATTGATTCACACCTTGGTGACGACCCACGGTTTGGCGTTCTGGTTTTTTGGAGCATTTTAGAGGAGTTCAGAAGTGTTTCGGATCCCTCTGAACAACTGTTCTGCATTTTACTGCCCTTAACCTGTTTTCTGACGAAATGTTTTTTAAATGCACTTAATGATTTAATATTCCATCTTGTAATGTTTTCGTGTGAGAAAGGTGAAATGAAGTATAACAAAATAGATACTGTGAATTTTCATTGATAACCAGTGATGATGATCTTAAGCTAATCACAATTGATGAACCCCGAAATAAGGTTACAAAGGTATTTGTTCAAATCACTTTCAGGCGACATTCTTACGTCACACATGCGTCTTGTCTATGGCGCCGTCGTGTTTGCAGTCTTCATGGACTTTAGTCAACACCGTCACCTGGTTCATAGTATAAGTCCTATTAATTTCCCATTCCTATTCAAAGTATTATAAATCGCCACACTACCGTATTTGATGAAAGTTGAATGTTAGTAGATAACGGGATAAATATGAAATAGATATCACAAAACAGTAGGTAACCGAGTTGTGGTGGTGGAATGGACAAGACTGTTTAAAACAAAAAGATATATCAGTATAATGTTCCCCAATATTTTCAATGCGTCCCCAGGGCCAAGAACAAGAAAACAAAGTGTCGATACATGTAAGTCCGACTGAATTATTACACTAATAACTGAAGCTCGGATGTTTTTATAATTGCATTGGGAGGAAAAATTACATGGATACACTTTTCTTTTGGAAAAGTGCTCTTTGAGCAGGAAGAGGGAACAAGGATAAATTAATTGATGATGGTTGTCTCGGTACCTCCTCATGTTTTAGCATCTTCTTAATGCTCTCCACAGTCTTCATCTTCCATCCTTTATCGAGTGTTTCATTTCTGTCCCACACTCCCAGTTTATGGAACCAGACCTGCTCTGCGTGTTTGTGGTCCTCTTTTTTCATGCTTCAATATATAAATTAATCAACTGATTTTCGGTTTCAATAAACAACTGATAGGGTGCTCTATGGTAAGGATCTGTATAGTTATATAATATAGATAAATTCTATAAGACATGTTTACTACTACGTTATTTCGTGCAACATTTCGTTTGCCCTCATCAGGTAAGACTGTCTGCCATCAAGGATTATTCATGCCGGACCAACTACTCAAATGTGGGCCGTTATGAACATAACTATTTCAACAATCAGACAGTCTTACCTGATGAGAGTCACCTGTTGACTTTACCCCCTTTGGTCTAAGTCGAATTTACAGAGATATATTAAAACTAGAGCCAGGCAATATGCTCATAATTCTGAAAAAAAAATTAATTGGCGGTCGCAATTTTGAGTCATTAATTAGAGATATAACACTATATATCTTGGACTAAGAAAAATGTTCGTAATCTGGGGTGGTCGTAATTGTGGGGTGGTTTCATTGTTTTTCGAAAGAGACACAAAACTATGGGAACAATAGGGGTTTGCATATAAAATCCGTTTATTATTGATATATAAACAGCGATTCCTGATCATGTGATCTCACCTGGGGTCAAATGAGTGCACCTCACATTGGAAGTTCTCAGCCACAGCATCGTCAAAGGAGAAGTCATTATGGATACTGGACAGCGGAGAAAGAAATATTATATACAAGTCACTTTATATAAATGTATTACCACATATACCAACAGATGGAAAATATTAATTCTGTCTGTGATATGACTATATGCGATTATTAAGCCTTCTGATTTCGGGATGCTCTTTAGGCCTACATGAGGAAAAGATGAGCCAAAAACCCAGAATAACCTCCCGGTAAAGCTTTGTTATGACTCTCCGTGGTTCAATCCAGGGGCAACTATACAGGGGACGCAGAAACTAAAGGTAAGCCAATATCCATTATATATTTTCGGCTAGGGCGATTGATTAAATATTCATAGTCTACATTAATGTGTGATATAGAATCTATTTCTGTATTTGGCAGTCCTAAACAAACATAGATGATTCCTCATGAGGACTGACGTTTATAATAATAATAATTAAAAAAAAGCACCAATTTTTTATATTCGTTTAGCATGGCAATTTTAATATAATTACAATATATGGAAACCACATAAAAGCATTCATGATTACCAATTTAAAAAAAAGAAATAATCATTCCCCCTTTCGAAATTAATTCATGTGTTCCACAACATAGACATTTCGGAAATCACGATATTGGGCCTCACCAAGCCTTTATACAGAAATTTTTCAAGTCCTAAAGATGGCAGCACTTTCGGCCGGTGTTCCAGATATGGCGGGCCCAGAAGGCGATATACACTTCGTCAAACAAAACACTCAAAGTCTACTTATTATCCAACATTTTGTATGTATGTACAGAATATCATATTCCAACGATCTAACTGTGCTGTTAAGTATGTGATAACAGGACGCTTAATAGGCGTTTTATCCGATTAACCAAATTGGTGATTTAACCGAATGGGCCACTGAAAGCTAGCCTAACAAAATTGTACGGATAAATACATATTCAAAAGCAGCACCAAAGGCATCGTTACTTTTACTGAAGATGCTCGATTGTGTTTATTTGGTCACCGAGGTCGGTGTCTATAAAATACTCCCGGTTAGGAGACGTGTCTCTGACAAGCAAGTATAGAATAAGTCTTGAACCGGGATGTATATTATTTTCCGAGGGGTCTGTAGTTAATAGTTGTTATTATTGAACTATTTATATTTTTCGCGATCATATAAAAATAGAGAAAAGCATTCGAATTTTCAAATGACTACACCCATCACATTATTGTTGAACTGCTTTCCTCAGGTAACAGGTATGTAATTAAACAAACACCATGAAAATATCTGCCAACACCAACATTGAAAACAAAACACTAACTTAACAAGATACAGGACACAGACATCCGAATTATTTTATGAAAAGGAACTGATGCCGCATTTCAGTTAATAAGAAATCAATTTGGATTGTGTAGTTTGTTTAAATAAAAAAGACAGTTTTCTTACAATAGGGTGTTTTCAGTTCGAACATGGCCTGATATTATTACATGTTGAAACATTTTGCAATATTGACAGTCTGAGTTAACCATTTGTAATTATGATATGTCATAATTACTAGGATTATTAAAATCAAAGTGTAAAAACACATACCCAAAGGAATATACTAGACAATCACCTTTCTTCGGAACAATCTCTTCATCAAGGCAAATATTCCATCCACCGTCACCCCACTTACCGAGCCGCTGAATGGCCCGGCACATGTAGGTGGGCGTGGCCAAATACCTGGTGGGTAAAAGACCATCAATGTGAAAGAACTATTCTTCTGTTAGGTATCTATTAATGACTATCCATTGATTCCAATGACTGATATAATATGTAGATAATTTATTATAGCTTGTATTATATTATAATATATATACTTTTTTATTATTCCAAACAAATAGTACAAACAATAAATTACTTTGTACATTTATAATACATATATATATATATATATATATATATATATATATATATATATATATACGATATAATCATCCATACAAATGTATTTTACTGTGCTTCAGTAAGACAAATAATTGGCTAATTTTAAACGTTAGGTTAATTATTAAAATATTTTGTTTATATAAAGCAAGCATACTAAACATGAGCTCTGGTATACGTGTATGCCCTTAGGTTTATGATGAAAGAAATGTAGATAAGATATTTTGTATGGCTTTGGTATACGTGTATGCTCTTAGGTTTATGATAAAAGAATTGTAGATAAGATATTTTTATGGCTCACGCGGAGGTAAGCCTTGCCCTTGTTATTTTATTTGTGATTTTTTTCAGAGCCGAGCTTTCATAAGAAAACTTTGTGAAATGTTATACTTTGTTTCTTGTTCGCTGATTGGTGATAATGTATAAAGACAATTTACAAATACAATTAAGTTGATATCCCGCGAAACATTGCATTTTTGAATCATGTCACAAAAGTAGTAAAAGCTTAATAAATGACACAGCTATACTCAGTTCCATCAACATGTCTCAACCCGCCTTTTAGAAAAAATTTTCTTCAAACTTTATATTTTTTTCAATAATTTCATAGAAAATTACATATGGAACTGACTGCCTAATATGACAATTAACAATTATTAGAATAATATAATAAAATATTAATAAAATAAAAGAATATAAACAGATGAATGCCATATTGATAATATGGATGATCTGAGTGTTAAATTAATAAAATATATATAAATAAATTAAATAAAGAATGTGATATAGACAGATTTCAGCATTGATTACATACAGCGATCTCGCCCTTCTTTTAGGACTGCCTGGTATAAATTCAAGGTAAATTCAGGTATGCAGTTCTTATCTCTTTGACAAGGGCCAAATTGTTAAAAACCAGACTTCATCTTAAAATAGCTTTGGAAGACTCTGCAAAGACTAGACTTAATATGTTTCAATTTGCCCTGAAAGAAGAAAAGAGAGAAAACCAAGTAGTCATAACAGATTTGCTTGACAAAAGATGCTGTTATTTTCGCAGGGGTCAATCTGCTTAACTCAGGTTTTCTCGCAAAGAGAAAGGTTTTATTTATGTCTTTTAAACACACCTTTGTCTTCTTCTAATAACTTTGTACCAGACTCAAGCCGAGAGCAGGCCTAAATACTATTGGTACAGTTGTGGCGTTATAATTATTAAGGTGTGTTTCCACGTACGCGTATATGCGTATGTGCGCATATGCGTGAACTGGCAGACTAATTTATTTGTACAGTGGATCGAGCAGTCCTTCCAAATTAAGATGGTGAAGTAACATCATTTTACTTCAAATCTCTAAGTTCACGAACATCCTATGCGTAAAAAAGTTCACGCATATACATTGACGGACATATGGAAACACCCCAGTTACAAGATCAAATGAGGAATTTTTCACGCATGTACGCATATATGCGCACATGGAAACAGTCCTTTAGCATTGTAGCACCCACATGACACCGGTGTTGAGTTACCTGCCCGACTGTCACCTTTTTACAACAATACCCCGGGAGTCTATTCTTGATGGGGCGAGGGTCCCATTGTCAGACAGATTATTTAAGCTCTTCTGTACAAGAAAGAACATATTTTATTGGTTTTTGCAAACGTCTGTATTAACTCATTCTGAAATCTGTAAAGTATTTGCTTCCTCAGGTAAAATAAGCAGAAATAAAATGATTATATTCTCAATCTGACTGTTCTCGTAAGTATTCCTAATGGCGGCCGCTGCTGATTTTCATGAAAAGAGTTAATATCTTATCATCCCCTGTTCAAGAAATTACTTTCATCGTCTTTTGATCACTACTACAGAGTTTAACATATCATCATACAACGCTCAGTTCAACACGACTTGCTATAATATAAATATAATACTCACTGAAATAAAGCAGCCTGCATCTGCTCCAATGACTTCTTCTGACGTATGTTAAGGACCTTCTTCTCGAACGTTGATAAGTAATAAACAATGGCAATGAAAATTGAAATAATGATAAACTAATGTTACTAATGAAACTTGAAATGTATAATTAAAATGATTATAAGTAAACTATAATAATCGAATATATATAAGTATATATTTGTAATGAGAATATAATTTTCATAATAAAACTAAACATCATTTAAAGGTAACAACCACCCTGGAACTATACAAGAACATGCATTCAAAATGTGCATAGTATTTTTTTATAGAATGGGATAAGATATGTTGAATTTTGATATCATTTACCATTGTAAACAGTTTCAAAAGGATTTTAGTTGGCTCAGTGTTATTCTGTACTCTATCCAGAAGTTTAGACATATTCCTCCACCAAAATAAAAGCATGGACTACCTCATAACTCTTATTGAGACAGGAGACGCTTCGGACTTGAACGACCATTGGCAAGTGCAGGTAGATATACAAGTAGACCGCCGGTAAAAGTAGCACCGTGACTTGAAATGACCTCTGCAATTAGATACGTGTAGTATCTTTGATCCACCAACAAGAAAAGGATAAAATAATTTTGGACAGATCGACAACGTTTAAGCCCGAGCTGGGGCTGGACCCAGGTTATCAACTAGTTGTATGAGTGCTTATTACATGTTTGTGAATACCTCGAAACCGCTCCAAACCTGATCCGCTCCAACATTTAACCACATCCAAAAGTAAGCACATACACATATATACACTGTGGTCTTTTTTCTGTTCGCAAGGGTTTAAAATTCGCGGTTTTTTTTTTTAACTAAAGTATTCGCATAAATAAAACCTTCGTGAATAAGAAGACAAATTGTCAAAGGCAACCGAGAAGTGGTACGCGACTGGACATTGTGACGTCACTGTTGTCTAACAGACACCACAAGCGGCCATAGACATGGAAAGAGTACCATGGAAGAATGTACTGTCCAGCAGTACCGGGAAGACGCCATCAAGGTCTATCAGCATAAATTACGCAAAAGAGTCGCAAAGTAAATACTGCATATCTGTATATCTACTTCAGGCAAAAGTACACTTATAAAGAAAATACTTGAAATAATTATCGCCAAAACAAATGCAGACATAGGTTTTAGGAGGGACTACAAACGGATGTACGGTCTTGCGATATATCATTGACGACCTAAGATGACGGACTAAAACTACATCCACTTGACGATTCGTAGTGATGACGTCACAGTGGTATTTGTACGTCATATGTTTTTTACGTCACACATACGTCCCTCCTACATTACATGGATAAACAGAACTGACGCCTTCAATTTATGCATCACTTCTAGACAGGTGAACACCGTCCCGGCGACGCAAAGTATTTATATTTATTCCATGCTTATGTAAATCATCATAAATTCCTTCCTTTGATAAAAGCTGATGTGTAGTGGCAAACAAAATATATTTGAAAGAAATATTGCCTAACATTAGATGGACAGAGGTGCTGGAACAGAGTGTATAGTCCGTTTAAACACCAACTGTCCACTTTTTTTTCGATAATGTTTTTTTCTGGAATAATTGTTCATACAAGAAAAGCATTGCAAAGTTTTCTTGTTCAATGGTTGCAGGAGCTACTCCGCCGACTACCTGCATAAAAATTAATGCCTTACCTTGTCTTGGTTTTGTGTAAGACAAATAATCAAAAATAAGACAAAACAAGCTACAGCGTTTACAACTTATTTCATGCCTGAGAACTGATAATAAACAAGCAAGTCAGACTTATGACGTCAGTCACTTGAACGTGACGCGCGACCGATCATTGTGACGTCATTGTGACGTCACTGTTGTCTAACAAACAGAAAACACAGCCATAGATATGGAAAGTGTACCATGCAGGAATGTTCTGTCCAGCAGTGCCGGGAAGACGCCATCCACGGTATTTCAGCATAAAGAACGAAAAAAGTCGCAAAGTAAATACGATTTACATGATATTTAACTACTTTACACACAATCGGCGGAATATATGTTTATCTACTTCGGGCCAAAGGGCATTTTTATAGAATATTCTAGGAATAATTATCGCGAAAAATCATGCCATTTTTATTTAAGCTGCAGATACATTTTAAAATGCTTACCTGACATCATAAAATCACCAGCTATCCATTGAGGCTGGTTTATATGTAACCAATGACCTTGAGATCCATAAGTGGGTCTGCTATGATGTTGAATGTAGACTGATTTCTCATATTTTCAAATAATTCTGTTTCTTAAATAAGTTGTAAGGTGGGTATTTATTTATCAATGTTGAAAATGATGTCCTTTAATGCTTTACTCAACACTTTAATTAATTCTCCTGAAATGTAACTTTTTTTCAGAACAAAAAAGCAGATGGACTCGAGTCTAAGTCGAGTCCTAGAGACTCGATTTAAAGTCCGCCTTCTTCGCGGCCATGTAATCTGGGACCCAAATACATATATAATTAAAATGCAATTAAAATGGAAAGTTTAGATTATCATGTACATTTAAGTTAGTTTATACATGAATTTATTATAATAGCTAATATACATTTGAAATTCCCGGTGCTGATCAAAGCTTGGTATATAAAGTGTTAATTTTGTGATATTCTGTTACCTCGAGTACATTACCTGTTCGAGTACAAGATCTGAAGTCCAAGCCTGAGTCCCTAAAAAGGTGGACTCGAGTCTTACATCACTTGGGGATAGTAGACTGAAATATGGTACTTACTGCAAGTACCGATGGCAGAAAGCGCAATTGGATGCTGGGAGTTTTAACAAGGCAATAAATACCTTCCTTTCACAATATTCAAAAAATGATCAAGTTAAAAAAAATTGAGAGATATTAGTCATCATCTCACAACATTTCATTCTCACTTAGAGCGTTGAAAGTCTTTGATCCAAAACATAAACAACCTCAGTTGACCGCTGTTGATTGTAAACACTCAGAAAATATGACAAGTTGACACAAAAATAGCTACCCATGCAATATCATATCTGACTTGTCAGATCATTGGAAAAGGTCCAGAAAGAAAACAAACAACTTCCTCGTCAATTCAACAGCCTTCTTCCATTAAATCATAAACAAGATCAAGTTTTTCAGAAATTCATGTGCGCGAAAAGAAACATGTTCAGCCGTTGAATATGTAAATTAACTTTAACTACAACATTTTCCAGTTTACATGTGGTTAAATAAAGAATAATTTATATATATTTTTATATATATATATATATAAATTTCCTGCACTTAATGTATTTTTCGGAATTGCACAAGAGTAACATGTATGCCTGTATATTCCTCATACATACATAAAGCACTGAATTGTCAGGTAAGTAATACTGTGCAATAATCATGAATAATTCCTTTGCAGACAATTTAAAACTTACACTGAAAATCTTTATTTATTAACTAGAAGAAAGAAGATTAAACAGAAGTATGTACTATAAAATAAATTGATGTGAAATATATATGAAGAAAAAATGTACAAGTATAGATTTAATTTTAAATCAATATTTTACATATGCCAAGGCCTTCACAATGGGTTGCTTTGAAAATATATGTATTCAAGAGTTCGTTTAATTATCTTATAATTTTTACTTGAAACACCCCAATAACGATCATTGAGCTCTCAAAATATAAAATCACAGAATTGAAGAAGCTGAAAAAATTTGGATCTTCAGTATCATTATGCTTTCTGTAAATGACAGACAGTATAATAAAATGTGTACGTAACTGGATCATATAGATGCTTGTAATATTATTTAAACATGTTATTGTACTGCTAGTTTATAGCACTCTTGGTTCCGCAAGGTCTAGAATCCTCCCATCAGTTTAAGTCATAGTAATAGAAATAGTAATAGAAGATAAAATGTGGTAATAGTAATAGTTATATCAGAAATTTAAAGTAATAGTAATAGAACAATTATAATAGACCCCATGTCTGGTAGGTCCAACGGTTTCAAAACGTGCCCTGTTAACAGCCTGCCGGCTGGACGACGGACAGAGGGCTATGACTATATCTCAGATGACTTATAGTCAGCTGATCTAAAAATGTTAAGAGCTCAAACCAATGTCTAACCCAGGTGCTGTACTTGCATGAGGTAAATGGTCCTAAAACACAAAAGTAATTGCAAAAGTAATTGCGATTACTTTTAAAAGTAATTGTATTTGTAATCGATTATTTTTCTGAAAACACAAAAGTAATTGTAATTGCAATCGATTACTTTAAAAAGTATTTGTATTTGTAATTGATTACTTTAAAAGTATTTGGACCCAAGTCTGATGCCTACCTTAAGCGTGCATTTCAATTCTTTCCAACATTTTATGTTACCTATCTGTGGAGCCATAACAGCCACGCGAAATATAGATACCACAAATGCTGCATACAGTAACCTCCTCAACAATATATATGATTTTACATGTTGCATTGTAGTCCGATTCAAGTACATGATAAGATAATGTAGCCTGTCGCGTTTGATATTTATCTAATGCATGAAACATTAACTGCAATATTATAGAAAATATGAATTATTCTGTATATGAATAAAGCACTTGTAATATGTATACTATGATTTAACATGTTGCATTGTCAGTCCGATTGGAGAACACGAAAAGACAATGTAGCCTGCCGTGTTTCATAATTATCTAATGCAGGCCACATTTACTGTGATATCATTGAAAATACGAATTATACTGTATATGAATGTAGAACTTGTAATATGTATACTATGATTTTACTATCTGTACTATCAGCATAACTACATTTGTCATGTAACAACGTTTATATCGTAGATAAGGCCTCTTTGCATGCTACACACATTCCTTCAAATACAGTGGAACCCCACAATTTCAACCACCTCGTAGACTGATCATAGTGGTCGTGGTGGTCGCACGGTGGGATTCCACTGTATAGTCAACTGTGTACCAGTAATGAAGAACTAGGGTCCGGACTCGAGTCCACTTTTTAGAGGCTCTGACTGGACATGGACTGTCGCTTATAGAAAGCGGTGTGATTTTTTAAGTATGAACCTGTTGTCTTATGAAACCACCAGGACAAACTATACTCGATATTTTTATCACAAACTATTTAAATGTTAAATGGATGCAGGTTATATAAATAACTTGTTTGAATAAAACGGATACTTTGTAACATCGTCAAATGAATAGGCAATCTAGTCAGTTTAATTTTTCAAGCCTAGTCAAGCCGGGCTCTAATTGTGATAGTTCTTAAACCTTCACCTCTGTCACTATATGTACACCGGTACCATAATGTCTGTCTGTATTTAAAACAGAAAGATTCCAAGATTGTACTGACAATTTTAAGCCAGTGTCCAGGAGATTTTACAAGGCTGCTCATCTATAAATATGTCCATCGCACTAGGTCGACCAATCAGTTTCTTGTTGACAAAGGGACGATTCTGACGACGGTATCGCAAATTCAGTCCGACGAATTATATAGAGCTCCTTTAGTGTTATAAGTGTTAAGGCGCTTAACAATTAAATTATGCCATTAATAAAAAAAATGTAATAACCTAATACCCGATATGTAGGCCATTTAAGATATAGCCATCCTGTACTTGAAAGGCATTCTAAAGTACGAGTATAAAGACTTTACTAAACTAAATATATAAAAATAACATTAAAAACAATTAAAGTTAGCAAATTTAAAATTCTCATAAATATATATATTGTTACATGGATCTGTTTTATAGTGTTACGTGTATATGTTTTGTTATGCGCAGGGTTTGGCGTAGGCATTGTGTTTCATGTTAAGCAAGCCCTCGGCGTTGCTATGGTACCGTACTGGTTGAACCCTCGCAGATAGTAGAGACACAGCGCTCGTGCTTGTCTGGAATTTTCTGGTCTGTTCATGAGCTATGGGCGAGTGTGTATTGTTGTGTTCTTTGGGATGTTCGTGAAATTTCATAGCCTTGGGTGAAAAAGTTATAATTAGGGGCTGTTTTTAGAGCCGGCAGAGAGAGAAAAAAATCCAGCGGACCCGGAAGATTGTGAGTTAGTTTTAGGACCTTTCCAATAATTGCAGAACTTATAGATATTCTTCGGACTTTGTACTAGTTTTTATACAGTCTTCAGTTTGCCTTTGGGATTATTACCAGAACTTTACTTTTGGATAACAACAGATTGTTTTCGGAATTGAATCGGACTATTCTCTGAGAAGATTTGCATGAACCATTCATCTGGAATATTTATGTTAACGTACTGTTGTAGAGCTG
Source organism: Sipunculus nudus (assembly GCA_026874595.1). Taxonomy (NCBI): domain Eukaryota; kingdom Metazoa; phylum Annelida; class Sipuncula; order Golfingiida; family Sipunculidae; genus Sipunculus; species Sipunculus nudus. The sequence continues at coordinate 3,203,061 of CM049318.1, read as the reverse complement.
TGACAGTGGTGGAATCCAGAAATCAAAGCCTAGGATCTGGACACTCTGGTTCTGTACATTTTGTTTGTTAAACTGTGTAATTGTATTGATTTAGTGTATTGTAATGTAAGGATTCTTTTAAAAATAAATTATAATTATTTGTTAGCAAAAAAACACTAACTTCTTTATTCATTCCCCTAGACATTTCACGCTGCCTAGTGTCACAAAATCTGATTTTTTTTTTCTCCGTAACAAAGTTTATGCTCATCACGACTACGCAGTCTGTTGTTATTAGGTTGCGTGACATACAATTGTTGTCTTATCCGAGAAGCTTAATAGTTTTGACAATTTATTAGGCCATGACATTGTTGACAAGATTTATCTCACTTTTTTTTTTTGTTATTGTTTTAACATCTTGACATGGCAGACTTCGAACCTGAGACATTTTTCGAAGTTTCAGACCCTGATCAACTCGAACATTTGAATAAAGGTCAGTTGTTGCGTTTGGGACAACATTTAGGGCTAGGTGTGAAAAAGGCTTTTAAAAAGCCTGGTATCATTGCTCAAATCATGCAAGATCTAGTTAACAAAGGTTTAATTGAAGAGAGTGAAGTGGAAACATAAAAAAATAAAAGAGCGGGAAGAACATGAAAGGTTTGAAAAAGAAAGACTAGAGAAGGAAACAGAAGGAGAAAGACTAGAAAAAGAAAAATAAATGGAGTAAAAACGACTGGAGTTAAATTAGAACATAGTTTACGTGCTGCCCCAACTCAAAGTTCTGATGTTACTAAACACAATAGTCTTGTCCCACCTTTTTCAAGAAAAAGAGGTTGATATATATTTCTTACAAGATCTGAAAATTTAAAATGGCCTAAGGAAAATTGGACTATGCTATTCCAAAGTGTATTGACTGTCAAGGCCAGAGAAATTTATACAGAGCTTTCAGTAGAAGCCGCTGCGGAATATGACCAGGTTAAACGGTTAATCCTAAAAGGTTATGAGTTAGAACGTGCTAAACAAAGCAGCGGTTTGAACGAAGAATATCTTGAATGATTGCATGGTATAAACTCTGCGTGAGCAGTGTGTACCCCACACAGGAAGAGTTTGCTCTCTGAGTGGATAACACTCACTCTTAACAAAGAAGTAGTTTCAGTTATTAGTACCCCCTAAATAATGAAGTTTTTGTTTCCGCATAACTTCAGCATCATACTACAACACTTATCATTAAATACACCGAGTTTGGGAATTCATGAATACAAAAAAAATCACCTAATGAAATTCGTAGCGAAGGGGATGGAGGTTACTGTTGTTACTTGAACTTGAACATCAAGATTAAGGTCACCGGTTTTTGAGCTCATTTGACAACTTACCATCTGACATCTTTTATTTTGATTTTCAGATAAATGCATCTACGACTTGAAAAATATATTTTTTTTACCGAGTATGGAAATGTTCAAGTTCAGAGCCACTCTCATAGTGAAGGTCATGAGTTCATCCCATAACCATATTGATGCATGTGCATAATATAAAAGAAATGCGTCCTTTAATTTTTGACTTACAAAGCAAACGGGTGTCGTTGTGTAATTATTCCGAGCAATTTACCTGTCATGGTATAAGATTGTCCTTAAAAAATGTTGGTGGTTGGGAGCGTGGATCCCCCTCCCCCCTTCCCCTCCTGGATCCGCGCCATCACTTACTGGCAGATGATTTTGAAATATAGAATATCATTAAAATAGCAATATTTGACGGGTAACTATAATTATTTATAATTTCAATCATTTACCTTTCGATTTGCCTTCTATGAGGAGACCTTTTATTCAAGAAGGTTTTATTTTCGTGATAAGTTCCATCGCAAATTGAAACCCTCGTGAACAGTATATGATGTGAGAGTAATAAAGTGGAGCCTGTCTGAAAGACCTGTCTAATAACACCACCTGTCTGTTAAGACTAACCTTGAGAACCGAAAACATCAACATTAATTAAGTCATCCAAACATGTGAGGCTATCTCTAAAGGCATATTTTATATGTATTATCACTTTTCTTGTATAAACACATAATTGGTGCCCCGGGACTTCATGCGTATGAAGATCTGTTAGTAGTTGCAAACACTTGCTTACCCTTACCGTTCATTATGAACACTTCCAGTTTAGTGTAATCCAAAATACGACAGGATTTTCCTTAATATAATGAAGACTGACTAAAATATCTGAATATTAAAAGATATCTCAACAACACACCTGTAACAAGTGCATATTTTGATGCACAAGCCATCAGAATAACATAATTGACAATAATTTGTAAATAAATAAGCAATATTTAAGACAAAAGCTTAGGCCTATACCCAGCCTTACTTACCATATATATGATTATTAATCAGTTGTCTGTTGTGTATAAAGGAACAACCACAATTTTTGTTGTTGACTGTATGAGTCTAGGAAAATATAAAAATATTACTAAAGATCCTGAGGTCTTGATTCAGTGTAACAAACTGCCGTCTACCTTGAAACACAATCACAGTTGCCGAGAGATGACGCTGCATTAACCCCTTCATAAAATAGTTTAAAATATCTCTCCATTTATAGAGAAATAAGGAAAATAACCTCCCTCTAGACACATTGAATCATTACCGACAGTTCAAAACCAAAACGTGCACACTTAATGACAAAAGTCAGTTATGCTTTTACAAAGATGTGAGCGCTATACGTAGCAGGCGGTTGAGCTAGCTTTATCTGATATGTTTGTGAGCAGTGATTGGGACCAGTCATGCGTTTATTGCGTTGAACTAACGTCAGCATTCCTTCCGCTTCCCATTCAGTTGATTGATAACAAATGTTCCTATTTCCACGTCCAATATTATGTTGAAGGACCGCCTGATGTTGGCCCTTCTTGGGGCTAAGAAGTACACTGAAACAAAATAAGTCCAGTAGTCATGTGACTAGGAATTCAAAGATGGCGTTCATAATCGCTGCCGATGTGATATTCACTAAAGGTTGTATGGACGCATTTCCAAGCCCTAAATATTATCATATAAGGTGCACATGTTGGGTGCACTGGAAAAGTTTTTTCTATCGAGTGTTTGGCATCATGTTACACATCAATCTCAAGATCAACACCTGAAATTTTATTTTATTTAAGAAAAACAGGGGGTTTAGTATCTCGTTTTTCCGTTTGATTCCAGCTTCTGAAGTTTACTATAGTGCACCACAGATGTCGCCACCTGCCGAGCCATGTTCACACCACCAGCACTGACACATTCAATCTCCTCAAACAGCACAAAAAATATGACTACCTCTGAGAAAAAATATATTAAAAGTGTCCTGTCTCCCCCAATCTCGAACGTATGAAATTTTCCTCATACATTTCATACCTAACATTCTCTGCAGCCCTACAGTATTTAGTGCCTCTTGACGCCACAAAATGGGCTGACCTTGACCGGACCTGGAAAATAGGTCCCTCTAACCGAAATGTTTATAAGTTACTAATTACATTATTACTGTAATTTTGGTGTCTATGCCCATTGTTTTAAGGGTCTAAAGGTCTGATTAGTGGTAATGTCATGTAATAATGATAGAGTTAGCTTGTAATCATTACACCAGGTTACATAAAGTCTTCAAGGTATTAAGACCAATATGACAGGAAACTTTGCATAACATATATGAAGTATCTTCGACGAAGCCGAGCATTCAAGATTCAGTTGAAAATACATTTTTACTATCTACTAAAGCTCCAAAAGCCCACACATTTCAAATAATGTATGAGATTAGTGCAAAAAAATTGTGTATATGATAACAGCATAAAATCAGAATACCTTTTGAAAACACCTTGCATATCTCTTAATGAAATAGAACGTGAAGCTATCGAGGCTTTGGGTATGAAGGACATTCATTTTTTTAGGTCAAGGACATGTTCCCAATTTATTTCTGTGAATCAATATAAACATAAGCAAGTACTTCTTAATCCTGAAAGTGATTTATTCCTTTTAAAGTTGGTAAGTCCTCCGTACTCTTCTCCATGTAATCTCATATTTATTTGTATTTTTTATAGTAGATATATGAGACGTAAGGCAATTATTTTGTAATGAAGTTAAAATTGACATAACACATTTCAACGCACCCCGTCATAGCGACCGGACTGTTTTGTGGTACCGTGCTGCATGCTGGGTTATAATGAGTGAAATACAAGCGTAAACCTTCTTGTTTCAGAGACTTCACTAAGCCGTAAATTCTTGAGATAGCTGCTGCACTGTTATAATCAAAATGGAGTTCAAAACAGAACTGTCTGATTTTTCGGAATTCACCGGTTTTTATCATATTTGGTATTACTCTTCTCTCCGACCATTCAATATCCATTTTGTAGACATCCAGTATCCGCTGCAATGGAAAGTATACAATTAAATATTTTATTTGTTTTTAAACCATAAATAAACTTGGTATTTCGTTACGTTTATGAAAGTGTTTCACTTGCTTAAAGTATTGTGTCATTTCTGAAAAATAAACTAGTATTTTTTATGCTGGTTAGTTGCCATATATGTATATATACAGTAAAACCTCGTGTGTCGAGCTCGGTTATGTCGAATTCCCGCTTGTGTCGAAGTCGAATGTGGAGTCCCTGCAAAAACAGTTAAAACCTAACTAATTTAACTCCTTTTGTGTCGAACTCGGATGTGTCGAAAAACCTAATGTGTCGAAGTGTTTTGTTGTCCCCAGCTAATATTTCCATCGTTTAACTCGAAGTCATGTCGCTAGAATGTTTAGATAACAGATTTTCACGGCCCGTCAATCGTGATTGGTCCGTGATGACCAGTTTTTAACTAATTAATACCGCCAAAGCTCTTACTCATCAAGCGCGACGGCTCTGTCGTTCGACTCGAGGTCATGCCGCTTTAATGTTTGGATAATAGTTGTGCACGGTGCATCAATTGAATCATATCTACGGCCGTGATATCCAGTTATATAATTAATACCGGCAAGGATCTTACCCATCAGGCGCTATGGTTTACATACCTGGACCGTTGTTTGGCCAGTTAGTAACTCATAATCATGCCTTTCTTCTCTCAGGGACAAAGCATTAATTCGAAATAAGAAATTATTAATAAACCAAACATAATGGAATCCTTACCTTCGATGTGTCTAGGATAAACATACATGATTATATATATATATATATATATATATATATATATGTAGGCAGATGACACCGTTCAGACTTCTCTTTTTTACCATAGAGCATGTTATACTGCTTAACCGCATCACTTTTTTATATACCGAATCCTATTTTGGTAAAACTTATATGTTTTCATTTTTTTAATTAAAAATAAATTAGTTATATCATTTATGTTGTTTTTCCATGCAAACATTTGTTAAAACTATATAATATAGGCCCTAAACATGTTCAGTATTTATTGATAATTATCAAGGCTGAAGGAGGTTGAATATGAGGAATATCGAACTCCGGTTGTGTCGAAGTAAATTCACCAGTCCCTTCGACTTGACACAACGAGGTTTTACTGTATATATATATATGAAGGGATAGCCAGATATAACTTTCTTAACTCTTGAGCTTGGTAAAGTGTCATGTGAATCTGATTAACCAGGCTCCTATTTTAGGATTCTAGCCGAAAGGTTAGATGACATGACCTTTAATTGGAGGATCTGTAGTTACGCAAAAGCTTCAAATTGGAAGAATGTGTGACTGACTTTCTTTTGTTATGACTTGAGGCCGTTCAAAACCCTCTAAACAGCAACAATCCCCCATTTCGTTAAACCTGTCCTATCATAAGCCAGATACCCTAATAACACACAGTTATGGCGTAATAATGGTATGTGTACGTTTCACTTGCAAACGATATTTGTGACGTCACGCCTCCAAATAGGTATGGTTATTATACTGATATTAACGTACGCGACCAAATTCCCATTGTGCTTTGCGGTCCACCAAAAAAACGCTTGCTTGTGATTTCCGGCTAGTGATGTTAGCAGCCTTAAATCAACGATTTTACTCTGTATTAGAGTAAATGACACGCTGTGCATTTTATGTTAAAGAATCCCTGACATTGTGTTAACCTTATATGACATCAACATTACCACCACCAGAGTCTTTTGACTGCACTTAGCCACAGCGAAGGCCAGATTGGATCATGGAATTCCAGTGGATCCGCAAGTAATGTAAGCTAGACACAGAAGCGGGCGATCTGCAACCGAGCACATTATTATATACCATGAGGCCAGATGAAGAGAAAATGTACGAACATTTTCATCTGTCAGCCAACTAACAGAAATAAGTTCTAACTAAATTGGAAAAAAAACATATCCGGCCGACGTTCCCCCAACTATATCCATGAACTCGCCATCTTTAAACAGCGTAAGCGGGGAGGGGATAATACTGACCAGTACATCAGATCACTGTTTGACCTGCCAGGAAGATATAATTGGATCATCACAGAATAGTAGTAATTAGAGACAGACTAGTATTTTAAAAAAAGTGTTTAGATGCAGTATGGACATGCGAAACAATCCACTGATATTTGTTTGGACTTCCATCGTAACGTTTAATCACTGACCACTAACCGCTGATGAACAGCTGTGACTTGAACAAAGCCCCACTGAGGTGTCAACGGCTTTTGTCTTTTTCTAGGCATCCTCCTGGAGGAATCGGTGAAAGACAATGACAAGGAAAACATCGAATCCAAAGACTTGCAGGACCAGTAAACAAAAGAAACACGGCCTGTTCCCGCTGACATACTTGAACTAATATAAACAGGTTTTCATCTATATTTTGCACCTGAAGACCAATCTAGGTTCTTTACATATACAATAGAGGGCGCTACAGGTCCACCCACTTGGTTCACTGACATGGTTTCTAATGGATGTCGCCCCGGTAGCAAGGAAAGGGGAACAGTAAGACATTAACTGAAAGTGGTTGTCACAGCACCTCTTCATGTTTCAGCATCTTCTTGATGCTCTTTACAGTTTTCATCTTCCATCCTTTACTCAGTGTTTCATCTTTGTCCCACACTCCCAGGTTATGGAACCAGACCCGCTCTGCATGTTTGTGGTCATTTTTCTTCATGCTACAACATTCATATGGTGAGTTCTTGTTGAAGCGACAACATTTTGAAAAATGAAGTTATTGTGTCAGCGGAGTACCTACACATCTAAACAACATCGGTTATTCCTCAGTTGATATTTAAAATGCGGTTATCTTGTCGGGGTGAAGATGTCGTGCTGCCGGGGCACTCAAGTTAATAATTCAAGACGATTTACGGCTGGGTCAAATCACGTTTTGATCAAGGTTTAATCGTATTACAGAAGGATGTTTATGCTTCGATTTACGTTTCTCCGTACATCAATATGGTATTTTTTTATATACATCATGAAAAAAGTATCCCATGCATTATAAACAAAAACAGACATTTATTCATTGAATAAAACTCGAATGAATTACAATTATCTTTACACATCAAAAGAGATACCTGGCTGAGTGTACATATAAAACAGCCGTAAGTTATTTGTTTAGATTAAAAAATACCTCACCTGGGGTCAAATGAGTGCACCTCACACTGGAAATTCTTTGCCACATCATCGTCAAATGAGAAGTCCGAACTGATTCTGGTCAATGAAGGGACGATAAATTAAAAGTTGTATAACATGTTTTTAAATCTTATACGGAAAAGAATCAAAGTCTATTCATGCTGTTTAATGGCCTAACTGCATATAACTGTGAAAAAAAATAAATCTAGCATTAACACTTGGGATAACAAGTGACCCGTGGGTCATGACGCCCAGCTGTCTAGCATGATACATTAAAGGCTAACATTCACAACAGGAATTTTATCATCTGATACACAATTCAGATTAACTTCAGATCTTTGTTTTCTGACAACAAAGTCAACACGATTTTTTCCTGAAATGATGCATCACATATATGTAAAGACTGAAACCGATCATTACTAGTCTATGAAAGAGAAGAATAAGATTTATGAAGAACTGGTTTGAAGAACAACCAAAGTAAACATGGTCCTTCTTCAGGTGATGGGTCAAACGAGTAACAACTGAAACCAATTTTGGTCGGTCAGATTACAGATTGTACAAGAGAAGAATCAGATAATTTCACTAGTTTTCAAACTTCTCGAAGAACATGGTGGAAATTACTTGACACATGTTATTCGGCAGAATTCAATGCATAGATAAAGGTTAAGGTCACAATTATTCAGTGTCTTTTGAGAACTTGGTTTAATAATATTGTGTATCATATTCAAAGACAAAGTATACAATACATCAAGATCAAGATCAAAGTCACCAGATAGAAACGATTTGTTTATTAGATTTTAGCAAAAAATTCAGAAGTTCATAAAAAGTCCCATCTATTTGTTTTTGCAAAGAGTTATTTAACAATTAATTAAGAATCAATTTAAACCTGCAGCCAAGGTGTTGTTGAGAATTTATAAGGTTCTATCGAAATTTCTCCATTTTTAATCAGAAAACTTTCGTGGGTTGAACAGGAGTCCTTCATCTCATGTGTCCAATGGTTAAATAACTAAGCTGCCTCAACTAGCTTCATGAAGATTTTGTTTCAGAAGAGGGAATAGCAAATCAGAAAGGACTTTCGCTACGACTCATAGTGAACAAGTGGAGATACAATCTTAACAGTTGCAGAAATGACGCGATGAGGGCAAGCAGTGTCGTAAAAAGAGGGGTTATGAGTTCTAGAATGAATATAACGTGGAAATTGTGTAAGAAATGTAGGTTTATATCCATTTTGTCCCATGTTTAAATATAAACAGTGTGGTTCAGGTATTTTATCAGGGCATATAGCAAAACAAGGTATGAATACTTACCCGAAGGAATATATAAGACAGTCGCCTTTCTTTGGAACAATCTTTTTATCAAGGCAGACATTCCATCCACCGTCACCCAAATTCCCGAGGCGCTGAATGGCGGCGCACATGTAGACAGGCGTGGATAGATACCTTGTTTTATAAGAATATATACAATACATTATTATTTACGTTTTTTCCTTACCTATAAAGACTAGTCTACAGTGGAAACTCTTTTTACGAGCACCTCTATTCAAAGGGCACTAATGACATCCTTAACAGTAAGGCCCGAAATCAATGACCTCCCTACTAAGGGCACCTCAATGTCGGGTCCCGTCAGTGTCCGTGTTTGGAGGTTCTACTATAGTTATTTACGATATTTTTTTATTTCTACTTCATCTGATGTTGCCTATGGCCATAAGATCCAGGCGGCTTGAAACTTACCTTGTAAAATTTAAGCAACTATATTTTCTTCTTTAGTGTTACGGCGACTCTTATGTATGTTTTACTGTTGTGCCCATTAACGGGGTGTTCCATTTGTCATACAGTGAAACCCATGTTTCCCGTGATATCATGATTGGCCATGCGGGCTCGTATATAAAAAAATACCAAGATATTGTGTAACATGAACTAACAGTAAATGCCCAAAGTTATAATGATCAAAAGTATCAAGTTCAAAACACTTTCGGCATCTCGGCTTCAGTGTTATTGCGGGTAGAAGGAAACATCCATGCAGAGCTTGAAAAATAAACAGCCAAAAAGCGGAATAGAACTTACGATGTGGAAAATGGCATGGTTTTGAAAAATATTCAACATATCTCTTTAATTAACAAGAACATGGAAACAATGTAAAATAAATTCTATACTATGTACCAGCGGTCAAAGGTTCTTCAGAATCTAAATATATTACTTACTGGAATAAACTAGCTTGGGCTTGCCGTAAAGTTGTGTCATTTCTTGTTTCAGTGACCTGCTAATCAAAAGTTAACAGTTGATCAACTATAAAAATACGGATAAAAGTAAGACTTAACGTATAAAATATGTCGTGATTATATTTATAAAAGAATAAGTTAATAATTATATATATATATATATATATATATATATATATATATATATATATATATTCATACTTAGAATGTAATTTTCACATTGTGGATAAAACGAAAAAGCAATTGAGAGTAACATCCACTTAAAGTTAAAGAAATGATATACAAGTGATAAGTAAATCTATCTTTCTAAATTCCATCTAAACATCGTAGTAACGCATATCTTCTCACCTTTAACTTTATAAAAGTCTACGTATATGGCTATATGTCCCAAGTTTCAATTAAAATACGCATAAACATTTATATTATACAGCGAAAAGTTAATATGACCCGATTGTTGGGCAGTTTTAGGAATGATTGCAAATTAACCAATGCATAGTAGTGGTGAGCAGATTATTCCATTAAATTGATAATCGGTCGCTTTCTATCAAATTCGAGTCCATTTTTGCATAATTGATAAAAACGATTATGTATGCACATGGAAAGAATCTAATCCTTTCACTTCCTGATTCACAATATTTTACCCAATGATTATTTGCAATTTGTCACTGATACTGCTATCATCTAATATTTTATTTTGATAATGCACATAAATTTTATACAATGGTAATATTAATAAACTAATGTTGCTGTTTGTTGCCGTTGTCTTAAAAATGTAGGTGACACCCCCCTAATTCTAGTCGCAACCGGCAATAACCCCAACCCCCCTCCCCTTCCAAGTCCTTAGCCAATTTTAAGCATATAACCACCTGTGCTTGACGGTTGTTGTGGCAGTTCACGCCACGGATTTCTATAGCATTTTGTGAAAAGACGAAGAAATTCAGGTAGACTCCTAGTAGAACTAGCACTGTGACTTCTGTCAGAATACGGAGCAGAAATGACGTCTGAAAACAGATGATATAAGGATATATAATGATAATGATATAAAAATATATGATTAAGCAAAATTATACATATATAATAATTTGACTTGATAGAACCATGTCACATTAAATGATAACAATTAAAGCATCCCTGATACTTATACAAATAAAAATATCGACCACAATAAATAATGTAAAGTATCATAAATAAACCTGATATATTGTTAAATATATATATATATATATATATATATATATATATATATATACATATGTTGAATAATAAATGAGAATTCACAATTGTTTTATTGTCAATATAATTATGTACATTTTGGTTTGTTGATTTGCATTTTACATGACTTCCCCTTTGGGAAGTTACAAAATTATCATAATGATAATTCATCCGCGTTCGCTCACTCAGAAGAAGTAAGTAGTCAAAGGATATGGAAATTACGTTTCTTTTTCTTACAGTGTTTTATGGATCTTGTCTATCCAAAACACCAACGATAATACTAATCCTGCTCGAAATCAGGATATCAATACAATCTCCAAGTAGTCATGTAAATGTACGCACAATTCCTATCCTCAGCTCGCGGTGAATCTACTGCTAATGTTCAAAACTCTCCAGCCACAGTATTTATTTCTTAGCCTTGGCGGTGTCAGGTCAAATACACCGACGCACTTTGATCAATTTACAAAGAGAACAATCCGCTATGGGTAGTCTGCGTAACCCTTCCATTAAAGGGGTCTATTCCGACATGACGTGTGTTAACCAAAGATAACCCCTTTAACCTTTTATAAAAAGTCCAGAAAACGCTGATCTCACCGTACACAGGTTGTTTGTATTGTTTATAGCCGAGTGAAGTGGGGCCCGCCAATTTAATCCAGACATCCTGTGACGAGTAAGAAGAATCGGAGTTTTGCAATGCGTTCTGCAACTGGAGACATTTCAATAACCGCACATATGCATCCAACCACTTTAGGTTACATGATTTTTTTATTTTTTTTGTCACCATTACCTTGTTTACAAATGGCTTGTAGATAAACACGCTCATACCTCGCGATTTAAGAACTTTTCTTAACAAGAATTACCTGAAGTTCATTTATATTTTATGTGTATACATGGTAAGCCAGAAATCCCACAAAGGTTGTAGAACGGGGACGAGAAAAGTTGACCCTAACTATTACACCCGACCTACATTGTTAAATGACTTGAACCATTACGTCAAATATGAGAAGAGTTCATTGAATTGCTGTTGGTTGATATGCTACACTAACCTTCCAGGTCTTACAACTTATGGCAAACATAAAAAACCTGTATACACCTTAGTACGGCTGCGCAATATTATCAATATATCGGTATATCGCGATATGGGGATGCGCATATGGCGTATACCGATAAAGGTCTCTGTTCAATGATTTTTGCCGAGTTATGGGAAGCTGAATATAGTCAAATATTATAGCAGCCCATTTCTGCTCAGTGGCTACAAAAATCTTCTTATCAAAAACTGGGTCAAATTCATAAAATCTCACACATGAATGATTCTTAGATTTTGATAATTCAAATTTGTTCAAATGGTTTTGATTCATCGATTTTCCTAGATTTTACACAGGGAAAGTTAAAAAAGATATAAAAATCTTCTTCTTCTCTTAAACTGTCCAGCAAAATTGCAAAACATTTTACAGAAATAATCCCTAGAACAATATCTTGCAAATTTGTTTTAATGGCTCCAGTTCGGTGATTTTTGGCCGAGTTACAGGAAGTTTAACTTAGTCATCTGTGCAAAAAGGCATACTAAACAGAAACAGCTGGAGCTGTCATCACCAAATTTTAAGCCGATGTTTGTCACATGAATAATATCTGAAATTGAGGTGTTGGTTGCGCAACCTACAATAGTGGTCTGATAATCTGGGGTTTTTTTTTTTTTTTTTTCAAGCAAAATGTAAGTTTAGACTCTTCTAGCTTATACATTTTTTTAAAAAAAAAACCTGATAAGCCATTTGGTTAATACTTTTCAAGAATTGTTCTATGGTATTGTTCTGTCAGTTTTATAAGAATAGATTCGGTAAATGCAGCTTTAAAAAAGCAGTGTAGCCGATTGAAGAGTCATTCAGTGTTTGAAAACCATTCAGTGTTTGAAAACGAATTTGGCAGCATGGCAAGTTTCAACATGTCAAGAGGACAATCAGTGAACAAAGGTGGAGTCCAGACATTACCATGACGACTGACCTGGCTCTGCCTGGTACAAGATACAGTCTAGATGTCTAGACGATGTGTCTAGACACATCGTCTAGACGTCTAGAACCTGCAAATCGTGTCAGATTTTACAATAGGTCAAGTTACCCTAAGTATCTTTAAATCACTTTGGCAGACTGCCAACCATTTCAGATTTGCCAACAGGTCAAGTTTCAGTCTGTAAGAGCCAGTGGTGCGGTTACATGTGGCACATTATGCACCCTTGACCTGGGGGAAAGCTGATCCTCCATTGACAGGATGCAGGAATAGGTGTGCCTCAATACCAAGGCTAAAAGAGGAACTTGTTATCTCCCTGGGAATATATTAGGTTGGTGTATAGTCATTACAGTATAATAAAATTCAACTGTGTTGATAATGCTCACATTATGTGATGGTTCTGTAATCAGATTTAGCATCCAGTAAGCATTTGAAGTAACAGTTTAAAAAAAAATAAAAGGAAAAGTTTAGGTTCTCATACCCTTTTTTCTATAAATTAGTGTGAAGGACGATTTTTTGTTTTACCTTTTTATTACCTTTTTTAGATGACTCAGTACTAAATGGAACTTTGTACATTCATAGAAAAGTTTGTGATGGTCTTTGTTGTATAGGTCACAGGGATTTAGCAGAATGCTTTCTTCAGGTTTTTTAGCGAATCTGTGAGCTTATGCGATTGTGTTTGCTAGTCCTTCGTCCGTTGTGTGTCATAGCTATCTCAAAAAGGGCAGGAGCTAGCATCACCAATTTTTTGCAAAAAAAACTAATCATCTAAAAATTCTATCGGATTTTGCTTATTTCTTGGCTAACAGCTTTTTCTTAGATTTTATAGAGATAAAGCTAAAAAAACTAAGAAAGCTGTGTAGTATAACTGATATATTTATTATTTTCAAAATTTCTTTGAAACTTATTTTTAGAAGAAAATTATCCATATTCGATAAGTTAAGAAAATGCAAGGTCAATCCATGCGTCCCCTTTTGAAAATTTATTTTATAAGAAATAATTGTTACATATGAATGTTACTAAAAATGGAACATTCATTGTGATTTGTTTTAGTTAAAATTGCAAAGCAAGGATTTCCCTGATTTTATTCAAACTTTGCATAATAACAGTGATATATAGTTCTGAGAAGTGATACGCGACTGGACATTGTGACGTCACTGTTGTCTAACAGACACCACAAGCGGCCATAGACATGGAAAGAGTACCATGGAAGAATGTACTGTCCAGCAGTACCGGGAAGACGCCATCAAGGTCTATCAGCATAAATTACGCAAAAGAGTCGCAAAGTAAATACTGAATATCTGTATATCTACTTCAGGCAAAAGTACACTTATAAAGAAAATACTTGAAATAATTATCGCCAAAACAAATGCAGACATAGGTTTTAGGAGGGACTACAAACGGATGTACGGTCTTGCGATATATCATTGACGACCTAAGATGACGGACTAAAACTACATCCACTGGACGATTCGTAGTGATGACGTCACAGTGGTATTTGTACGTCATATGTTTGTTACGTCACACATACGTCCCTCCTACATCACATGGATAAACAGAACTAACGCCATCATTTTTGGCATCACTTCTAGACAGGTGAACACCGTCCCGGCGACGCAATGTATTGAAATTTTTTATATTGCTTAATTAAATCATCATAAATTACTTTCTTTGATAAAAGCTGATTTGTAGTGGCAAACAAAATACATTTAAAAGAAATGTAGCGTAATATTAGGTGGACAGGGGTGTTAGAACGGAGTGTATAGTCCGTTTCAACACCAACTGTCAAATTGTTTTTGTAGATTATTTTCTTTAAAGTTTATATTTTTTTATTAATTCATGTTTCACAACTTTTTGGCCTCTTCACTATGATCTGACAGACATGATGTGCCCCTGCATAAATAGCCGTCTTTATTTTAGCTGTTTATTTTAGGGTGCTTACATGTCTTCATCCAATCAACAGCTATCAATTGAGGCTGTTTTTGCATGTGACCAATGACCTTGACCGCCATAAGAAGAGCTGCTATGTTGTTAAACGTAGACTGATTTCTCATATTTTCATATAATTCTGTTTCTTGAATAAGTTGTTAGGTGGGTATTTATTTATATATGTTGAAAATTATGTCCTTTAATGCTATACACAATACTATAATTAATTCTCTTAAAATGTAACTATTGAATTTTATAAAAAAAAAATAGATGGACATGACATGAAAAAGACTTTATAGTAAATATTCGAGCTAGCTGAGCTCAGATTACAATCAACTTTGCATGGGCAACACAATATTTCACTCGAGTGGACAACGTCTCCTTGTGGCTGTAGGCATGTTAATGACCTCCAAGACTATGGATATCATTTGAATATTCAAATATGTAAATGATGACCTTTACAAAGGTCAGGTGGGGTGTAATTAAATATATGTATAAATAATAAGTGCCCATGATATCATCGATGGTGGTTTTGTTATACCAAGTGAAAACATGACAAAGGTTGAAACGCGATTTTAGTCATTTGATGGTGTATTTTAATGGCTGAGAGCAGTTAATAGTTTGTACTGTCAGCTCATACTTACATAAATACATCATTGATAACTTCCCTGCATTTTTTTCTGTATATATGTGTTTGCTGAAGTCAACTCTCAAGATCATTTTGCCAGGAAAGACAGAATAAACTTCTTCCTATTAATTTGTAATTAAGGTATAAAAAACACTTATCCCTTCTGACTTCTTTAACAGGTTTCTCAGGATTCGTAAACAAACACGTAATATCTACAGAGAAACTGGTAGGGTTTTTGTGGCTATCTATGTCAGCCTGTAAGTATTCACGTGTTATCACACTAAGCAAGGTCCCAGAAATAATTATTATAGTTCATATTGGCGGTGTAGACACATATTACTGTCGAGTCCACACCATCCGAGGTCGCGTGCAACTCTGAATTAAAGCCACTCGAGTCCAAGTCAAATTCCGAGTCCTAGAGGTTCGAGTCTAAGTCCGCCTTCTTCGCGGCCGAGTCATCTGGATCCAAATCAAAGTCCGAGTCCAATACAAATATTATAATCCTGCATTTTAAAATAGAAATTTCAGGTTATCATGTACATTTTAATTTAGTTTATACATGATTTTACAATAATGGCTTATATACATTTGAAGCTCCTGGTATATATAGTGTTAATTCTGTAATATTCTGTTGGAAGCTCGTATATGTACATAAGCCTGGTTTCTCGAGTCCTTACCTCCGCGTTCGAGTACAAGATCGGATCCAGGATCCTAGGGTCCAAGTCTGAGTCCCTAAAAGGTCGACTCAAGTCTATCATCACTGGGGGATGGTCGACTAAAATATGGTACTTACTGCAAGTACCGCTGGCACAAAGCGCTAATGGGTGCTGGGAGTTTTATGAAGGCAATAAATACCTATGCATGACCGATCATTTGAAAAGGTCCAAAAATTAAACAAAAAACTGGATCGTCACAGCTTTCTTCTATTAAATTATAAACAAATTCAAGTTTTTTTCAGGAAATCATCTGGGGAAAAAGAAACATGTTCAGCGGTTGTATACGTATACTTACTTATACTACAACTTTGACCAGTTTACATATAGTTAAATAAAGAATAATATATATAAACATTTCATGCATTTAATGTATTTTGCGGAATTGAACAACAGTAACTTGAATGCCTACCCTAGGCGTGCATTTCAATTCTCTCCAACGTTTTAAGTTTCTTACCTGTGGAGCCATAACAGCCATGCGAGATACAGATACCACAAATGTTGCAGAAAGTAACAACCTCACCAATATATGATTTTACATGTAGCTATGTCAGTCCGATTCGAGTAAATGATAAGGTGATATAGCCTGTCAGCGTGTTTGATAATTATCTAATGCATTGACACATTTACTGCGATAACACGAATTATTCTGTACATAAATATTGTTATATGTATACTATCTATACTTTCAACAAAGTAGCAGGATTTTCAGGTAACAACGTGCTTTACATGCTACACAAATTCCTTTGTGTTTGTTCAATATCGCTCGCGACGCTTTGCTACAAAGTTTGTTGTTGTTAGGCCTATAACATTAACAATGTTGTGACTGGTGCCGTGGTGGCATATTTTGATTCTGCAAAAATCAGCTGATAAGCAACTTGGTTTTGTCGTAAGAATAAAGCGCTGGTCCTTTCTTTTTATCATAATTTATACATACATGCTTCATAATCAGAAATGCAAAATTGTTGTTTTGACATTGATAAGCGCTTTTTTGTTTAGCAATAGTATTACTATAGGCCTATATACTTTTCGTAAAGTTAGTTTTTACTTGGCAGGCCTTACCTCATAAATACATGTAACCTTATAGTAGCACACACGGGGCTAGTCTTAAAAAAGCTGTATACGTACCATTCTCATACCGATGGAGGGTGGTACTAATTTTAACTACTCCCCCCCCCCCCCCTCCGGCCCATCATCATGGAAATGATACATACATTTGATTATTTATAAAATTTACACTATTTCCTTTTATAATTTAATATATATAGGCCTATATATATAGAGAGAGAGAGAGATAGAGAGAGAGAGAGAGAGATTTAATAAATTTGAAATATATAATACAAAGCATGAAATTCACATTTTTAAATGAATTATGAAAGAGTCATGTTTCATTATAAAAAAAAATCACACACACAGTAACATTATAATTATACACAGTATATATGTATGATACAGTTCTGTATATAACACTCCACCAGACGGAAAGCCCAATGGCTATTATCAATCTGTTTTATGTTGGCAATGTTATAGGTAAAGTTCTTGCCATACTGCCTCAGCTTTGCTTGTGCAAATAAAAATTTACAAGCAAGATTTTAAGAATAATTTCTCTGTTTTTGTTTGGGCTGATGTAAAACCGTTTATCTGGATTTCAGGGGTACTTTTAGTATCCTCCAATTTAAGAATTGTGTAATATGAAAAAAAATGTGTCCAGAAACCATACATTCCAGTATAAAACTCTGCATGATAGCAGATTTAATTCCAAGAAAAGTACATTTACAATAAATTATCATTTAAAATTATACAAAATTACCAATATGTTGTCTTTGGTAACTTTGATCAGTATACATAGGTATATTTGGACTAAATGCATGGGTACTTCTGCCAGTGTATCATCTGAAGGTTCAAGTGTAACATCTTTGAAAGTAATATGGCAAAACATTCTAACAAGGAAGGAGAGAGACTGCTGAAACAGATTTGGAGTTCTCTTTATGACTGACTGAGTAATTGATTTGATATTTTGTTATATACATACTACAAGTGTCTATCTTTATATATCTACACACACACACACACACACACACACACACACACATATATATATATACCATATTTACATGTATACACGTTATATTTTGATATTTTATATACAAGTATTACATACTTAAATTTACATAATTATTACATTTTAAACACACCTTTTAAATTATATGTATGCGTGTGTGTGTGCTGACTTGGCATGGAATTTGTTTTGTGTAATGAAAAAAATGGATAAAACATTGCTTATCACATTTTATACAACAAATACACATTTATTAAAACAAGATAACATTTTATCATTAGATACTTAAAAGAAAACTAAAAAAAATATATATCAAACAGAGTAAAAATATCCCCAACCCATATACAACGCACACGTTTAATGTAAGGAAGCCATTACGAAGCCTATTTTTTCATATTATTTGGGCACAGAATTAAAATAAGCGGAAATGCATGGTATAATTTTTTAAATTGTTAATTGTCTGATTCCAAAAGATTTGAAATATTAAATTGAATTATTTTGATTATTGTCAACAATAAGGATCAACGATTTTTAACGTGGGTTTATATTTTAGAATCCTATTAATTGTTTCTCCAATGTTAATGTCTTGCTGAGGCACCATGCACCGAGCTTAACATGACCCCTTCGGTCATATGTGTCTTGAAACTTGTAAAAAAAGTCCCAAAATAAAAAATAAAGTTTTTTTTTTCATTTACAGTCGTTCAAACATATTTAATAATAAATTAATTGATTGATCAGTTTGATATTATTAAACTTATACGATCAACAAGCAGCTATATGTTGGTTGTCATATAACACGTCGCTTGAAATCCTGATACGGCGTAAACATTCGCTTTATCACTCCTTCTATTGAAATGCTGTTTGCTACCCCAGTGCATAACAACCACAGCCTTTACGCTCCGCCCCTTAGACCTTATTGACCAATCCACAAGAGCCTAAATGCTCCGCCCTTTTAACCTAGTTATTACAATGAGCCCCGAAAATGCTCCTACACAGAAGGTCTTCCATGCCCATATGGTAGCGAGAGCTGCTTATAATATAATAATAACGTCACAATGGTCGATGCCGCATGACGTCGTATTGACTGACGTCATCAACTGGTATCGTTGTCCTCATAGCGCAGTCATTGTGAACTGTTTTGCAATATTATGGATTATTTGTCTAATACGAATTACATGCCAGGTAAGACATTATTATTTACTTGGTAGTCAGAGGAATGGCTCCTGAAGCCTATATGGCCTATAATTGTTGTTATACTATCTCATTTGTTTAAAAAAATATCCAGGAAAACATGCCGACCTGGGTACTGCCTACTGGTACAGACTACACGTGTTCTGTTTGACAGAGCTCTGTCAAATTATGCAAAATTTTGTTTTTGTCAGATGATTGACGCTTTACAATGTTTAAGGTCACCTGATTAGTTGCTGGTTAGTTCAATGCTGATTATTCATTGAATGAATATGCAGTAAAGGTCATATAGAGTTCATGGATAGGTCAATTATGATAATGATCCTCCAAAACGCTCCCACACAAAAGGCTTTCCATGTCTTTGTTTGAAAGAGCTGTTTGTCGTGACGTCACAGAGGACAATCCATGACGTCACGCCACGTGTACGTGCCGCTTCCCTGAAAGGTGTAAGTAAATTAACGTACAGCATGGGAGCCTTTTTTATAAGGAAAATGTTACACTTCTGACCATGCCATGTTGGGGTAGGACTAATGAGCTGCCTTGGCGAAGGTCTGCGCTCTCTGAGAACATTTCTAGTTTGGATTATTTTTCTCATACGAATTCAGTGCGTGATCCACCTGGCAGTCGGCGGTATAGCTCCTTCTAATTTTTTATAATGTCTATTTTATATAAACATATCCCGGAAAACATGCGGACAGGAGTACTGTTACGGACTACATGTGTTCTGTTTCGGAGAGTCGCCAAAATCATTGAAATGTGGCGCTTCCTCGGTGATTGACTGTTTACTCATTGGTTTGTTCATGATTTTCATTGAATGAATATGCGGGTTCCAAATCTGGGTGCTCAGTATGAAACCTCCCTGTTATTGTGATATATTTAGGATTTAAACAATCGTGATATAAAATTATATTTCGTGGTTTTGACATGAAACACTATTGTTTGGGGTTAAGAATTTCGTGGATTCACTCGTGAGTAATTTGTGGTGTCGTGTTCCGACTGTACTAATGACGTTACTCTGAGGTACGTTTAAAAAGGACAAACAGAACAGGAAGGCATTTTAGCGAAATAATATGAGAGAGGGAGAGAGAGAGGGAGAGGGAGAGAGAGAGAGAGAGAGAGAGAGAGTCCACGTATACCAGACGTACTTTGATAGGAACACTTGTAGGTTCGTCACCGCTGAAAATCTTTTGCCAAGATAGAACTGAATACCTTTTTTTTCTAAATTAGATTTCTTCAGGATTTTTTAAATAAATTAGTTTCATCTATTTTTGTGCGTTCAGTCAACCTGAACGATAATGAAGGCCCACACAATTTTGTTACTCTACGAACAGCGACAAGGGATTGTTTTTTTTTAACATCTAAATTAAAGTCAATGTCCATGCCATGGGGCTTGAATTTCCTGCTAATAGGTTACCCATGAATTTCACGAAAATAAAACACGAAAAATTCAGAATCAAAAGTAACTGAAGCAATACAGCAAGACAAAGCCAATGTAGACCATTTGTAGAACCATATAATATTCAGGAATACTATTATTATTATAAGAGTATTATGGTATTGTGGTATGATATATTTAGAGCATCAGATTTAACCTAACTTTACATTTTACCTACCATTATAAATGTCTGATGCTCCGGTTGAATTAACGAAAGATGGTTGGTACGTTTGTTGAGGAGTTCCAGCACAGAGTTTGGCATTAAGTGGTGCAAGATAAGAGGTAATATCATATAACAAGACAATGTTTATTTCACTGAAAATTATCAACAAAACACTACCGTGTTTACTAACAGTTTGCAGATGAACTAGCTCATACTTTCATCACTTCACAAAAGCACTGTAGTAAATTTTTTTTACAAAACTTACCTGAAATGCATCAATATGTACCCAAGGTAAATCAGAATCCACATAAATATCTACAGAAAAGGATGGTAAATAGCTGGAATTAATTAGTTGATTTGGAGCATATCAGCGTACCCTTGTGACACCACACACGCCCTTCTGACACATCATGTGCCGATCTGACACCACACCCGCCCTCCTGACACCACACGCGCCCTTTTGACACCACATGCGCCTTCTGACACCACACGCGCCCTTCTGACATTACAAGTCCTGCTGTGGCCGTGGGGATATAACAAACAACACCGAACACCACCAAGTAAAGACAATATCGCTTTATTACAATACTATTACATGAGGCCCCAGCTGCAGGTCAAAGGTCAAGTTACAGCCATGTTAAAATGTGTGTGCCACTACCCTACGATCTGTTGGTTCTTATTTTTGTTGCCATGATAGCGTTTCTGAAATCTAAACATCTTCGATTTTCACTGATCACTTACAAGGTATGTTCTTTCTGACTGTACATTAAGCATTTACTTCAAATACGGGGATATAAAGATTTTGCTGTTTTAGTCGGATTCCTATAACATATTTCAGGCTTGATATTTCGTCCCATATATATCGAAACATTCATGAATAATTGGTTAATCTATTTTCGTTTTACCCAATTTTATGTCATATTCGTGGATATCTGTGTATATGAGCAAAACTTTATCATTTATTCAAGCTGATAGATCTGTACATATTTATGGAGAGAAGATTTATTCCAAACAATATGTTGTCGCACTGAGGATGAAACAATAATGGCGCCCCCTTTCAATGCCCATTGCAACTGAACAGTTTTCTCCCAGATGTTTGATGCCTTCCCTGGCATTCGAGAATAAAGATGTAAACCTAGCTGCATAATTATAATCATTCCAAACTCACGCACTAATGCATCATTATAAAATAGTGCCGCGAAGAAACAGTTTATATTCCACAGTGTCCTCGTAGATAGTTTCCCATTACATGCGGCAGTCATCGACAGGGGGCGCCACTGCGTGTCATCCTGTTAATTTTCCTGAAGTTCAAAATACAAGTTTTGTCCGTGCAGATGTAGACTGATAAAATGGCTATATCAAATACACAGATGAATTACGGTGTACTACCATACGTGTATGTACAGAGCGCTGTATAGTATGAACAGTACGGCGTGCCACTCACTAATGTAGTTATACGACGCTGTATGGCTGACGAATATACATGTATATACGTTATGTATATAGTAAATGTATATACATAGGTATTGTTAGCTGATATACAAGGTCACGTGACGTAATATTTAACGTAGCGACCTACAGTTAGAGATATAATGCATGAACATGAATACAATGATACTAACACCATCTTAAGGGCAAAACGTTAATGTATGGATTAAACTATGATTCATTGCATAAGTAACTTATCGTGACTACACCTCAGTTAATAGTACCTAATTTTATATAAACATATATATATATATATATATATATATATATATATATATATATATATGTATATATATATATATATATATATATATATATATATATTGCGTGTAAGAAATTAAATAATACTACCCGCAAATAATATAGTACATTTAAAGAGATGTGTTGTTTACATAATGAACACATCGGCATGCCTATAGGCAAATAGTTTACAATAATACATTCTAATGATTAATTAATCTAATGATTAATTAATAAGGTACAGAGTCTATTCTATACCTTAACGTTAGCGTCATCATTCTTATTATTGTGTGGGAATACACCGCTTTGTACATTCATATATATGGAAGAATAGAATAATCAAATATCACACTCGCCAAATCCACATAAATGCGCACAAGTCGTACATCTAATCACTTGTGCCGTATCAAGCTAAGCCAGGGATTGTCGTTCTGAAAGCGGAAGCGGAAATACGAGTATGACCTCACATGTTAGGCCGGCGAGACAAGCAAGAAATTAGCTGTCGTAAAACAGTGACGTAAACTGGGTCCCTTAAATTGATGAGGCCTTCTGAATTATTCCGACAGGGCTCGGATATATAAACAATCTTTTTTTGTCCCAGTTTATCTTTCTTTTCTTTTTAATTTGCCACTTTGGAGCATTTCTCCAGCACGAAACTACAACCGGTATCCCAGAATTCTCTGATGCTCAATATCCCGTAATCCTTGGCTTTTCATGATGGCATTAACATGGCCCTCAACACAAGAAATGCCCCCATTCGCGCGGTATTATTTACATGTGAACAATAATGAACAATGATAATTATGTTAGGCCAATCATCATGCAAGCTCTTGTTTACACTAGCAATGCTGGCTGAGTCTGAGCAGCTCAAAGTTCCCTACTAGCGTAACAGAGACTATTGAGAACGTGGATCACCGAAACACTGAAGCTATTATCGCCCACTAAAAGAATGCCCAGCTTCGCTGCTACACTTGTACTACATTCATCGTATTATAAGGATGATCAAATAACACAGAGTAGTAGAATTTGTTCAGAAAACACGGGGGGAAGTCCAGCCGACCGCTGCAGGTGGTCACCTGTGACATTTACCTTAAGGTTTATAAAATGATGTCACCATCCTGTCGTCAAGTGCTATCTGTTGTATTATGTACATCTATTCCAGAGCATCTAACACAAATTGCTCTGACATACGTTGCTCTGAACGAAGATATACGGTCAGAATCTACCCTAGGGTCTTTTTATCTTCCTGGTTTACGACATGAAGACGTTATGTTTTTCTGTTACATTCACATATATAAATAAAGTACAAAATGCGTGTCTCTCTCTGCTCATACAGAATGCAATATTTATAATATCATATGCATAATCATCACATTTATATTTATATATATGTATGGGTATATAAATATATATATATATATTACATATTAAGAGAAAAAAAGGATATATATATACATATATATATATATATATATATATATATTTATATTCATATAATAAAAACAACATAAGGATGTGATGAAAGTTCAAAATACTGTAGCCTTGGGGAAGTGTCCTCGATTACAAATTGTGACTTCTATACGAATATAAAAAAAGCTAGACAACAAATAGTTAATTATCAGTCGCACACATATCTGCAAGTATATGTTGTAAGTGTGCATGCGTATCTGTGTGTTTGGCTTGATCAATGTTATTTGTTTTTTTTTTTCTTTCTATCATCACGTATGTACTAAACAACTTCATTTGTGTATGGTTCCGCGAGTGTGTTTGCGTTTTGCTTATATAAACGTGGTCGCCATTTATTTTCTCCTCCTATATCTTATGTCTGACATTTTTCTTTTCCTAAAATGTTGATTAATATTAGCTAAACTTGGGATCACAAAGTTCCATGAACCTGCGATGTAATATATTTTATTTAAATGGGTTGATCCTTGGGGAGATGAGTCTCGTTTAATGATATCCCAGTGTCCTCTTCTGTCTTTTTAAATCAACAGCCACACAATCATTTATTCACCACTGATAGAATCTTTAGAGGTGATATTTGGATACATCTGTGTTTAAATGTTATACCGTATGTATGTTTTCATGTGAAAATGTACAAACAAAATAATTACATTTGAAATAAAGCTTACTCCTAGCTTTGATTCTCTTTAACGGCTCATCAAAGGTTGAACAGGTTATCTCATTCGATCTCCTACAGATGGCGCTTTGTTGTCTGGTCACTGATGGGGTCACCATCTGCCACACCTACCGTGAAATTGTAGTACGCTCAGGACAAACTCTATCGCAGTCGACTAAATACCAATACCTTATTGAAATCTTATATTTAAAATTCGCCACGAGTATAGTGTCTGTAAAATCCCTGGTAGAATGCACATATAGTCACGTGACATCGGCATTGATCGAGCCTATAGTGGTGATCGAAACACTTAATTTTGTATTATCTGCTTGCAAGCGAATTAAAATGAAAATCATTTTAAGAATGGGTCCATGAACTTGTTTACGCCTGGCATTTCAGCCATGGAGGTTCAACTCCTTGTTGAAACTACCCGGGCGCTAAGATAGATGGGTGATTGTTTAAGTCCATGTAAAGATTTAAGACAAAATGGCGGAGAATAGGACGGGTGCGACCAGGAAAGCGTAGTTAAGCATCTGGCCGACAGATGTCGTTCCACCCGCGACGTTGCTCGTTATCTGGCCCGCGTTCCCGTTTGGTTTGGGTTGTTCCGCTGGAGTCGTGCTTGGCACTGGGATAGATGGTCCTATATAAGATGTAAAAACTACATTATTAAGATGTGTCTATAAGGAGAATTCAAAAATGAAAATTTCAGAAACTTAAAGCAACTTGAAAAAACTAAAGTCCCTCAAACTGCAAATTTTAATACTGCGATTTACTTCCAGATTTGCTACTGCATCCTGGGACGTTTTAACATCTTCGTAAACTGTCTGACCACCAATTTATATATACTTTGCCCAATACGATATCAACTAGAGTAATTTTAAAAGCAAAGTATTGCCTTAAGAACAGGCACGCGATGTAAGTGCTGCCACCCCGAATAATGGAACAAAGTTAAAATCTTAAAAGTGACAGAAACAGTATAAAAATATATGGTATTCCAAAGGAATATTTCATTATATCCCTTGTTCTTTTTATTGGCTGTACCTTTATAAATCGTTTAAGTTATCAAATTTTTATTTAAAACGCCACCTTTTTAGATAAACTGTTAAACTAATTAAGCCCCTAGTCGGAAGTAACATGTAGAAAACGCCCAAAAACGAAGATGTGATCTGGGCGACCGATGCGGATATACTTGTCACTGCATCTCCTTTTGAGTGGATGTGAGACGTTATTCAACGTAAGAAATTCGTGGAATAGGGGCTCACATATCCATACGTATACACGTTGACTGATCGATGAAATTCAATTATTTAATCATTTTAAAACTTTAAATTTTAGGAATGTACAAATCAAATAATTCAAATGCACTTTAAAATATACCCTTGAGGAGTATAAACTGGTCCAAGAGGGTGTAAAACTGCTAGGGCCAGTGTACTAGTATACCCCGGGGTATATTCTAGCTTAGGATAAATTATACCCGGGGTATAAAACGAACAGAGGGTACCATTTACACAAGGTAAATCTTACCTAGTGACACTCTCTTCTCGTTATCCCCGAGCTGGTTTCCGGCTTTGATGGTCAACACGTGGTAAAGCGGGTCAGACGCGTTCTTCACGATGAACTCGGCCCTCACGTGACCCTCATCTGTCGTCTGCCGTAGAAAAAAAAGAGAAAGTTAATGCGTTAAAGAAGCAATGTTATAAGCACCACTTTGTTGAAAAAGTTTTAAAGGTAACTTAATTTTTTTAAAATATGGATTTAAATCCAAAAGAATATTGAGATCTGTTAATACTTTCTTCTTTCTTCACTTTAGTTTCTCATATTCCCGATAGGTGGATTAAAGTCGTCCTAGTCATTTGTATCATCTAAGTTGCATCAATCTGAGTAGCGAAATTTCGGTCGTCTGACATTTGAGAGTCTTCGACCAGTTTACTTGAATCAGATTGCCTTTATATCCTTCAACGTGGACCGCACTGTAAAGCTCTATGGCGATCCAGATATGTTCGTCATTTATGACAAGGCCGCATGGCCAACCAGTACGCTGTCACTTGACATAAACCAGGTCAATCGTTAGCTTTTTTATATACTTTATAACAACACCTGTTTACCATGATATCAATGCAACGGGATGGAAGACCTTTTCAGTACATTCCCTAACCATGGCTTGTATCACGACTGAATTCAGGTTCATAAGCCCAGTATAAATGCCCACTCAGTCGCGTAATAAATTCTCATTTGTGTATTCCTCATGTGTCAACACGTCTTCGAGGTGGGTGTTTGTCCGTTTAGTTTAAGACGTTATATGTATATTCTCTCTCTCATTCTGTGTTTATATGCGTGTGTGCATGTGTACGTGTGTGTACCGTGAAGTTTGTGAAGTAATTGGTATGATTCCCCCTGAGTTTAGTATTGGCTAGCTGTGACGTTCTCGCCTCCCCCCCCCCCCCCACCTTGCTCTCTCCATCCCCCCCCCCCACACACACACACTCTCTCTCTCTGTCATTCTGTGTGTGAGGGTGTGTACGTTTGTGTACCGTGAAGTTTGTGAGGTAGTCGGTATAATTCCCCCTGAGTTTGGTATTGGCTAGCTGTGACGTTCTCGCCTCCCCCCCCCCCCCCCCCACCTTGCTCTCTCCATCCCCCCCCCCCCCACACACACACACACTCTCTCTCTCTGTCATTCTGTGTGTGAGGGTGTGTACGTTTGTGTACCGTGAAGTTTGTGAGGTAGTCGGTATGATTCCCCCTGAGTTTGGTGTTGCCTAGCTGTGACGTTCTCGCCCACCCCCCCCCCCCCCCACCTCTCTCTCTCTCTCTCTCTCTCATTCTGTGTGTGAGGGTGTGTACGTGTGTGTACCGTGAAGTTTGTGAAGTAATCGGTATGATTTCCCCTGAGTTCCTTGTCGGCTGTGGCGTTCTCGCCGTCTCCCGCCTCCCTCTCCCACTTGACGTCATTCGGGTTCACTGGAGGGTTAGCCATCACGGTACAAACTACAGAGTGACCGTCCTCATCCTTTTCAGTTGCGCACTCGAAATCTGGTTTATCTGTGAATCGAATTATATTGATTAAAATACATATAGCTTTGGATTAAAAAAAAACCTTATTTAAAGCCGCTTTTTGTCTACTTGAGAATAAGATTTTTTCTTTTAAAATTCTATTATTATTATGTTTGTATGTTTACATTAATAAAGCCCATGGTCATACGTCTGCATATGTACATCAATGGGCGTAGTATGTCTTCGCATAAGTAAATATACTAATATTATCCTTTTATATTTTTATCCATTCCATATTCATAAATTGATAGAATAAAAGTTCCAATATGTAGTATTATAAGCCGAAAAAAAAATCGCCCTGTGTCTACGCACTGCAAGCCCGGCCATGATAAACACTGTTAGAACTACGATGTAGCGTGTACACAGTGTTAGGAACGTACAAGGTTCGTTGTATACACTCACACTGTACGTCTATTTTTGCAGAAGATGTGTGTTCATATTCCTCGAGGTCGCCGACAGTGCTCACACACTTGATCACGTGACCATGTTCTGACTTCAGCCCTTTGAACACTAAGTTCTTGACTTCCTTTTGGAAAGTGATTCGCTGCAGCGGTGTACTCCCTGACCTGTCAGTGGTGACCGTCGTGTCGAAGGTACCCGTAATATCCATGTTATTCCTTCAACATAATAATAATAATAATAATAATAATAATAATAATAATAATAATAATGGTGACGGCAATGGTGCCATACTTAGAAATATGAATCTTAGGTGTCAGCTATATTGATACATTCACTTAGTAATGAGAATCTTAGGTGCCGGATATATTGATTTACATAATAGTAATGTGGATATTAGTTGCCTTATATGTTGATATACACACATAGTAATGCGGATCTTAGGGGATGGATATATTGACATTGTCACATAGTAATGTGGATATTAGGTGCCGTATATATTGATTTACACACTTAGTAATGCGGATTTTAGGTTACGGATATATTGACATACTCACTTAGTAATATGGATATTGGGTTCCGTAAATATTGATATACTTAATTAGTTTTATGGATTTTAGGTTCCGGATATATTGATTTATTCACATAGTAATGTGGATATTAGATGCCGTATATGTTGATATACTCACTTAGTAATGCGGATCTTAGGTGCCGGATGACTGCCTTCGGCTCTGCAGCCAATCGATGCCGGTTGGCCGTGCTTGAAGGTGAAGGTCAGACCGTTTTTGTCACTGACTGTTGTGTTGTTGCTGTAGAACTGCAGGGATCCATTAATAGGAACTGTGTACAGATAACAAAAACTTAAATCAGCGTCAAATTATAATAGATTAATATACAAAAACAATAAACTTGGCGTAGCAACTCCCAGCAAAACATTGCTTACATTATCACGCCAAAAAAGTTCATCAATCAAAACTACAGAACTGATTGTACAGAAGCAATATATAAATGTTTATGGTTAATTAGCTCAAGAAATTATATAAATACAGTGCAGCAACAAGGAAACTTGAATGATATAAACATTTGCATGAGATTTCATGCAATCAGGCTAAATTATTTACGTCCCCGAGCCTAGCGGCTGTCAAAGGTATATTTAGATTATATATACATGTATGTTGTTTGTTGCCTGGTCTCTTCTGGTTTGAAAGGAGATTATGAAATATTTCAGTAAAATAATTAAAATGAAAATAAAAATATCTTTCGCATACCGCTTACCACGCGCCCGGTAAACACAGCTTTACTCGTCATGAGGATAACAGAATAAACTTTGGCTTGTCTCCCGTGTTACATTAAGAGTTTAAGATTCTGGAAGCAGGTCATGTTCAAACCTCGCAGTTATACAGTTTGTTATTCTATGGTTGGCGTCACATTCACCAGGTCAAAATCTCCCGATCTCCATCTTTTCAGTGTTTCGCGAGCTTTCTATTTTCGCCATCTCGCGAGAAATTAGACCACACAGGGTGTGTATTCTTAAATGTCTGAATTATTTAAATATGCTTGCAACGATCTTTATTATCTAGGATGGAAACAGTGTGTATCGTATGGTGTTCATTATTTGAAGATAATGTAAATGTTCTCATATCATTCATAATATCAATCTTTAACTTATGAATAACATAAAATATCTGTTAATATAAATAATATCAAACTTCTACTTTGCTAAACCACAGACACAGTTTATGAAATGTGTAGATTTGGCGTCTTTTTTACGACGATTTTATTTTTTATATAATTTCCCGAAAATCGCGAATTTGAAACAGTCGCGAACAATAAGCCGACCACGGGCCCTATAGAGACTCGACGGGTTTAACAACTTACCGATGACAGTGATGTTGTGTTTCACACTACCAAGCATGTTACCCTTCGCATCCTTTATCTTACACAGGTACACGCCGTTGTCCTCAAGACTCACATCTGAAAATGCAATTGTGTCACAGAAAGTTAACCTACATTCACAACAGTCACATATGTAGGACTCAAGCCCGGACTTGGACTCGAGTCCGGACTCGATTCCACTTTTCAGGGACTCGGACTTGTACTCGATTCTCTAGGACTCGGACTCGGACTCGGAGGCCAGGACTCGAAAAATCAGGCCTGCTCCATCAGGAGAAAACTAAAACTCTGTCATTTAAGGCCCGACTTTCAAATTGAATACTAGCCATAAAGACTTATACGTGTGAACTTATGACAAAGTATTACAAAAATAATTTTACACTATATTCCAAACGCAATATCTGCATTAGGAATAAAATGTGTTTTAGATATTGAAATCTAGTGTAATTTGACAAAAAATGCACATGATGACCTCTTTTCCTATTATAAAGTGCAGTTTTACATAGTTTTGACTCGGACTCTGACTTGGATTCGAATTCCAAAAGACTCGTACTCGAACCCCATAGACTCGGACTATGTCTCGACTCACTCGAGAGGCTTGGACTCGTAATTGCATCCGGACTCGGATCGTCTTTTTATTCACCTCCAATCTTTAATGCTAGCTTAACTCAGAGTATATGTATACATCTGCAGAATTCCATTCCAGCTGCGGGACCGCGTGACAGTGCAGGGCAGTATCACACGCTTCCTCTCATTTTTATATCCTCTTGTTAAACCGGCCACTTGACTACTGCACATTTTTTCACATATTCTCAAGTTTCCCTAATGCTGTGTCAACGTCGTCTCTAGTTTGAAAATAAAAGTTTTCCAGGAACGTCATAAAGAAATATTCACAAATGTACAGCCTTTATGCAGGAATATAACTGGCAATATGGGGCGAAAACGTGAAATAGGGAGGTTTTATTCGTCCATGCTCCACGCTCGGGGACCTTTCGAACTATGACAATTTTTGTAACTTGCGGACCACTATCGATAAATGAAGATTACTAAAATATGGCCACATAAAACCGGCACGACACAGATCTTATAAAATAGATACATTCAGCTGAGAAACGTAATTATACGTCTGTATTACACATCTGTGGCCATATCAAAAACAAGCTGAAGATGGCGGAGGAGAACATGGCGTCCGAGCTGCACTGCTGACTTGGCAGAAACCGTGCACAGGCAGCTCCCAGGCTACGTCGATGTGGATAGATAGGGGTGTTTTAAAATATGCAGCCCGGTGGCGGGAGGTATTTAAAAATGACAAAGCTGTTAAAGCTTATTTATGCTATAATTCTGTACATACCACTTAAGTCAAAACACAAAATTAACCAAACGCCTTCTAAACGCAGCCTATAGTCGTCTCGCCCCTTTGACCAGTCCAGAACATCCTGCGCAGAATCGGACTCACAAGAGTACAGCTCTGCTGGTTAGGGTTTGTGAGCATCGGAATATTCTTCTCACAATGCACGGGCTTCTTAATTCACCTAGAATTCAGATGAACCAACAGGGCAGCAGCACCCACGTCAGCTCAATGATTAATACCTGAGCGCTCCTACTACCGGTTCAGTCCAATGTCTCAGAGTGCACCTTGGATTTCTTCATCAGCAAGAAAAATAGGTAAAAAGAACAAACAGATGCCCAGCTTCGTCTAGCTCCAGGACTAAATTAATTGCACCAATCATGAATGACCAATAGCGGTGAAATGCAACGAAAGGCCATAACAACTGCTGGCATCACTGGAATTCACCTGCTGAAGGTAGACAGTTGATTTAGTTGCATAATCTGCCGCGAGATGGCAGAACCCATGAATGTCCCACATGCTCTGCCACACAAGCGACATTAAACATGTTATGACTATTTTTGTATACTTGAAGGTGTGTACTTTCAGAATCCGGTTGTCTGCCAGGCGACCATCGGGGAATTTTTGTCCATTTTGAATGTATAATGAAGTTGTTGTTTCCGCATAAATTCAGCATTATACAACCAAAGTTATCATGAAATACACCGAGTTTGAGAGTTTATGAATACAAAAATTATCACTTAATAAAATCACTAGCGGAGGGAATAGGGGAGTAACTGTTGGCCCTCCGTCTATATGACGTTGTCGTGACATCCACAAATGTTTGGAGAACTTTTCAGACAAATCATTAAAATTCTTGCAGAATTAAAGAGAAAATCAGATAATTCACATTACTTTATGATTCAAGTCCAAGATTAGTTGAGGTTATACTATGACATGCAATTAGTCAGTTTAAAAAGAGCCATTAAGCTTTCTAAGAAAAGAACGAGCATTTGAAATAGGCGCATTTGCATGAACTTTGTTAATTTATCGATTTCTTTTAAATTTTTTAGATATGGTGTTGGAGACATCAAGAAGGAAGGGGTCCTTACAAAATTATAGTAGTCTGAAAAAAAACCCACACTTCAGCAACTATGGCCGCACATTAAAACGTTATTTGTTCAACAGACTAAATATGATGCGAGCGGGATGCCTTTTTTAATTTACAAGCAGAGAAATAGTACAGAGAAAACATCTCTTCAGTTCTTGAACTGGTGCATATGCACGTTAAAAATAAATTCATGTTCCACTCCTTTAAGAATTTATTCAAGGAATTGTAGGAAAGAGCGCACATCACAATATAACCGAGAACCTGTTTCTCACTTGCAAAAGAAAATGGTCCATAACTTGGCCCAATCACCTATGAAGCATGCTGAATCAATACGTAAACTAGCTTCTTCCCTTTAAAATAAATTTTTAACTGCCTGAAATCTTTTGCTTACTCCTGTAAACAATTGTTAAAAACAGTGCACCGGGCGCGATCACAGTTGTCAACATAAACAGCGCGTGTATCGCTAGAACAAAACACGTGTCAATTAGGAGATGCTCTGACTGACTGGGCCCAAAAAATGTACTACATGTTCCTGTTGGCTAAACTTCGTATGTTGCTGCTCAAAATGGGGCCTCCGGTCATGATAAACAGACACACGTGGACTGTGTTTACCAACACGCAGAGTTATAACAAGGTGTTTAACAGCCGTATGTGACGTACTGAGATTGTCTACTGTGTTGGTTTTACTGGGAAACTTTTGTATAAAGCAAAACTGAACTGATAGTGTGAAAGAATAGCCATCATTTTGCCCCTGATTATTTCCCTCTAGTAACCAGGATCCTTGAATCCTCAGAGCCACTGTTTTGTGGCCTTAGGGATCGTAACAAAATTACAACAGGTTAAATTTTCAGAGATTGCAAAACCTAAGGGATCGTTTCAAAATTGCAGTGGTTTAAATTTTCAGAGATGCCAACAACTAAGGAATCCTTTCAAAATAACAGCAGGTTAAATTTTCACAGATGCCAAGAACTAAGGGATCTTTTCAAAATTATAGCTGTTTAAATCATCAACAATTCATCAGAAGAATAGAAATATAAAAAGCTTACTCCTGATCTTGAGGAAAAAATTTGTTTCCTCCATTGAGTTTTTCAGTGTCCTTTTCTTCATTTCCACAGAGTAGCGGCCTGATCCATCGAATGGTTCATTCACCACGATGCCGTTGTTCATGGTAAATTCTTCATCCCCGACAATCTTCTGCCACGTCAGGGGGTTATATACATATTGATAGGGTTCCTTAGTATCAAAAGCACACGGAAGCTTGATCACTTTATCGTCTTCTTCTTTGACCTTTAAGTTCTTTGGTTTAGTCTTCACCATACCCTTACTTAATACACCGTCTGAAAATAAAATACAAGCAAAGCTCTTAATCATAGCACCAAATCTTACAAACAAAACTTAAGTACGCACTGTCACGTAGAGCAAGGATCTTATAACTAAAACTGAAGTATGCTCTCTCGTGTACAGCACGAATCTAATAAATAAAACTGAATTACTCTCTTACGTACAGCATGAATCTTATAAATAAAACTGAAGTACGCTCTCTCACGTGAAGCACATATCTTATAAACAAAACTGAATCACTCCCTCTTACGTATGGCATGAATCGTATAAATAAAACTGAAGTACACTCTCTCTCATGTACAGCACGATTCTGAAAAAAAAACTGTATTACTTTCTCTCTTATGTACAGGACGAATAAACATAACTGAATTACTGTCTCTTAAGTACAGCATGGATCTTACAAATAAAATAAACAACTCTCTCTTAAGTACAGCATGGATCTTACAAATAAAATAAACAACTCTCTCTTAAGTACAGCATGGATCTTACAAATAAAATAAACAACTCTCTCTTAAGTACAGCATGGATCTTACAAATAAAATAAACAACTCTCTCTTAAGTACAGCATTGATCTTACAAATAAAATAAACAACTCTCTCTTAAGTACAGCATGGATCTTACAAATAAAATAAACAACTCTCTCTTAAGTACAGCATGGATCTTACAAATAAAATAAACAACTCTCTCTGACGTATACAGAAAGAATCTCACCAAAAACTGAAGTACGCTCTTTTCCACACAAAAGCCAATCTATCGAACTAAACATTTGTGCCCTCTTTTATGCACAAGGGAATATGTCATAATGTTACACTTCGATTATTGTGATGGGCTTTATATTTGGGAGGCTGAAATTCAGGAAAAAAATTCACTTCCAAATACACTAACCAGTGTTTTTATGAAGACGTAATTGAAGGGCACCAACCCGCTGGAAGCATGTTTTGTATATCCCTCTTGTATATACCGTAGGATATCATTCATCCGAACGTCTAATATCCGAAATCAGCGCAATTTCGACCCTGTGACATTACGACCAGATTACTGGCGGTAGGAGGGCCTACTGAGTCGTTTTTCTTTTTTCACGGCTTATCCGAATCGGACGCGAATGGGAATTTAGGACACGTGTAAATATATTTTTGCATTATCATAAAACTTTAAATTTTGCCTACTTCTCAGATAAGTTTTTTGGCACATCATTAGTAGGCAAATCCATAACAAACACCTTGATTCTAGTACTTTATGCGCGCGCACATCTTTCTTGCTCTCCTCTCGGCCAATAGCAGATGTATAAATTCCGTCATTCCCCAGCAGAGGTCACTCTGGTGCAGAATGAAAGTTCGCATGTGGTTAGTTAATTCTCATGTGCATTGCTTAAAAAAGTGTAAATGTATTAACAATTAAAAAATTCATGTTACTCATCAGGAATTCCCTAAAAAAACTTGCAATAAACATTCCATCAAACTTGTTTTTTCTTGGTTGGAAGGCGTATTGTTCCATCTGTATCAATGCATTCAGACTGATCAAATATGCAGCGTATAAGCAAAAGCGGCGGTATGCCCGTGAGCGCGCGTGCCCTCATTGATCAATCAATGAAAACTCAGCAGACGACGCATGTCGACAGGAACGACAACCCGTATAAATCCCATCAGTTTTCAAGTATCCCGGTGGGCGTCTCATAAAGTGTTTCCCCTGTACACTTTTACCCCCGATGCTACTCATCTGCACTTCAGCAGTCTAAGTGCTAGATTGACATTAATAAGAGGAGATACTATAATCTATTAAACATAGAGAGTGACATCTTTTTCCGCGTTCTGAATCTTTGCGAAATGACTGTTTTAGCCTAAAAAAATAGAAACTGTCTTATTCTGAATACTTGTACACACGTTTTGGACCTTTATTAATTAAATTTACATTTTATCACACTGGGACAGTAATTTTGAAACTCCGTCACGCGTGTATATATATATATATATATATATATATATATATATATATATATAGAGAGAGAGAGAGAGAGAGAGAGAGAGAGAGAGAGAGAGAGAGAGAGAGATTGTGGATAAATACATTTTATTTTGCAACAGGAAAATATGCAGGGAGTTCGTTTTATCCTGCGACACCAACCTCGTGAGTCAGGGGCGCCGAGGATCTGTTCTCGAAACAAATAGTTCCTTTTTAATTGTCATACGGTGCCAGGATTCCGTGTGACATCAATTTAGAAGGACTTTGATGAGAAAAGCTTGAACTATCACACAGTTAGACCACCACGCCACCTGGTGCTCAGGTTGGGAATGACTGGCCCCCGCGCATTATGGTCCTGTCAATCTCAACCAATCATATGATTTCTTAATTACTTTCAAGTAACTGTCGACAATAATAATCATACAATGTTCTGGCTACTCTAAGCCTATAAAAATTATGGTGGCCTCTCTAATTGTTACCAATTAACTTGTGGCCTCGCTGGTTTGAATTGACCATTAAACGATGCGCAGAATCGGACCCACAACAATTCGACTCTTTTGGTTAGGGCTTTTGGTCAATGAAATCCAAGCCAAACAATGCACCGGGCTTGTACATACACCAGCGGCGAAGGTATTAAAGTAATGAACAAGGCAATGTAGTCTGTTCAAATGTCCTAGAAGAATTTGTTTTTTCCAAATTTTATAAAATTGTTATGTTTGACTGTTGAAACAAGTAGTCCCGGCCATCCCCACAATCCCCAAGATGAATTTGTTCGTTTTGAGTAGAAACTACCTCTGGTGAAGGATGACTTCACACACAGGAACCGCAGGTGTAGTAGTCATCGGGCCTGGTTAACACCATGATATAAAAAGAGAGGAAGCGTATGAAACTGGCCTGTAGCGTATTCCGTTATCGCAATGGAAATCTGCAGATGTTCATTAGCTTGACTTAGTTAAACTTGTCTTAAAAATGGAGGCAATCACCTCCAACAAAAAAGTGTATGAGTAACATTTTCGAGCGAATTAATTCCGTTACACCGCGCGAAATTATGGGAAGGACAGAAAAAAATCCCGAACAGTTCATAGAGCTCATATTTCAGAGACACCATGGCCTTCCTTGTTGGAAAAACTCAAATGCAAAAGGTTGTGACAAGACTTTATCGAATTTTTAATATGATGTACTGGGTGCCGGGGGAGACAATTTAATTATAA
This sequence comes from Sipunculus nudus, assembly GCA_026874595.1. Taxonomy (NCBI): domain Eukaryota; kingdom Metazoa; phylum Annelida; class Sipuncula; order Golfingiida; family Sipunculidae; genus Sipunculus; species Sipunculus nudus. The sequence continues at coordinate 3,165,864 of CM049318.1, read as the reverse complement.
CGACATCACAGTATCTCATAGAATGTGTTCAATGATTAATTAAAAATATGTTTATGTTGCCGATTGGTGGAACTGTGTCGGCTGTGTTAGAACTACACCATCCAGATCATGACACTTCAATATACTACGAAAAAATAAAGATAATATAAGGGAGTGGCGTAAAATAACAATGGCTCATTAACCTTGGTGTTCTTCAGTCCGAAGAAAATCGCATCATATTGGCACTTGTCTGTTAACACCACCCTTGAGCGAATCGAAAGCATTCGCATTGGCTATAACTGACCTGAATAAAGGCCAAATTCAGCCGGTCCCATCATCAGGTGGTGTTATTACACCAGTTTCACGGTAGTTGTATGGATATGTCCCGTCTCCTTAGTGAATCAGGAAGAGAGAATTGCATTGTGGGGTTAAGTGACATAGCTTTTCGACGAAACGAGAATAGCACGAGTTGTAAAAATTGTCAAATCGCAGTGAAATTAACATTTGGACTTTAAAATACAAGCGATAAAAATGAGCTGAATGTTGGCCCATTGACTGTCCATAAAAAGCATGATATCACCACCCCCACAACGAGCGAATATGTCGCAAAAACAGACGTCAAACATTTCACGAGGACAGGGCACGAAAGGATGAACAAAACAGGATGGAGGTTCAAACAACAAAAACGAGGTGATGGATGGTGATACAGTTTACACTGTGCCCGCTAGATGGCAGCACCGCTATCTGACTGTTTGTGATCTGAGGAAGACACGCTGTCATTCTGCAGCAGCAATAAAAGCTGAATCACTGGCTGTATTTGATAGAGATATTTTCTGCTGCCGAGAGAGCGCCAGGCTGTCTGGAATAGCCGAAACCCGGGTGCTATTGATTCATGTCCGGCTGCTGCCGCGCCCGCTGCTACTACTCTGTGGATATGAATACAGCCTTATAATCGCATTGTGGACCGGCACCAAATGGAGATGTCCACTCACTGTGTCGGGCCATTTAATAAAATTGTGCTGTTTATTCAATTGCTCTGTTTCCATCTTCTACCACTGGGTCCGCCATGTGACACGAAGGTCTGAATGTGTAAAGGGCAGAGGACTTGTGGGAAATCCAACATACTGTGTTAACTGACCATAAATATATATATATATATATATATATATATATATATATATATATATATATATATATATATTCAATAATAATAATAAAATAACAATCAATAAAATCATTACTTGTGAAATCGCGCGGTACGGCTACCAGGTGGCGTGCGCGTTATATTTATAATATTGGCTCTTATCACGCCCGGTGAAAGTGAAACAATGAAACCCCGGGCTGCGGACCCCCCTCTAAGACGGATACCTCACCTGACAGACATTTTTTTTGGGGGGGCCGACCGAGCGTTTTGTCTCTTTTATGAACCCCTCTGGGGCGGACACCTCGCCTAACGGACATTTATTGGGTCGACCGAGCGTTTTTTTCTCTTTAAAGAACCCGTTTCGGGGCGGACACCTTGCTATTCAGGACAACAGAAACTTTTTGCCCGCCCAATGGCTTAAATCACCCAAGGCTAAAGGACGTATAAGCGGCCCCCCCGATCGATGTTTTTGAAGATACAATATAATGTTAAGGAGAAAACGCTATATTTCAAGTATGTTTAAAGGGGCCTCCCCGATAACTGACGTCAATTCACTAAATAAAATCCCTATAACCTTCTATGAATATAAGCCAGAAAATGCAGGTGGCGGCCCACCATAATAATCCATACATATTCTAATATGACATCTTGCGGCAAATCAAACGAATCAGATCATTGCAGAGGGCGTGCTGCAATTAGTGAACTTGAAAGATCGCACAAAAGCAACTAATTTAACTTCATTAGGCTACAAGGTTTTCTCGTATGTCAACATTGCTGTGTTTACTATCAGTTTCAATAAACAAGCTCATTCATCCGCCACATGTGCAGTATAAGAACTTTTCTTGACAGGAATAAACTTGAGTGCATTAATATGTACGCATCGTGAGCCAGATATAACACAAGTTCCATAGAAAGGGTAGTTGAATAGCAGGCTTTATTATACCAGGTATGTCAACAAGTATCTTTAATATTGCATCCAATATCGGTCCATATTTCTTCACCAACATCATGGAACATAAAGCCAGGTGAATCCTGCCATTTACAGGATAAAAGACTTTAAGAATTAAAGACCAGCTGTTCTTAAACCGCCCACTTACGCCTGTCTCTTTATTTAAGACCTCGCTTCCTGGAAAGATCGAAAATGGAGCGGGCGCCATAGCCTCCGCTGCAACTACCATTCTAAAGGAGTCCCCTTTTTAGGAACTGTTTGCTCGCCGACGCAACAACGTTTGACATTTCAGGCAAGATGCCAACGAGGCCACGCGCATGACATCTCCGCCATTACGAGATTGGTATTCTTAAACAGTCTTGAAGTTCACAGAGCCCTATAAGCTCGTTTCCTGTAAGGTATAGAGTCCGCTGCTCCTACGTAAACTTGTCGCAGCTTATTTTAAGCTATGTCACTGCCGTCTTGGGGGAAGTGTGATTTTATCTTATAACTTTTATTTTGTATAAGACAAACAAACCTCAGATTTAATAAATTTTATAAAGTAATCAAAAGTAGGCCGTTTTAGAAATGAATATTTTTTTATAAATGTTCAAATTTAATTTATTAAAATTTTAATAATTAATGTTAATTTATCAAGGAGTAATTTTGCATAATTTTTGCCTGTGTATGACTCTACAGTCCATTCATCAGTTCAAGGTGAACTAGATGCCTCTCCAAGATCCTGTTAAAATAAAATTACCCTCCGACAAAAGCGAAATGATCTTTAACATACGTTTTGAAACCACCCTCATTTCCTAAAATTGATCGATTTATTACCTAAATGAATATCCCTTTTCCTTTTCTGTAAATTATAACCATCACAATCAATTAATTTATATTTGAACTGATCACAATTTAGGTTCTTCTCCCATGTCGACTCAAGAATGAAGTCCTCAAATTAACTTTTAGCCTTTAAAGTTGCCTATTCTGAAGTTTCTCAACTGAAGATAATCCCTTGGAACTTTTTGTTAAAAAATAGTCCAGTAAACGCCGATCCCGCTGCACACAGGCTGTTTGTATCTAACATTATAACATGTGGGGGCCGCCAAAATAATTCCAACATTCAACAAGGACATCTGGTGGCAAGTCAGACCAACAAGAGTTTGGTAAATGGCGTTGGCCTCCGCGTCTGCAAATATGCAACCAACCACCTACCCTCTACACAAAAGTTTGGCGAATAGCTGGCTTAAGTGCCCTTTAAATACAGATATATAGCTGACTTTATGTGTATATTTTATTACAATTTCAGGAATGGGAAAATAAATCCAGCATCTATACTACTTACCGTTTACATAATATTGAGTACCTGCATATTGTGGATTATTTGGTTAACTTTATAACCGTGCTAGAGGTTATATTTGGCCATCTTACAGTGCAATGGAAATTGTTATTACATTAACATTCAAAAAGTTTAGAGTGCAACTCAAAATTTGTTGAACGTGAATCTCAACCTACGTGAAACGGGGATAGCAGTGCCCTAACAATGATCTGATCTTCTCACTCTGTTATTGACAACATGATAAAAGTTTCAGGATGAAAAATGATTGAAAGTTAATAAGAGAAAACCGTCCATTGAAGAAAATAACTGTAAAAGGAAATTGAGGCATCATGCCGGTTACAGGACCCTAAAGGAACGTGATGTTACCCGTACAGACGGCACGTATACCACTTCACGCGTTTCTGTGGTTTATATCACCTCTCATTAAACCGTCGAGCCACGTCGCGTTGTGATTTGTATCACACAATGAAAATTAATCCTTTCTCCTATAATTTTTAATTCTGTGTACAATGACGCCCACTTCGCGTAACACCATCAACTCAATATGACGACTATATCGGTAACACCGCCAATCCAATATGCATTCATTCTTTCTGTAACACCGCCAATTCAATATCACGACCGTTTTGTCTAAAGCCGCCAATCTAGTGTGAGGATCAGTTAAAACCGCCGCCCCAGTATGACGACAAGTTCAGGAAACCCCATCAATCCAATATGGCGACCATTTCGGTTACTGCCGTGAATCCAATATGGCGACCATTTCGGTTAACGCCGTGAATCCAATATGGCGACAGTTTCTGGAAACACCGCTCATCCAGTATGACAACCAGTTTGGGCAACGTCGCCCATCCAATATGACGACCATTTCTATTAACTCTTCCAATCCAATATGACGACCATTTCAGGTACCACCATCAATCTAATATTACCACCATTTCGGATAACACCGCCGCTCCAATATGACGTCAATTTCAGGTAACACCGTCCATCCAATATAACCAACATTTCTAGGTAACATGGCAGATCCGATATGACAACCACTTCGGGTAACAAGACCAATCCGATAAAATGTCCACTTCGGGAAACACCACCAATCTGATAAAATGTCCACTTCGGGAAACACCATCAATCCGATAAATGCCCACTTCGGGTTACACAATCAATCCAATGGGAGGGCCACTTCGGGTTACACCAGAGATCCGCTATAAAGCCCACTCCAGGTCACATCGAGTCACCACTCCGGTAATACAAAACAACTAAACAACTAAAACTAATACAATTCCCTGCCAGCTTGATGCATAAAATGGCTTTCACTCAAAATAAAGTCAAATATACATTTGAGAAACAAGTAAACCATAAAAACTGGAATATACATGGCTCAAACATTTTGATGGTTTATGTTTCAAAACTAAAGTTACAAGACTGTGCACTTGTAACTATATAAGGCTAAGCCTAAAGGTAAGAAAACAGCACCTGTTCTTAGTGTTCTCAAGTCTGGCCAGATTATGAAGTTCTCCAAAGTGTAATGTCCAAGACCCGCCGATCCATATGCTTACAAGATTATATTAATCTTTGCAATGTGTAATTCATATATATATATATATATATATATATATATATATATATATATATATATATATATATATATCATATTTTGAAATATCGTTACATATTTCTAAGGTGTTTCTATAACAAAGGTCGTGTGTGTTTCTATAACAGTGGTCACGTCAAACTACATATGGGGTTGACTAATTGTACAAACACACATGCACAGTAATGTCCGCCTCAGGGTAGACATTGGCAGAATGCATTCTTCTCCCGGAGGGAAGGGTAATGGCGTGTTACTAGTAGATAGATTGTTCAAACACTGCAAGGGTCCTTGCGTCGGGAAATGTCTTTAATTTTACGTGTATTATCTCTGGAAAGCAGAAAATGCGTGTTTAATTTCTGCGTCCGTGTGCACAATTAACCATCTATAACAGTATTCGAATTGACAGTTTAACTTAGGTAAAGTGTTGATTATACATTAGATCGGTGTTTTTTTTATTAGCCCGCTCATCATGTATATTTGTGCTTACAAAAAAATACAGTAATATCTTACAAACAGTCGTAAACATTTACATTTGTGTATGTGTATCGCAATATGTAAATAACAGTTTATGCAAGAAAGTGCTCAATACCGCTGGTTAGAGCATTTTAACTGAGCATTAAACACGTTTAGTACACATAATTAAACACATACACACACACATATATATATGTATATTATATATATATTATTTATGTCCCCTTACTCTGGTCTCTTTGATTTCTTAATCTTTCTGAAGAATCATAATAAAATACCACTATGTATCAACGTGTTTATATGCACCGCTTGAAACAAGAATGTTTAAAGCACTCCTCAATTGGTAATCGTGCAAAATAACGGACCCATCTTACATGGTCTCACAAAAAAGTGTGACCACATTTCAATGAAAAAAAACTGTTTCATGTAAAAGTTGAAGATCCGGCGCATCTAATGATACAATATTTTTGTATGTTTGATATAAATATATTTTGCTACAAACTGTCAAAAAAGGCTAGTTTGCTGAAAATACCCAAAATGACGTCGTGTCAAAGACGTTCTCAGCCGACGTCATGAACCCACAGTACTGTATATGCATACCATGTTAAACAAAAGGATGATGTCTAACAAAAATTACAGTCAATATATCTTTTTATGCATAGATAGTGAGACAATTTTACCTCTAAATATCCATATTTCCCAAGATTTAATAAAAGTTGACGACGTCGTGCCGCCAAAAACATAAACATGCAACTGTCGTCTGTGAATGTATTCGACTGATCACGTTAACTCTTGCTCTATTCAGCTTTGTCTCTATGTACGTTTTATATGTCAAATAAATATAAATTGTGTAATAAACAGTCATTTTTGTGGACAGAGTATAAAGACTACATTTTAGACATGTCATTTATCTTATTTATTATTTTTTTTGCCCTGTTAGACTACTTTATGTAAGGACAATCAGATGGGAACATCCCCTCCCCCTGAGTAACAGACCGGTAGCCCTTAAAATCGAGACGAACGAGGGAGAAACACGGGACCATGTTGGGCATATCATTCATATGTGACCACATTTTATAATATTATATATATATAATACAAACTTATGGTCAAATAAAATGTGGTCACACCTTATTTTTGTTAATATTTATTGGTAATAAATGTGGTCACGCCATATGTGACCATATTTTATAATATTATATATATAATACTAACATATATTGCTGTTCAAATAAAATGTGGTCACACCTTATTTTTGTCAATATTTATTGTAAAAAATGTGGTCACACCATATGTGACCACATTCTAAAATATTATATATTTATTACAAAATTATATGGCTGGTCAAATAAAATGTGGTCACACCTTATTTTTTTAATATTTATTGGTAAAAAATGTGGTCACACCTTATGTGACCACATTTAATAATATTCTATATATAATACAAACTTTTTATGGCTGGTCAAATAAAATGTGGTCACACCTTATTTTTGTCAATATTTATTGTGAAAAATGTGGTCACACCATATGTGACAACATTTTATAATATTATATATGTAATACAATCTTATTAGGCTCGTCAAATAAAATGTGGTCACACCTTATCTTGTGAATATTCTTTGGTGAAAAATGTGGTCACACCATAAGTGACTACATTTTATAATATTCTATATATAATACAAACTTATATGGCTGGTCAAGTAAAATGTGGTCACAACTTATTTTTGGCAAAATTTATTTTTAAAAATGTGGTCACACCATATGTGACCACATTTTATAATATATATTTATATATATATATATATTTATTTATTTATTATATATATATATATATATATATATATAATACAAATTTATATGGCTGGTCAAAGTTTGGTCACACCTTATTTTTATCAATATTCATGGGTTAAAAATGTGGTCACACCATATGTGACCAGATTTTATAATATTCTATATATAATACAAACTTATATGGCTGGTCAAATAAAAGGTGGTCACACTTAATTTTTTATTGGTAAAAAATATGGTCTCTTGGTTTGAAAAAAATTCAAGATTAAATTTAGAAAAAAATAAGGGATTTGATGATGTAAGAATATATTTAAATGTGGTCACACCACCTTTTTTTACTATTTCTAACTACTATATGTGGTCACACAATTTATAAAAAAGAGATCACACCTTAATAATGTCATTAATTATGACTAATAAATGTTGTCACACTTTATAATTATTTTAATAAAAATAAGGATATTATTATGTTAGTATAACAAAATATGTTGTAACATAATGCGGACGAACGTGTTTCTCCCGTGTCTCTCTTGATTTTAAGTGCATGACTTGTCACGTGACACTCGACATTTGTTTACGTTCTGGCGGCAGGGCGTCGTCACCTTGAACGTACATCAAGTGAAATGTGGATAAAAAGAGGTAAAAAAATATAAACATATATGAGTAATATTATATATTGACTGTAAATTTTATAAGACATCATCTAAATGTTTAACATGGTATATATGTATATTACTGTGGATTCATGGCGTCGGCTCAGAACGTCTTTGAGACGACGTCATTTTGGGTATTTTCGGCAAACTACCCTTTTTCGACAGTTTGTAGAAAAATAAATATATAAATAACATACAAAAATATGATATCATTAGATGCGCCTGATCGTCAACTTTATCATGCAAAAAAAGATTAGTGAAATGTGGTCACACCTATTTGTGAGAGAGAGAAATATGCGTCCGTTATTTTGCACGATTACCCCTCAATTATACGCAATCCCGACTGTAATGATTCTGTTAATATACTAATAAAATATGATTACTTCATAATGCGGGTTTTGATTACTAGACCACAGGAGCTCGACATATCAAACTGGACAAGCTTGTATTAAAATAGAGACGTATCGAACACACAGGTATAACCCGGCGGCCCCAGAGCAGCCTTCAGAAAAAGCACAAGTCAGTAAGCAGGCTGACTGATGGCCGACCTACATATCTCTAAAGTTTGCTCAGCTGTAGAGAAGAGATTGGTATTTTACCCCCGGGGTGTTTACTGATGCTCCATAATGTAACTCCTGCGGAAAACTGGAATTCATACCCAAGATGTCGGAGCAGATCTCATAGTACAGATACTTACACCACACACACACACACACACACACACACACATATATATATATATATATTTAAACACATAGATATTATCATATTTGTATGACGTTGGATCCTTCATTAATCATTGACAGCTCTGCCTTATTGCCTTGAACGTCATATGGGAATGTTACCGTTGGCAGCTAGACCGGAAGTGAGTTAACGAATTTATGGATTGGGAACTTAATCCCCGCGACCTGGAGCTTTCTTTGTGGATTGACAAGTCAGGAATCAACAAAGAACATCAAATGTGGTTACAGCGAGGAGGGATAGTGTGCAGGTACCTGCAGGTCACATTCCATCATTTACTTATGTTGCTCTACTAAGTTACGTATATTATATTTTATATATATATATATATATATATATATATATATATATATATATATACATATATATATATTTATTTATTTAGAGATAGAGAGAGAAAAAAAAGAGAATATTCATACGTGTGACCGAGAGAGAGGAAGAAAGAAAGAGAGACAACACCTAGACTACATATATATACATAAAAATAGATTGTATATATATATATATATATATATATATATATATATATATATATATATACACACACGCAATATTATATATATATGATAGAGAGAGAGAAAGGAAGAGAGACTCAGAGAGAGATAGAAAGAACGAGACTACGACATAAAGTTATTCATCAAAGTAAGTATATAAACACACTTGATTATATCTAAATATAACCAGGCTGCCTATATATATGTATATAAATTTCTCCTATACGCAAGTCATAACGTACAGAATCTGGTAATGCCACATGACCAAACACTGCCGCCCAATTAAGAACATTTTTATGACTGTAATTGGCAATTAATCAATTATGAGTTGGTCCAATGCTCTTCTAATGATGATTATCATTAAAACACAACAAAAAAGGGTCTTGAAATATAGAGCATGTTTTAAATGAATAAAAACATGAGAAAAAGCGTAGAGTCATTGTTGACGTGCTGCTGTTACCATATTAGGAACGCTTTATTACGCGTCAATGTCAGCTGTGATTAGCTACAAAATAAAGTAATTCCTCTTCATTTAATAAAGCAGACGGTGACATAAAGTTTCATTATTTCAACAACAGCTCTGGATTTCTCAACCCACTGTTTGATTTGCAAAGTGCGGATATGTGATACCCGAGCCTTAAAATGCCCCCCTGCAGCATTTAGATAAACCACGCAAGGATTAAGACTATAGCCATCGATAACCCCGATAATCCCGAACGGAGACGAATATTCATCAGCAATGCTTGCCATGTGACGCCAGTCTCAGTTACCCTTTTTAGTCCGAGTAAAGTAAAGAGAGATTATTTATGCAGTCAGCCCCGGACTACAAGAGCTGCTCCACATGACACGGCAGTCAAGATCGATAACCGCTCAAACAGTTTGCTGCGAGATTTTCGTTTACTGTGACAGTGAACAAACAATCTGCTGGCGACTGTATTGACTTAACTGTTCTTGCTGCAACCTGCTATCGAATAAACATCACATATAAGACAGTATATATCAACCTTACGACCATCATGCAGTCATGTTTGACATTCAGGGGTCAAGGAGCCTGCGTCAGGCCAAACTAAGGATTGCTTCATCACCCTTCCTCGCGGCAAGGCTGGTGAAGCCGTCCAGTTCACGAAACAGGTCACGTGACTACACCTGATTCGTCTAAAACTCATCCACCCTGATCCAGATCCCTGGTTATTAAATTATAAATAGCAACGAGCGCTGCTTTTCTTATCGTAGCATTTCCTTTCCATGCGCTTCCAACTCGGTCCCTTTCCCCGTGTTAATTTTAAAGCGGGGCGGAGGGACCGGGTAAACCCAGCAAGGTCGTGATGTACGGAGGCACGCGTAATTACTAGAGTATAAACATGATGGTTTATGCTGATGGCTCCCACCTCAGAAACTAATTAAATCCATCCGTTTATTAGCAATATTGAATTGTAGTAATTTTATATCACGGATGATACATAACTTCATTAAACTCTGCTAGTTTTGCTATTACCGGCTGGGAATTACTCCACACCATGTAGAAAAAGATATTGTAATATTAGATAAAGCACTGTACACGCAACAGATGTGTTGCAGGATACTACTGCAAGCATATATGTGTTTTATTAGGTGTGTTAGGCTGTTAATTTGTCTATTATATCCACAATATTGATGTAAAATCAAGGAGGATTATTACTGTTATTCTGTATAAAACATTTGCCTATGTATATTACGGCAATATGGACTCTCAGTTATAATTTATTTTTCCTGTCTCCTTTGATGCATATAATATCCCCAATGGCGATATATATATATATATATATATATATATATATATATATATATATATATATATATATATATTGTCTGTATGACCCATTTCAAATCTACTACTATTAAGTTTAAAAAAATAAGGTATTATGTTTCCAGTATACGATAATTGTAAACCAGGCTTAGATATATAATGTATTTTACAGTAAACTCAGAAATGGAACCAACGTATATAGTTCTAATTATCACTTTTTTCATGTTCAATATAAATATTATACCCTGAATAGCAGGGGGGTAATAACATTGAGCCCCCCACCATGTTTAAAAGTTTGAGTTACATACCCCATCCCCCTGTACTGACGCCTCTGAATATCCCACTGTGGATATAATTCACGTACTTACCATCATTATATACATACATTATATCGTTATTCGATAAGATATTTAAATTCTGCGAACTACAGGACTGTTTCGCTTTTATTTTATCGAGATTTTAAAACATGTATATAAACTTGTAACATGTATACGTCATGAAAGATTGATGGTCTTCCCGCATATATGTAGCCATTTTTGTTTTGTTAGGTTTCTAGGGTGTTAATCAATATGAAAACACCCAGTCACAATGTTTGGTGTTCTTGTGTTTGCGTGTGACCAATACACGTTACAGAAATGGTATGGAAAAGAATTAGAGATTTTTAAGGGCTGTGCATGGGGGGGGGGGTCCCTTTGTTTTCAGGGTGCCAAGGTTTTCTTTGTTCGGATAAGGAAAAAAAAAACATGTACAACTTCGCCTGACGCTCTGGGACTGCTTCCGACTGTTGATACATTTGATCCGTCGTACTTAAAACTTGAACTAGATGTGTGCAATAACTGGGAGCCCCCCCCCCCCCCCCCCCAGCGGGAGACCAAAACTGAGCAAAAATTGAGAACGGCAATAGTGTGTACGACCTTGGAACTAAGGTCAAGGTCAAAATAAATGACAGCTGCAAATCTGTTACCTAGGACTTATTTTTATTGCCAACATTTCAGCTTATCTTAATCGGCCATTTTGGAGACCTAGCCCAAACAAAAAATGGCAGAAGAAAGAAAATTTTGAAATCAATGGTTTTGCGCTTTAGGGGGACAAAAGTATGTCCGATCACAAACATTTTCTATTTACCCAAATATGAATATAACAATAAACTCATCAACCCCAATCAGTCTCTTCCTACTCCATGGGGGCTTCAATATAAAGCTTCTACCACTGAATATCATCTCTTGACAGCTCCGGTCACATTTTTTGTCAGATCTAAGTTAGAATGTCTATTGCGGCAATTCTATCAAGTAATTTAACCGCCTCAGTAAAACTAAAATACGGTTTGTTCGAAAGGATAGAAGAACTCACTAAAATGAAATTTTAAGAAGATATCTAGATTTGTATCAAGCTGGCATGACCCTAGGGAGGCTGAAGCCAATCTACAGGAAACTCATCAGCAAGCTATTTAAAAGCGAGAGGCGTTTACTAGTCAAAAACACTGTCGGAGCTGAGGGGCGCCGTAATGGCGCTAGGTACCAGTCTATGGCACTTACGCAGTCACCGGTGCCAGAGAGCATGTGACCTTTGAACTTACAAACTGCTTCCGACATGGGCAATAAATTTGGTTTGGATAAACGCCTGAGCTGGTTACCGGCGTCACAGCAGTACGGAAAGAGCACGCACTCTACATGCATACTCGCTGGACGATTGATGCGATACATTGTGAAGATGAGTCACGGGAAATTCAGCATCTGATCGTTCCGGCAGCGGAACAGCATTTACCAACCAGCCATGATCACCCCTGCCTTTTATTATAAATTTCAACCCTTCCACCAGATGTCGTTTCTACTCAAAACGAACCTCTTTCCTGTTGGGCACTGTGGCAGCACCGGGACTACTTGTCTCATCAGTAAAACTCTAAAATAATTTGTTACATTTCCAGGATACAACTTCTGTGTACATTTCACATGTTTTTACCTACAAAAAAATACATATTCCGTAAAGGCCTTACCACATAAACACCTTATCCAACATATTTGAACGGCCTACATCGCCCTCTTTACTACACTTTATCTTTGCGGTTCGTGTATTTATAATCCCCGGCGCATTATGGGTGGCGGATTTGAAGCCCAAAAAACCCTAATTAGCAGAGTCGTACTCTTGTGAGCCAAATTCTGTGCAGTGTGATAAACTTCTAAATAGATAATCTCAAAAGACCAATACACAAGTGTATGGATTGTGCATTGCCATCGTAACGCTTCTGACTGTTCCTTCAGACACACCCAATGTGTTTAAAGAGGAATCACATTTAATAACAAGAAAGTCCTCAGAGAGCGCATTCGAATGCCCAACCACTTCCAAGATCGAATCTATTCTTCAGTGCATAAGTGGATTCACCTGTCTTTATAATACTCAATATCACCAGCAGATGTCAGCAGCGGAAATGATCAAGCATCATAATGAACACGAGTTCTACAGTCATTTCTTATTGTGCATAGATATACTATAAGTTGACAAGTATTATAAGCTTTAATTGATGATCACGATTTATGCAAATTTATCCCAGAGTTTTTAAATAATACAAAAAAGGGAACCTTGATAAATCTAGCAGGTTCTTGATTGAAGGGAAATCATTTGTACATCCTATTTTAATACATCACCGGATGGAAACATCCTCTATATACTGCGCATTCTGAATAAATCTTCCCAATTCTTCTACAAAGCGACACTTGTTGGTGACGACGAAAACTGAGTCGTTGGGTCAGATAGATTGCCAAATATAGATTACATTTTGTTTAAAATCAAATTATAACAGTAAAAACTACTATACCTTTATTTATGTTTTGCACACATATTTTTACCTAACTATGAATATAGAAATAAACTGATCAATCCGAACAGCCGCCACGTCCTGCAGGTACTCTCAGATCATCTACCATGGTGTGAAAATCTGAACACCCGGCGTTACTGAGGACCAGAGTTTCGCCCTTCATGATTTTCAGAGATGTTTTACATAGTTGTTGGTCTTATCCTCCTGTCTACAATAATAGGTATAACCTCTGTAGGCGCCGCACGCGTCTAACTCCTCGTGGGCAGACTGACAAATTTAACGTGTGGCCCGTTGGCTATTGATCCTGTAGGGAGCAGGCTGCAGGCCTGGTTGTTTTATACGTGTTTTCTGTTCATGCTGTTCGCACGCCATGTGATTGCCCAGGGGTAAATGCTACACGAATAAACCAGCCAGGCTACAGCGCTGTACAACGAGATTCACCGTGAAACCCCCGTGACCTAGATGTCATAACTCTAAACAGCATCGTCAAATAATGCCACTTTAACAGCACCTGAGCCTTGTTCAGTTGTTCTTAGCCCATGTTTATTATCTGCTGTGTTTACTCTTTATAAAGTCCTGATCAATAATGCAAAATATAACAAGTTTTAATGGAACCATATTGCGTATACATATACAAAAAAAATAGAGATATGCTTACACGAGACGCGACCAATTGTACATTGCACTGTGCTATATTGCATCATATTGAGATCCTTCATATGCAAACAATATATATTTTTTTCTCATTATCAATAAAATAATATTTATAAGCAATAACTTGTTGTACTTTTATATCAATGTCAACTTTATTATTTATAATGTGTACAATTATATATATAGTATATATTGCTTGAGCAAAATAATAAAATCATTATTAAAGTTTATGCCATGCATCATATTGTATATGCTTGGTATTGTTTAAAGATGACATTTCTGGTCAGTTGTAAGACTCAGGCCCGGCCTTCTGTCTCAGGCTCCGGGGAGAAAATAGCTCAGGTGTTCAGTGGATCTGTCAGGATGTTTATCCGTTTTTATCGGGCAGACGCCGTAGCTCAGCCCTGAACCAGGAAGTCTGCTTCTGTACATTTCCCGCCAACATGGGAACAATGCCGTCTGCTTAGAAAAATAAATCTTTTCCCGGGCCACAGCACACGTGCGCCGAGTCTCAAAGAGTTTACCATTTGTTTTTTTTTTAATATCATTTTGGCTACAGTGGCCAGGAAAATCACGGGAACTTATCAGTTAATAATTATAGAACCTCATAATTACACACACCGGTGAGATCTGTGGTTTTGTCCATATTATACGACTCTTTGTACTAGAGGGTACCTGAACCCCCCCCCCCCCCCTTCCCTCATCCCCCGGGGTCAACTGCTTCTGCATGGATCCCACACTGGGCTGTTTGGTACTCACATCAGTATATCCATGTTGGTTAGCGACTGTGGGTAAAGACACACTTTCCTCACAATCCACTGGGCTTCTAAATACACGAATGGCGTATATATGCATGGCATGTATTGCAAGAATAGATGTAATCATTTAAAATCTTAATATTTAGATTATTTAGAATAAGTTGGAACATAAGTGTTTCAAGGCAAATTACAGGAAATGATTGTTTTATGGTAAGAATTAATGGAATAAGTGATCCAACCTTATACTGCAGGTGTAATCAATGCAGTTTTGAAAGACGATCCAAAATCTAATTTGTTCTTCGCTTGCTTCCTACATATTTCATTTGGTATGAAGAATCTGTATCAACAGGTAAATCGGCGAAAATCTTAAGGAGACACACGTTATAGATTGCAATGTAGAAAAGAGATGGTGATTTCCCTGCACGCTACATACCTACATTGAATAGAAGGGCAAACACACGGAATCCGCCTGTATGAATTGTTAAGTAATATCGTCTGGTCCGGACGATCGAACAGTTCACGTGAAATAGGTTACACATAAACCAGGTTTGCATTGATCAGAACCTGGTTTGTGGTATGGACAAAGATGGCATGGATACCGTGTAAATACAGTAGACCTTCGTATAACTGTGTATCGTTTACCTGACACCTAATTCTGTAAATCAACAAAGGAGCGCAGAGGCGTAATGGACAAGGTTGTTGGTTCGATTCCTTATCGGACCGCCTTTCTCGCTAAGTCTCCTGGTCAACGTATTTACCAAAAAGGCGATCCCTCTCCACCAAAGGGAGAATTGGTACTAGTCATTGACGGCAGGTGAAACATACAACCCTATTGCATCAATGGTATATGTTCCCCAGGGAGGTTTGGAAAAGCTAAAAGAAATAGCAGTCCCGTAGTCCAGGAAGGCATAGTGTAATGTCGGATGAGACTTTAATGGAGTGATATCAGACTATAAACCCAACCCCTACCTCTACTTTAACAGAGGAAGTAGATGTTTATCTGTCGGTTAAACATAAGTAAAAAACGTCTACCCTATATAAAACAAGAAAGCCTAGTAATATATGATCCAAAATGCTCTAAAGACCTTTTTACAATTTTGCTGTGTTTTTGGTTTTCTGCGTTGTTCTAATTAATGATACGACTGGTTCATTTCCGTTTATTCCCGAGCTTTACTCGTGTGTATGCGACTTTGCCATCGGCTTTGACTTTTCTAGAATCTACGGTTGATTGGACATACAGTTAAGACTATTATGGTGAAAAAAAAGGGAAAGGGGGGGGGGTAAACCCAAACGTTTATATCAATAGACATTTAAGATCCAAAATGACCATTTTAAAGGTCTACACATCCTATACGGTTAAGTTTATGGCGATTAACCTCAGAACACAGGCATGTACAACTTTTGATTCAGGAAACACAGAAGTATTCAAATTGGTAGATTGGATATCCTGTTTTTTTTTTTTTGGGGGGGGGTCTAATTACTCTTCCGCGAAATGTTTCGATGCACGTTGACCTGTTTTGTATCACAAGTTTAAATCTTCTACCAAATATTACCTCACCTCTATCACGTGAAACAATTGCAAATCTCAAAACAGCAAAATCGAGTCATGCAGTGTTATTATCATTAATCAGCTTTATAAGCCGGGTTCCATTTAACTTAACTCGATTCGACTGATGCTTAGAATGTCGTGACGAACTACTATTTTATTTTGTGCTAGTGGATATTCCACCTACGTAATGACAGTGATATCGCGAAACAAAAAGACACAGACTATCGTGTACCTGTTCCCTCAAAGTGAATCTATACAACCCAGGCTTTCACAACCTTAGGCATGTCCACCCACGTATAACAATAGATATTACTTACAAAATATATTGACAGTATTACACATTTTGTGCGTGATAATCGGTTTCTCATTGAAATATCACCACATCCTTACTTATAATTATCATCCTTATAATTATCTTCTATATAGATATGCAAAATATTTTTATTTCTTACAAGTACAGGTGCATAATTTCCAAGAAAGCCTCATTAATTATGGTCTTTCTTTAATTAGGGACTTTCTACACATGTTGCAGTCTGCGTGTAACAAACAAACGGCATAGTTTGGTTATTTATCGAATTGCTATTTAAGGAACCTGTTCCTACGACCTTTCCAGTTTTAAGAGTTAGTTATCAATTATTCAAAAATGACATTTGCGCATGACAATACGGAAACCTGAATTCTGCCGTGTCTATGAGTGACGGCATATAATGAATCAAGAGGAAGCATTGAGTCTGGTGCGTTCGATCTTCCCGCTTTTCATCTTTGTATTTGTACATGTCTTTGTATATACGTCACATTTAAGCACAAAGCTTCATTTTTAAGGTACTTATGGTTAACTGCTTCGTTTAAAATAGATAAAGGAAAGAACCATTCCCTTACAATGGTCATTTCTCCCATCCTTCGAACACTTGGCTTTCAAATACAGTTTAATGAGCATTTACCACTCAATAAAGACCAAGCTTTAATTTTTAGGACGCTTGGTATTTTTTCTCACTAGAATTCCGCTAATGGCCTTAAATGATAATGAGTTAATTTATGACAGACAGATGATATGTACGATATTAATAATGGCAATTGATCTTAATAATATCTCACTTGTCGATCATAATAATATTTTTTAGCTTGGTGCCATAAGTGATAATTTTTTTCTCTCTATTCATCGATATAGGTAATGTCCGAGAAAAAGAAGATTATTATTTTTTTCATGCAAGTCCCTAATAATGCAAACATCCAACACATGGGTTGGCAGGGATATAGTGAAGCTAATTACATGAAGAAAACAAAGCGGGAATTTATTATAATGAATCTTTGGCTGGGTTTATAGCAAATTTTATTGATATGGCATTTATAGACCCCAAAAAAGTCGGGAGGATGAACAATAAATTTGAATAATCTTTGAGTATTATTTTCACAGTCCAATATAGGTAATACATGACTCTTGTATCTTCGTGTTCAAAGTAGAGACTCGCATACAATATAATACAAAAACAAGTGGAGCTTCCATCATTACGCGCACACTATTGGTGTATAAAACTATTTACGTCATTTGTGCAAGATATTTTCGGCAGCGTTGATCGAAAAATCGTCCTGTATTTCGGTCACAACTGCAGGTTTATTGCTGGGTCCCCAGTCTGTCGCCTTCACTGAAAGCCAAGGTTTAGCAGCTGTCAAAGCAGCCGGAGACACTGCTGCTGATGTAACAACGCTGAATTGACAATGAGGCCGGCTGTCATGATCGATTCGGGACTGAAGCATGACCTGTTTTCGTGGGAAGAATACTCCTTTTTTTAACTGGCGCCTTCGTTAACGCTGGAGAACCAGTGTTTCAAAGGAGTCATTTCCTATCAAAGGTCATGTTGGATCGCGTTTAGATGCAGCAACACTGGCCTTGATTCCAGTCAGAGAAGCATTTTTAATCTCTACTGTCCGTCCAGACTCCAGACTCCATCAAAAGGATGCCAAGTGACTGACTAGAAAGCTGAAGTAGCATCTCCCTCATCCATTAATGCAAATATCCACCCAACGGCGTCCATCAAAAATACCCACGCTATTGATCATAGAAAACTCTGTTCTAGACAGATTCTATAGAGAAAGGTGACTCCATCATCTTTCCCACACATTGCAGTATTCTGCTTTATTTTCTTGCTTTATTTTAGCGTTGATTCCTATAGAATACCTACAGAACGGAGTGATTTGTTCGGCATCACTGTTCTACCGTGATATTAAAAACACTTTATATTTATTATATATTACTGGGACTCTTGTATGTCATGATAGTTTACAATAGACATTACTGTCGTAATTTCCGTAAACATGTACCACGTCTAAGTTTTTTCAAACACAGCAGATAAAAAAATCTAAGACACTGGTGACATTTTGAAACAGTAAAAAATACAAACTTGTGTATATTGGTGATATTCGGGGGCAACATAACTACAAACATGTGTTGTGTCTGTACATGTCTACCGTTGAGAATTAATTGAAGCTGATTCCTGGAAACATGTAATTATCGATCATCCATCAGCATAAACGCAAAAATAACTCGTAATGATCCATCATGCCTGACTGAGCCCACCGCAACAACCTGGTTACAAAATTTGTCCACTATATCAATCAATACGGATATATTTATATTATTTTTAAAATGCCAAGATGTATATGCAAGATCATATGAATCATTATGATTATTAATATATATTTTTTATATATCGCCTAATTCTAATACAGCTACACTTTGAATGACCTCTCTGTCACTTTGAAATTCACGCTAAATCCAATAACACAAATATTAAAGATGGGATTTTGTCAGTAACGAGTGCATAAGGCATCTACATCAAAATTTTTCTACAGTGACCACTAGTCAGTTTTACTTTTTTCAATATTACACATACAAATATCATAACTAGTCCATAATGGCCCGATTAATTTAGAAGGACAATCGATATAAACCTTTTTGTAATACATTCAAGCCCTTATAGGATAGTATAAATCTAATATCTATAAGATTTTCTGATTATAACTCTTATTTAAAATGATTCCATGGCATTTTGTATTTTAAGTTTAAGACTATGCGCTTTAAGAATAATATGTGACGTTAGGGACTCACGTGCTGCTCCGGTAACAAATATCACCTGACCCACCACCGACAATTAATTTGAAATATCGCTGGATATATGGAGAAATATGACGAATGACACCCCCTCGGGACAACTTATCATCATCCCATACAGCTGAAGACAGAAAACGTACATATCCCAGGGGTGGCCACACAGGAGATCAGTGACCAATGTCCAGTGCGACCACCGTCAGTTATAATATAAATAAATTACATTGCAATATTACATCCGAACAGTTCTTTGATGTAATACAGGTAAAGCTTGATTTGTGTAAGTAACTGTGGTATTTGTATAGACTGGATGTACAGGTACCAGATACAATGATTCACGTGGTGATGGTTTGGAACTGCGTATTTCTATATTAAATTTACAAGTACTATAGACATGCACTCTGCTTCATATTGGAATGGCTCGTGTATTTCTATATTTAATGTACAGGTATACAAGATACTATGGTGATGGCTTGTAACGGTGTATCCATCCATATTTGGTCATATCAGGTGAAACGGCACTGGACGGCGGGAGATTGGGGATTTGTACGTGGCACAAGACAGAAGCGATCAATACACGGTGGTGACTGATGGCCCAGCGGAAGACCGCTAGCAGAGCCTCGTAAACAACATGCCACAGCCGACAAGTCAAGCTGCCGCAGCCTGAATGGTAGCTCCCACAAGCACCACCATCCAACATGGCGCCCGGCAGCATCATCCAGCACGGGGCTCGATAGAACGTACGAAATTTTATCGACACTATGATGTACTTCAATGTATATAACATAGCGTGTATAGTGGTGTATATTGCGTTAGAGGAAAGGGGTATGGGGACCCTAAATTTTTGGCAGGAACAATATAAGAAAAATAGAAACATTAAATAACAGAATCTTTAATCTATCTGAAACGCATCAGCTTATACCGGGATGGAAGAAGAAAAACAGTTTTAGACTACAGTTTTCAGGAGCGACCCTAGAAGTACAATGGTGAAACCTGCTGTTCACCACGACTCATAATTTGGTAGGAAACACCAGAACATACTAGCGCCTTACACTATATATTGTTTTATAAATTTATGAAAACAAAGTTCAAAAGTTTCTTTGAACGTCTTTCTCACACTGTATTAATTGATTCTTCGATATGTAGTCCCCTTTTATTGGCAGAAACTGCCTCGTGCCCATCTCCCTGAACTCGACATAGGCCGAGCCAAGTTGCTAAAAGATTCCAGACATATCTGGTGGCGGGCGGAGGATAATTGTTCATTACAAATTGTTATTCTGATGGACATTAGGACATTATAGGAGGTTCATCGACTGAAATCCTTCGGTAAAAACTTACATTTCACTACCATTATGAGAGGTACTCCCAATTAGATCTCACGTCAGAAATTTCAAGAACTTGACATAGAATGACATAGATTCAGGCAATTTTTTCAGATTAAGTGCTTCCATTTCTATTACAGAAGAGTGTTTTACAGTTTAATATTACTATTATAAGTATTATTAAGATGAGTATACAACAATATGAGGATCCCTTTGTACGAGGAGAAACTTGTCAGGACCCCGTGACAAGAGCAACGTAGATATGATATCTCAAAGTAAGATAAAAAAAAAACAGAAAGAAAGCCATCTCAAGGTCACGGATAAAGAAAATATAAGCCAGAAATCTACTAGAAATCTTTATCCCATGGACTGCAAGAATCCACTCATTCAGCCCATATCGCCAGGTTCATTCGTGCATAAATTACTGAACATATGTGAAATATATTCCTTGATGATGTTCCTGAACCCGGACCATGTGCCGGATAAACACCAAAATCAAATGGATTCTTACCTAGTCCATTCTCTAAATGCCCCATAAATTTCATGCGATTCTATTCCTGATTTCGTGTATCATGTTGTAAACACACAAACACACACAAACACCTGTCATGAGAAGAACAAAATAGGGTATACCTCTTTTAACGTGCTTTATATAAATATCTTTTATTGTTGGTCAAATTAAGTTAATGAGAAAAACTTTATCAGTTGCCAAAATAAGCTGTTCTTTCCTTTTGGTTTACAAATAAGGGTGCCACAAATGTATGATTTTATCCTGTATCATTAGTATGGCTTGCATAAAAGCATTCAATTACACATAAAATTCATAAGTTTGAATTTATGGCATTTATAGCTTTTATAAAACAACGCAGTAGAATTCTGCATCGGGGGCAGGTGCACCAAACCAGATTTATGTTCAACTGTGTTATGAAACATGACGCACTAAAACTACCATTTGAACCCGCATGAAGATGACATAGCCCGCATGTGTACACCAAGGCCGGTCACTAGGACACAAAAAATTGTCATTGCTTTGAATTCAAAACTTCCTGTTCTGTAAGGAGGGTAATGTATGAGCTTTTGGACACGACGCATATAACAGGAGGTGTTTATTTTAAAACACAGTGGACAAAACATGAGCCCTAGTATCTGTTCCTCACGTTCAACATCTCTCACCTAAAACCATCACAACTGCATCTGATTAAGAATGGGTTTTTTAATTAATGTCCTCTATGTTGTCGTAATGCGCGTAATATTCGTGTTTTTTTTTTTTTGTTTTTTTTTAATGTTTATTTCTCCAAACATATACAAACGTGTACAAGGATATATGCACGTTAACATTTTGCAACTCATTACAAAATTCAAACACATATATATACATATACATACATGTATACATACATATATATGTGTATTCATAATCATATATATATCCATAAACATAAACACATATTTGCAAATAAATGTACACAAGCAACACACACATATACAAAACACAAATCTGCATATGGTTACTATAATTAAGTCGAGAACTAGCCTAATTTTTAGTTTAACACAAAACACAAAACATGATCAGAAACCCTCAATATATAAAAAGAAAATCGTATACACTTGTGATTATTATGTATGAACACATATTTGAATATTGGACCACCTGTCATGGAATTTACTAATTCTGTTATTCTTCCTTGCAATAAGAAATTCAATATTTTTAACATATGCAAGGTATTTTTTAATCCTGAAAATGAAACAATAATTTGTTTCTGCCTGCTTAAATAAATGTAGCGTTTACTCAAAATAATAAATAGATTTTAACTCTCTGTAAAATCAGGATTACCAAGAAGGACATCATTTTTATTTAAGAAATTCTCATTATATCCCAAGTCAAATATATTGTGTGCTTGCTGCCAAATACATTGAACACAATCACATGACCAGTACAGGTGCTCAGCTGTTTCTATTTCTTTACGACAAAAAGTACAATTACTATTGTCCTTCAGTCCCCATTTCATCAGCCAATAGTTATTTACTGAGATATCCTGTAACAATATATACTGAAAACATTTTGTTTGAGTATCTTGACATAATTTAAATGGTAACAAACAAAATTTACTCCAATCAATTTCATCAATATCATAACAATATTTTGATATCTTAGGAATAAATTTCTTATCATGTAAAAGAGCAACAAATACATTATACAAGCGTCTTGAGTTACACTGTTTGAGTGGTATACCCACTCTGTTCTCAGATATTAACAACTCATCAGAATACTCACTTGATATACTAAATACATCAATATCATATATTTTACAAGATATTTTCACCTTTTCAACTACTGCTCTCCATTTTATATATTCCAATTGTTTAACACCTTTGTTTTGCCATGTTTTAAAAGGGATTAATTTTCCATCAAGGTCAAATAAATTATTAACATAAAGTAAGCCTGATTCATACAAGTTTTTACTAAAAAAAGTAACACTATCAGTACCAATGTTACCATTATACCATATTACCTGATCTACTATCGGCTTCAATGATTTTATTTTTTTCCCCAAATTTTAAATATACCCGACAGAAACTGATGTTAATCTTCTAGATTAGAAATAAAATCATAACCATAGTCACAATGCAAAAGTAGATCGAAATCTAATCCAATGGTTGCAAGCATATTTTTCCATATGTCTGTCACTTCTTTTCTTTGGTTTGAAATATGCTTTAAAATCCATGTTATCTTTATGTTTGTATTATACTATCAACATGAGGGAAATTCAATCCCCCTGCTGTCACTGGTTGAATTAGAAGGATCCTTTTTAGTTGTTCCTTCCCAGAATTCCACAGAAAGGAAAAAGTTATTTTATCAATTTCTTTTCAATATTTCAAAGGTGTATCGACACATGTAAATATATATTGAAAAGATGAGACTAGATATGACCCAATAATCTGAATCTTACCTAACAAAGTCAAATTTCTTGTTTTCCAAATTTGGGCTGCTAACCTCATTTTTTTTATTTTGTCTTCAAAATTTAAATAAGCGGCCTTTTCTTTGCTATATGAAAAATATATGCCCAGTATTTTATGTGCGATTTTGACCAATTAATATTTAATGGTTTTTCTTTGTCATTCCTCTTTGAACCAATCCACATAGCTTCTGTTTTTTCTATGTTTAGTGTTAACCCAGATATCTTTTTAAACATTTTGACTTCTTCTATTAAGTTTCTTGCAGAATCAGGATTGGACAGAACTGCTGTCATATCATCAGCAAAGAGAAGTAATTTAATTTCTTGTCCAAAAATGTTAATTCCTCTGTTATCATTATTTCTAATTTGTATAGCCAAAATTTCCATACAAAGAATGAATAAATATGGAGACAGTGGGTCACCCTGTCTCACACCTCTACCAATTGGAAAGTACTGAGATGTTGTGCCATTATTTATTATACAACTTTTAATATTTTTATAAACTGTTTCAATCCAACAAATAAATGATGGTCAAAAATTAAAATACTGCAAAACTTTAATCAAAAATGGCCATTCCAAGGAGTCGAAAGCTTTTTCAAAATCAAGTGCTTATATCAAGCCTTCCTTTCTATATCTTTTGGTATAATTCATAATTTCTGTTAAAAGTCTGATACTAGTAAAACTGTCTCTCCCTATAACATATCCAAACTTATTTGAATGAATTAATTTGGGAATTACTTTTTGTAATCTTAGAGAAAGTGCTTTTGATCCTATTTTATAGTCGACATTTAACAGTGAAATAGGCCTCCAATTCTTAAGTTTTGTACGATCTTTATATTTATCTATTAAGGTAATAACTGCTTGTTTTTGGGAAGGGGACAATTCGCCAACTTCATGTGAATAATTAAGACTATCAAATAAATTTTTTTCAAACATAGGCCAGAAATATTTATAAAATTCAGAACAAATTCCATCATTCCCTGGACTTTTATTTGCTTTCATAAGCATTAAAGCTTTGTGACATTCCTCTATACTTAATTTACCTTCACAAATAATTTGATCTCGAGTATTAAGAGAAATATTATTACTCATATTTAAATTATTTAAATTACATTGCTGAACGTCAAGAATGGTGGAGGAATATAAAGTTTCATAAAAATTAACGATCTGCTTCAAGATCTGTTTGTTATTCTCAACAACTTGTCCGTCATTTAATATTAGTTTCCTCACTGTTTTATTCTTTGAGTTTCTCTTTTCCAGGTTAAGAAAATATTTATTGCTTTTCTCGCCTTGTTCATACCATCTAATTATTTATCTTAGAATAGTACCTTCTACTTTCTTTTTCTCTATACATTCTAATTCTTGTTTTAATTTTTCAACATTATTTTCAATAGTTACAATTTTTTCATCATCATTTAATAATCCAATTTCAGATTGCAGGTTTTTAATTTTTTCCTCTAAATCCTTCTCTCTGTCTTTATTTCTCTTTGCTCTTTCTTTTCCATAATTAATTGACACTTGTCCAATTTTGTATTTAAAATATTCCCATATAATTCTGGGGTCGTTAGTACCTGATATATCTTCAAGCCAGTTAGATATCTCATTCTTTATCAATTTGATATATTCTTCATCATTCAAAAATGATGCGTTTAGCTTCCATAAACCATTTCCTTTTTAAATTTGCTTATTATTTCCAATGGAAACAAAAACTGGGTTGTGATCACTATGGTTAGAATATCCAATCTTTACAGCTGAAATGAAATCAAATAAATTTCTTGAAATAAACCAATAATCGAGGCGTCTATATATGTTTGGGTTTTTACGGCTCCATGTAAATTGTTTCAAGCAAGGATATTTTACCCTCCAAACATCACACAAGTCATATTCTTCCATAATTTCATATATAATATTAACAACACCTTTCCTTGTCCCACGTATACCTCCTTTCCTGTCCAGTTCATCATTTAGTTCATCCGATAATAACATTGGCATCAGCCTCAAACATTGCATCTCTTATTTTGTCTGAAATATGAGTATAAAACAATATTTGTTCTCTAGCAGCATTCGGAGCATATACATTTATTAGAATATAATCAACACCATAAATTTCTACTCGCAACAAAATAACTCTTCCTTGAAAACATGAACCTCTTGTTTACATTTAAAGTCTAAAGTATTTTTCAACAAAATCGCAACACCTCTGCTCTGGCTAGAGCCATGACTCCAATAAATTTGACCTCCCCATTCATTTTTCCATTGATTTTCATTCCTAACCGACCCATAAGTTTCTTGTAAAAATATTATTTCTGATTTTTGCCTGTGCAACCATCTAAAAATTGATTTTCGTTTCTTAAAATTATTGAGTCCTCTAACATTTAAAGTGAGCAGGCTAAAATGTTCATTCATGTTATTGAATTGTGGTCATTTCTAGGGTGATACCATGACCAGTTGAAAGTTTCATTTACAATTTGTCCATAAACTATTCCAATGCCTGAAGGTACAGTTACCATTATGTTTCAAGTTTAAACAAGTGCTAGAGGATTTAAACAGCTTTGCTTTTGTCTTTATAAAAAGGACCAAAAGCCAAAACAGGCAACAGATTATAACAAAGAGGGTCTCTGGGTGTCCTTTGTTCCTCTAAATCCTTTAGCTTATTTGGAACAAAGAACAGGTAGTCCACCATGGATTCCACTCCACAGCTTACAATACAACACTTCAAAATAAACTCAGCTAGGTACATTTGTCCTCAGTATTGTAAAAACATTGGGTACAAAACTTCTTCAAAACATTTACTGCCACTACTCAATAGTGGCATTACCTAATTTTACAGCAGGTTCACTTTGATAAAAATATTAAAAGAAATAATATAATCTACATATTGTTATATGTTGTGCTCTAAAGTGATGGAATCAATAGAAACATATTTAAGTTTAACATGAAATACAATACTACTCTGTTATTTATGTATCTCATGTAAAAATGTGTTTAGTTCAAACAGTTTTACCAAATACCTGTATCTCATTCTTCATGCAGTATACAGCAAGAAATATCAGAGAGCTAACTCTGAGATAGTATGTAAACATAAATTTGTGATAATATTTGACTGAGTAAAACCTTTTATAATCTATAAACAGGAGAAAAAGACATTCAGAAAAATAAAACATTTACTCAATGCTAATTGTGTCTTCAATCTGGACAAGATTGTAGTGATACTGAATAGATTTTAAAGCAAAATCAATTAATACATCAAATACGCCTAATCAACTTGAACCTTTAGGAATACAATCTAGAACTAACAAGGATCATGCATTATATATATATATCAGTTATAATCTCTTAAGATCTTTCTGTCTGATGAAAGACTTTTTGTGACCACTTGTTAATTTTACAATAATAGTGCCATCAGAGGTCCATGCGGCCTCTACTTGTGGATGCTGTTTGGCTTGTTTGAGCAGATCAAAACTTGTTTTTGTAAGGTCTTCTACTATAATTACACCTGACCCTTTCAACTGTTTTCTTGCTCTAACAACTTGGTCCTTAAATTTCCAGCTGACAAATTTTACCAGAATTGCTCTAGGGTGTTTACCTCCTGGCCTACCAGCTCTATGTACTCTCTCTATCATCCAGCTATTAACTGGAACTCCTATTTGCCTGAATAGTTTCATGGCTTCTAGTTCACAATTTTCAGCACTTTCTGTTACTCCAAATATTCGTACAGATGTACGACGCCCATATTGTTCCAAATCATCCAGCTTTAATTTCCATTCATTTATCTCTCTTTCCAAATCTGCATTTGTTTCCCTCATCTCTATCTCCTGTCTATGTAATTTATCTCTGAGGTCTGAAATTTGTTCCTTCATTTCTCTCTCTATAAAGCATATGCTCTCATTACATTTTGTTTCCAAAGCTGTGACCTCTCTTTTCATTTCCTCTCTACACTGACCTAATTCTAGTGTTTATATTATTTATGTCTGCTGCTAAAGTTTTATGCAAGTCATTAAGTCTTACCTGTAATGTTTGTTCCATGTGCTGCTTTAAACTCTGCTCCATATCCCCCAGTTTGTCCAACAACATCTGTTCCTGACTTGCCATGTTTAGATTAGAAATTTTCCAAGACAAGTCAAAAATACAACACCAAAATTTTCTCCAAGAGAAGATAAACAATATCCCCTTTATAACATCACAAAATATTTGAATCCTACAATTGCTGTGGAGTGGATTACGATGGATTGAACTAGCTGAGGAAAATATCTCCACCTTTCACCATGGTGGACGACCTTGAGCCCCGCGTAATATTCGTGTTACTTTCTTTGCACATATTCCAGAATATAATATGGGAATTACCAATAAATAAAATATATATATATATATATATATATATGTATATATATATGACATTAAGCTTAAGGTAGGATATACACGATATATATTATTAAATTTTTTTTCATGTATTCTTTTAAGGAAATAAATAATTGTTTAAATGCAGGACCAGTAAAAGGTTGATATGTTTGGAGTTGTGACTTGATATACAGATAAACTAATATTTGATTCCACTATGTGCTGGAACGAGCCCCCCCCCCCCCCCCCCAAAAAAAAAAAATACTTGTCCAATTAAGATAGGAAACGTACTTTGTGATATAAAACCATAGCATTAAAGCTAAAAAGTTTAATCCCATAACACTTTAATTTAAAAAACAATTTACAAACAAACTAAAACATATACAATTTACAAACAAACAAACCGGTACAGTTTGCCGATTTGTATAAAATATAATATACCATGTGGTTTATATTTTGCAGCATCAGAGGAGGTCCTTTAAAAAGTCTTCTGTCTGGTGCTCGTTATCCATACTTACAACACATTGTGACGCCCGGCGTTCTTCAAAAGGCAGGTATCTGCCTGCTACAGTTTGTCTCGGCAGGTTAATACGGCCGGTATTAGATCATATCTCGTTGTCATGGTAACAGAATGACAGATCATTTTGTGCGTGCCTCCCCTGAGCCATGGCGTTATGTTCAAAAGATATCCAGTATCCCCCAAGACACGGTGTTAATTTTCCATTTCATGTGTCCGAGGGCTCTTTCCGAGTCAGATTTTTTTTATCCTTCATAAGCATTTGTTAAGCGTATAAAATGTATAATATATGGCTCACGTTTAATATGTTAACAAAATGTCGATTATTGTTCCATTCGCTACATGTCTGCGTGACATGCCTTGAGAATTAAAAAAAAATTAAGTGTAACGTAACAGATTACACGAAATGTAAATGAAACGTATGGAAAAAATGTTTATCTCATACAATTATATTGTAAAATGAATTATACGGATCCAGTTAATAAAACGAAATATTTTTTACAGAAACTAGAGTGCCCCCTGTGCCTTCAACTATAAAACTTAGGAACCCAAAGACGCAACCGAGTAATAGATCACAATTTCAGTGACATTGGGATGCACGTTACTGGAGTTCAAGGACATGATAGTGAGAGTTGAGCATTCATAGTAAGATTTTGTAATTTTGCCAAGGATAATGTTAATCAATTTTAATCGGATTTAACCTCTCACAATGCACGTAAGACGTGATTAACAGTTTAGAAATTTACAAACAGAATTTGTCTATATATAGCCACACACACACAAAAAAAATCCGTTCAACTACACCGCCGCCCATTAATTCGTCAGAGTTGCTCGGAGTGTCATTATTGTGGTCTAATATATGTTACGTATCCGCAGCTGTACCATTATAGTTGTCTTTACATACATGATTCTTTAATATAAAAAAAATCCTGCTACATGCTAAATCTCGAAAGACGCAATTTTTGTCTTTAGCAAAAACGATGTATCGAGTATTTCAGAGATTTGGTCGATTGTATATATGGCGTCTGACTACGGTCAACATTCAATTATTTTAAAAATTAATTGTTATCGAAAATGGAGGTATTGCTTTAGTCGGAAGATGAATGTTATCTCCCTGGTGTTCCTAAATTCAAGATAAATCATGTTCATATAAAATGCAATTAAACACAGACAGATGACAAAAGTAAACAAATCTGCCCGATACGATGCAGTGAGTCGATGCAGTCAGCGCCACCATCCGCAACGCTGGATTAAATTTTTTTCCAAGAGGGGCCACGATAACCCAGGATTTTAAACTTATATCATGCTGCTGTGTTCATGTCAAATTCAATTAACCAAATGGATTAAACCGTCTTCTTACCGCCACGTGCGGAAAAAATATACAAATATTAACCTAAATATTTTGATCGAACAGGACTGAGGTCGTAAAGCTGTAATTGTACCGAATTCAACTGACGGTTCAATTTTTTACTTTTTCATGAGGTGAGATCGGTCATAACCATGCGGGTCCTTTTCATAAAATTTCCTTATAAACTTCGCTGGTGCGGGTGAGAAAAAATGAAGCTGATAAAGCCTGTTGATAAAGTATGTATAAACAAATCCACCGACATGGCGTGCGTGGTGATTTTATGGTAATTCTCCCCTGGGTATAACATAACTAAATGGTGATTTACGGTAATTCATGGCCATTACCGTAAAGCCGGTAAAATATCTCATGCCGGCTGATTATTTCATGATTATAAAAATGAGAACAGCGGGGCAAAAACTATCAGGGGATTGTCGGAATCTGAACCAGAGCAAGGGTAGCTTCGTGACAAGAAAAGAACAAATGTAACTCTAACCTGAGATATAAAGTCACATTTACTCCTGACACCGCCATTTCACATTACCTTATCTAATCCTTATTATACACAGAGGAAACACCTGTAAGACATCACTGCTGATTATGAGAAACTATGGCAGAAAGATAAAAATAACAATTTGGAAAAAATAGATAAGTCAGACAATTTTCTGCCTCCGCCGATTGGCGAGAATCTCACGCCAGTTCACGTTGTCATGGTAACTGTCATGAGTCACCGACATGACCACCTGAGACACCAGTGCCACTTCAGCTTTTACATCTTGGAACTTCGTATGTCACAGAATGTATTGAATAATGGGTTACCCACAACCCTAATTACCCCTAGTGTATACGATATATTATTCTACTGTATTTAGGAAGTTTCTGTTATATTCTTGTGCCTCAGTTTTCAATGTGTGTGTGTGTGTGTGCGATATCATGTGCTTAAGCAGTGTGTGTGTGATTTCATTTGCATCAGCACTGTGTGTGTGATACCATGTGCTTCAGCAAGGTGTGTGTGCGCGTGTTTTAATGTGCCAGTCCAGCACTGTGTGTGTAATTTCATATACATCAGCACTGTGGGTGTGATGTAATGTGCTTCAACTATGTGTGCGTGTGATGTCATGTGCTTTAACAATGTGGTTGCGTGTGATGTCATGTGCTTTAGCAGTGTGTGTGTGCGTGTAATGTAATGTGCGCCAGCAGTGTTTGTGTGTGTGTGCGTTTGATGTCATGTGCTTCTGCAGTGTGTGTGTGCGTGAGATGTTCTGTGACTGAGTAACACGAGTTTTTGTCATAATGACAGGAACATTACATGGTAGATGGTTGTATAACTGTAGAGCATAATGTCCCTCTTAACATTACCTGGAAAGTAATGTTCTAGGAGATTTAATTCTTAAACAGATCATCAAGACTGTTTGCAGTGGTCGATTATCGAACTGAATCGAGGACTCCATAGCAATTCATAGGGCTATAGCATTAAACGTACAGTCCTGGCCGATAAACGTATTTAGTTTTTTGCCCAACAGAGGTAACTGTGCTTGACCTCTAACCTCTCACGAAGTAAGTCAAAAAGTGCTTGTTCCTCACGCTTTTCTGATATACTCTATACCAAACAGCATAAGCCTAGGTAAAAAGCCTGTTTAATATTTCACTACGAGCACCCTGGTACGATAATGGGAACATCCAAAGAGGACCACTAACAAAATGGGTGGCATTTTCACTTTTTCTTTCCTTCTTTGTACTCTTGAGGCAAATTATTTATTTTGGTCGCTTACATTTTGCTCAAAGGGCAGCTTCTGTACGTTATAATATAATGGGATCAAGGAAGCTGTGTAGTTATTGGCCAGACGTCAGGATGTTCTGAAAACGAGGCTTTCGACCTCTTGAACCTAGATGACGATCCTTTGATAACAACCACATAATTAGACTCAGCGTGCACATGAGAAGAGAAGAAATTATGTTTATACAGACAGAAAAAAGCGTACACAAACCCTGGAGCCACATGTTCATCTGTAGTTGCTACAGACACACCAGATGTGGTGGTATGTCGTCTATCCAAACAGTCCCCTCCGCGAACTGAGTATATATCACTGTTACCTATACATAGTGACGGATACGGAATTTTAGGAAAGAACCAGCCAATGTTACAGTCAATGGCATACTTTCCTTTAAAATCCAGATGGCGAAGTATTATGTTCAAATCATGTCAGTTTGTCTGCTTGCAAATTTACATAAACGGCCGTGAACAAATTTGATGAAAGTATGTTTATTTGAAAGGGTTAGGGTAACACTCAAAAAACAATCCAATATTTTTACAGAAAATCTGGGAAACCATAATATGTAAGGAACTTCAGGATCTATATAAAGTTTCTCTGTTCCAGAGCTCTGCTTTGGTCCAACTATGGAGTTGGTGAACCGTGACAAACTTTTTTTTCTGTAGCCCACATGAAAGCTTGCTTATAGGTTCCCGGCGGAGGTACTCAGACTACTTATCTAGTTTGTATGAAATTTTGGAAGAATTAAGATATATTAATTAGAGGAGGTGTACGATTTATAAAGTGAACAAATAGTCGATGCAACATTCATATATATCTCACGCAACAAGGATAACTGTTATACATTCCCTTTTATTAATACAAGAATACAGTAGAAAAATGTAATAAAATATTAGTCAATAGTAAATAAATGGCTTATTTTTCCTGCATGTTTTAACACCAGTTATTCAAAATAACTTGTTAATGATATATATATATATATATATATATATATATATATATATATATATATACTGCATAATTACCAAATATATTGCCTGTAATTAATTCGTTCATCTATGTATTTGTAATGTTTATTAATCGTTCATTTAACGTCTTGTTTGTGATACATTATCCACAATGTATAAGCCTACCACGTCTCCATGAAATAAGGACAATGTTGACATTTGAACCTATATCTCATATAAAGTGTTCTCTCTCTTTCTCTCTCTTTCTCTCTTTCTCAAAGTTATAGACTGTGCCACCAGTAAAATGCACATACCCATAGAGATAAGATGTACATTGCTACATTATAAATTCATGATATAATCAAAAATCAAATACTATATATAGGTACACTGCTACATAAAGTTTAAGCGTGCGCATCATGCAGGTATACAAAGCTGATTAAATTCTTACAGACAACCTGCATAAGACAATCAATTCGTCATAATATACGAATTCTGAACCTTAATACATTATCATTTAATACATAAGTAATTATACAGTGCGGGATCCAGGGTTCGTGGCAGTCAATGACCAGTGTGTACTTGAGTCAGATATTTATAACCCCTTAATATATAATCTGTTTCGAGTCAAGCAAAATGATGTTAGATTATGCCAACTATCTCATGTGGTTTAACATGGTGTTGTAACCAGTCCAGTGGATTCACGGAAATCAAACAAATGCCACATGTACCTCACTCCTGCCGGAGGAACAAATGCTGTGGGCTTCCCGTACCCTGAACGGGAAAATACATGCTGGTTAACACCTTGGTAACCTCAGAGCTTATCTATCCCATGCAAAGAATGAACATGTTCATGCTGCACCGATCTGGTATTAAATTGTGTTGGTTCCTACCATAATTCTACAAGCAACCCCAAATTGCTGGAAAACTACCGCGTTAACTCCCGAACGGCTTTGATAATTTACCAAATTAAGTCCTACATAATTAAGTAATTATTTCTCTCCCCCCCCCCCCCGTACGACGGGAAGCTTATAGGGGTTGATGAATTTATTTCTACATCAATATTCGCTTATACATTTTTAGCGGGTCGATTTCGTAGCCCCCCCCCCCCCCACACACACACACACAAACGAATGCCACGCCATCGGTTTTAATCAAGTCTTTGTGTAACAAGCTTTCAAGGTTGAAATCTCCAGTAACTATCTATATTAATATTGATAACGGCTGCACTATGTTGCATGTTTCAAAGTTGCTGTCATTGATATTTAGAGCTTTTCCCAATATTTAAGGCTTACAAAAAAGGCATACAATTCGTATAAAAGAGTAATTACTAATTCCGGAATGCCACGGACACACGTCCACCATAACAAAGGCTTTTATTGTATATTGCTCAATGTTTGCTAAAGTATAATAAGTTTGCAAATCATTTTCAGGCATAACAGCAAAGAAACAATGTAAATATTTGTTTGATATTTTCAGACCGACAAGCTTTCGGTATTAGTATTGTTGGGTTGTACAACTTCGAAAATTATATTGCAATATTATATTGCTCACGAAACAACCGAAACTTGCTTTTGTCAATACTCAACATACAACATCAACATATAACCGAAATATAACAGAAATTGACCATATGTTATGACATAACTGTATTGATAAACGTATATATGACTTCCTAGGCTGGTCTGGCCGTACGTCTTGTCTTGGATCAGACTTTAAAGTCTGGCACTGAGGCGTTCCCATGCAATACCACTCTGTAAAGTTAATATGTCAGTTGACCCAGGAACACGAAATAACTGGCGCTATGACCTTTGACAAAGCTCCGTATTTGTGCTGTAACTTGTATATATCGGGCAGAAAATTTAATTACGAACAGGCTTGAAAGTCTATTTAGACTTAAGTCACCTCTTGCTGTTTCCAGATTCCTGCTCGCAACCAGTCGTTTCTTAATGCGCTGAGTGCTTCAACAGAAAGATCAATATTTAAAGGATCTCATGTATACTCGCCAGGCAGTCTTTCTTTTGCTGTAATATATACAGTGTCAGCAAGACAAATTGTGCCAATCCACCGCTCACAAATTATTCTTCTAGGAGGAAAATAGGACAAGCAAGCAATTCTCGGGTTTTAGCCTTTAACAACATGAGTAGAAGTGTTACATCGAGATCTGAAGATTTCTTGGTACCTACAGAATAGAATTATGACCACGAAACCGGGCGGTATCGATCCGTACCCTTGTCAGGACAGAGGCCGACATCGTTTATTGGCTTGACAAGACAATGCTTGTTAAACATCGTCTAATCCAGAGAGGACTTCTTCTCTCCAAGGAGGGTAACCCGGCCTACCATCTGGGAAATCGAAGGAACTACACTCAATTACAGGTTCACGGACCCGGCGCGGTGTTTTGCACCTGTGCCGCTTACTTGCACTAGAAAGGTCAGGCTAAGTGAGGAGATACTTGTATTACAGTGAATAATTATCTGTTTTTATTCTCCTGATAAAAATGGCCTGTAACGCTTAAACCATCTATACTTACTGTCTTTGAAAACCTGTGAATCTATTGAACAAATGCATGGTTATTTCTGTTTAATCATCATCTTCAATGGGTTAATAAAAAAAATATGGATCTAAATAGAACAATACATATTTAATAATGGTTATGTGTTCCGCCCGGATTTGTACAATTTTTGGGTCACTGTGAAATGGTCCTACGTTAATAAATAAAATTTGTAACAATGAAGAAAAATTGCAATGTTTCACAAAAAATTAACTTTTCATAGTTTGTTTACTGAAATATAAATGCATGGCTATCTCAGCAAGACTTCATGTTCTATTTTTATCATAAAAAACAACCGTATATTTTACTTTAATTCTTAGAATTATATGTTATGAAAATGACAATAATGGTACCACATCAGACCATTGAATTTAGTTTTTTGTCTGAAATGTTTGGTCATGTGTTAAAAAAAGAGCAGTACCTACACAAAACTATAAGAGCTGTGTGTGATTTTATTATTTCTTTACATGGCCTCACTTTTTGTCACTTTTACCAAACCCAGGCTGTGGTTCTACAATTTACAGACTACATTAAATGGTTTCTGGTTTACTACACAAAGTTCCTTGTTTAATGCATGTTAAACGTGTTGCAAGCCATAGCAATTTATTATTACGAAGCGCAGCCCGTATTAGCGAAAAAAAGAGACTACCTCTCATTCATAAAATGAAGGCACACCTGGAACATGTTACGTGCAGGTAGAATGAAATAACAAATATACTACTTACGAAACAACAGTTAATTATATAGTCTCCAACTTAAAAATATAAGACGTGCAACAAATTTGATGTCTTATGTGTATTAATGCCTCCGAAGGACGAAAATCAAATGTATACGTATGAAGCCAAGTTATTAAATGGTTGCTATATTTTAAACACTTTGTAATAAACATATTATAATACTGTTAAAGGCAGATTGGTATTTATGTGAGTGGATGATCCACCTGTCAGATAATCGATTGGGTTCCGAGTTTTCTATATCGAACACCTAAGATATTTCAAATAAATTCACTCACAGCTAGGTTTTCACTTCCATATGTCAATCAGTCCCAGATTTGACAATGATAATCAAATCTTAAGACAATTCAAGCTCAGGCAAGACAGGTGGTGAAACGGAGTGAAGTGGCGTGTACATGCCTCGCTTATCGAATACACTTATCTACATGATGATATATAAATCAAACCGACTAATTCCTAGTCTTATCAACAGATCAATATATTTTGAAGCGTGGCATTTCTTTAATTTCTTTTAATAGCTGAACAAAACATGAACATTAATTTAAAACGAAATTGAAAACTATTTTCACGAATCCATCTGAAAACTTTATTTAAAGGTATTTGAATGCAATAAATAAGGAGTTGCAGCAGTTAATCAGACATTTTAATCACGTCGAAAGTACACCCAACATTGTAAGAATTCCATTCATTTTAGATATCGATAATTATTAATCATTTACTAAAAAATGTAAAGCGTCTTGTATTTATGTATGTGCCGATGTGTGTGCTGTGTGTATTGATGTTTCATTATGTTATGTAATGATAGTAATCATACTAAGACCATATTGATAATAAAGCTGATTCTGCATCAATTGCCTATCACTCCATAACATATACATTTTGAATTGAAATAAACAGTGACTGTTTTATAAACCCAAGAACTAAATCGAAAGACAGTTCGATGATCAACACGCGCAGAGATAGAAGCACAATTGATCACGAATAGCTTCTCATAGAATTACACTTTCAAAACTTGATATCAAAAGGCTTCCGTCTGTCATAAAGAAAAAGATCTATCCTCTAGGCTCTAATTCCTGTATAGGACAGTATACACGCTATTAAGGTGAATGGAATTCACAAGTTATCAACCATACGCTGTCACGTGACCAGAAATCCCGGAGTCAATAACAACGGGCTGGGTACAATAGGAAACAAAGCCGGGGCTGCTGTGTGGTATATATGTGGTATATATGCTGAAGTCTACTTCAGCAGTCTACAGCATAATGCCCTGATAAAGACCCTCCAGGTCCGGCATGGTGCTCCACATCGGTTCTGGGAGTAGATCGGGTCTGATTCATCTATACCCTTGTTGTGTATCTCTCTGCATATGTGTATGTTGTAAACCACCCGAAAATTCCGAAAAATATAATCCCCTCTTAACTACTTCAAAGCCATCTGATCACCTTATAATCACAAATAATTAACGCATGATCTGCAGGAGCTATAACAGAGTGATGGGGATAGTTGACAGTGGAAGGGGTGAGCGGAGAAGTGGCTAAATGTGTCCGTAGGTGTTTGTGTCGGTGATTGCGAGTATGATACGGACATACAGACATACCATGAAGTTATAAAACCGTTATCACCTCATGGACTTACACATGGTCCTGCATGTAAACAAAAATATAGATACACCATGATTCTTCACTTGACAGTGCTTATGAGACATAAAATCCATAAAAAAACATAAGCATCGCAAATGAGCATAATATGCCCGTCGTGTATCTGGTGACCTGTGACCTCATTAAATATGCGTGAATTTTGATGAGAATGTAATTCAGGTGAGAAACTATTGGTAAATATGTATGAGTTTCATGTAAATCCATAAGATTTTTGTAAGTCACCAAAGTGTAGTGACCTCTGACCTCATTAAATATGCGTGAATTGGATGAGAAAGTTAATCAGGTGAGAAAGTCTATTAGAAAATATGTAAAATGAGTATCATGCAAATCCATATGATTTTTGAAAATCATCAAGGTACCTCGAAAGGGCGGTGAAATCTGATCTCATTAAATATGCATGACTTTGATGAGAATGTATATTCGGGCAAAAAGTCTATTACTAAATATGTATAATTGAGTTTCATGAAAATCCATATATTTTTGGTAAGTCCCAAAGGTGCCCCCGAAGTGCGATGATCTCTTACCTCATTAAATATGCATGGATTTCGCTGGATTTCGAATAAAGGCAAGATATTTTATTGTTTAACATTTCTGGTAAGTTATCACGGCGACACCACAAAGTAGCCGAGTGACCCGTAACCTTTTAAATATGCGTGGACGTGCCCCATAATCGAACCTGGGGCAGATAATCTGTTGGTAAGTAGTATTGGTGAGTTTTGCGAAATTCCATCAAAGCCCTGGTAAGTTATCGCGGCGACACTTAAAGTTAACGGACGGTCGGACGGTGGGTATACCATAATGCTCCCGTCATAAGACTGGCGTATAAAATTAAATTCATAAAGTAACTTCCCACGCTACACGAATAATAATAATAATCATGCAGAAAAGTTACCAAAGATATAATTTCTGGTGCAACAGACACATGGGGGAGCAAGCAGGCAACAGGTGGGTAAACTCACGGCGAACAGTCATTCCGTTTGCCAGACAAGAACGCCATTTACATTATAAATCCTAAGGCCCGCCAAGACTAAATAGACACAAATATTATTACTGTTTTATCATTAACCCTCCGCATCGTCTGCAGCTTAGGAATCTTGGTGTAGTAATAGAACATTAGCATTATGTGTGCTGTATGACGATGGCCACATTTTGCTCAATTATACATAATATTGATTATCCTTTGCACACAGCAAGCTGTCTAGCTGTAGACTATTCGTCATGCCTGCGGCCCACTCTCTGTTGCTAAACACTCCAATTTAGTGTAATGTGTGTAATAAAAGAACATATGACTATACGACGTTAGGCAGACTTTCCTCCAGTTCATATTATTCCTTCAATCTTATACAGTTTATAAACCGTAAATTTATCACAGAACCTTGGAGATCAGATCTTGAAGAAACTCTCCAATATATTTGTTATACTTTATTTAAGGTGTTCTCTCTTTAAATGTTTCGGGAGTCCTGCTTATACATCAGTATTATATGAGCTACGTAACGTTAAACAGAATAAGTCCCCTATCACAATATTGATTAACCATTGGAGACAGTATAAGCTGTCCAGAGATGTTGCACCATTTATATCCGGAGCTCCGACTGGTTGTAAACACTCGGAGATTTTTTATTTTATTTTCCATACTTTGGTGGTATTTCTATTCATATCGAGGCGCCTGATATATGTAGAGCCCATTCCGGTCTCCTCTCTGTTACCATGGAGATAGGTATACCGACTGCAGGAAATTACTGAGTGACTGTACAAAAACATGCGTCAATGTAGATGAGAGATGAATAAATCTACTAGCTCTGGGGCCCTGCAGTTAAGTCCATGCAGTATACATGAGAGTTTCCTCAACCACATATTTCTAATGCATGAAGCACACCAATATTTCATGGAGGAAGACTCAAGGCCATTGCTGGTTTATAAATCTCCGCAATACGGATGGGTTATGTTTTTAATTTCTTTCAAACAGGAAAAAAGGGAAAACAATCCACGCTTGCATGCAAATCTATATTATTACTGACGGTTGGGCACTTAACCTAAGTCACGAAACTTCTCCCTATGACCACATTCCAGAAATGTCTGTTTTAGTCTTTAACTGATTAGAACGATGCCAAGTGTGTCCTTAGGGGGCGGTCTTTTAATATAATGCCACATAAATCTTGTGATTTTTTTATTTTTTCGCGCAGGGGCAAAGGCAGTGCTATTGTGTATCGTTCCATTAAAAGTCCGGATGCCCTTAGTCAATGTGGGAATCAAAGGTACGCTCCTGGTGATTAAAAATACAAGAAAGTGTCCTTGTTTGGATACTATATTATCGATTATTTTGTATAGTTTGGAATGGTAAAATATACATGAAGGTATACATAACGTTATAGTATATTATACAAAATACGAATAGCATATAAGAATATATCCAGGAATGATCTATTATTAAAGCACCGAGCTCTCAGTTTAGGATTTAAACGGCAGGGATGGTCATAAATAAAATGTTCGGCAGCCTGAGCCAAAAAAATAATGTGGAAGGCAATACAAAAATTATGGCTACTGCACCCGTGGGATAGTTAGAAAAGCATAGCCATGCTCCAGTATGCCGTGGGTCCAATTAACATCACATCTGACGCCGTTGTTGTTTCACCGGACTGCTTTCACATATCCCAGGAGACCGCCGGCTGCCAGACGGCCACACAGGCATAAGTTGTACTGGTCTTGTATACACAAAATAGACACTGGTCTATCCAACCATAAAAGTTTATGAATAATACAAGAAAAACTCGGGCTTTTGTCCATGTTTATATGGAATTATACGGTCCCTGGTGTTCTCCCAGTAAATCCACAAATCTAATGTTTCTCCGTAGAGACCCTCATCTGAGAACTTGTGCCGGATTAACGCTAGCTAAAAGCCGAGACTTACAAGGAAATATGAAGAAATACGATTTCTGTTATATGGTTATCGCCCATACTGAAACTGTGAACTATATTAAGATGTATGATACCCATGCATCATTTCCGTTATGATCGATGAACAGCGCGGGATGGCGTGATGAGGAGCTAGACAGATTTATTCTACGTTCCCACCCCTTTTCAACCCCAGGAAGGCGCTTCATATTAGAGGCCGATTAAAATGCCTCCAACAAATGT
Organism: Sipunculus nudus; assembly: GCA_026874595.1. Lineage (NCBI taxonomy): Eukaryota > Metazoa > Annelida > Sipuncula > Golfingiida > Sipunculidae > Sipunculus > Sipunculus nudus. The sequence goes on along the minus strand of CM049318.1, from coordinate 3,124,789 downwards.
CTCTAACGCAGATATTAATATATATATACATGTGTGTGTGTATATATATATATATATATATATATATATATATATATATATTAAGTCCAACTGTCTGTTATTAACACCCCTATTAATACCAAGTTTTGGGCAAGTCCTTGGATGGTTTTATGATACATAAGTTTCAATGTGTACATAATTTTACAGCACGTTCTTTTTACAGAATATTTCTATATAGAATATGTAGACTGCATAAAAAATTACTATATTGTCGTGGTTCAAAAAGCATAAGTGAATTGTACTTCCCTTATTTAAACCAACCTTTTCCCTGACGATCCCTGTATACACAAAATATCGATCGCATTACAATAAACATCCTTGATTGCGGAATCAGTATTATTTAAATTGATAACAGCAGGATGCGCAAGGCTCATTGAGGGGATGGCTATAGATATAGGATAAACATCCAATATTACCTCTGAGCATTCCGGTAATTCAGTCACGTGACCAACATGACTCAATCAGGGGAAAACGGGACATCCCGGAAGGTGAAAAGTTCAGTTCACAAATGTTATAAAGAGCAATCATAAATCGTTGCCTTGCCCTTAGTAAACCAAGATGCCTACACCAGATGTCCTGAAATCATTTAGGGATTTACCGCTTCTAAAACTTCTATACTCAACATATTACGTAATGCATGTCCCTTTTGTGCAATACAATTACTCTTGGCATCATAATATAAACCACTTTGTCTCGTTACATCATGATATTTTTACCTGCATACATTATGTATACAATAGTGAATGTTAAAATATAATACTGGCAGATGTAAAAGTAAATCAAGCAAAGTTACAGTAGCACAAAACGTGCAGTAAATATGGGGATTAACATGAACATTTGAATTACATAAATATAAAGGAAAAGTAAAAGTATTAAAAAAATTCTAAAAGGGGTTTGTAAGTTTTAATCTTTTAAAATGGTTTATAGACATGATGTCGTCCCTTATATACGTTGGTTGTTTATTGGAATTTATGAATACACCGGAAAATTAAAAAACATGATAATCAATTAAATTTTGCCAAAACGATAATTTGCTTTTAAAATCTCGTAAGAAGAACTTTCAGTTACGTATAGCACGGAAGCCAACCTTCAGCCATGTCCTCTTATGTTAAAGAGGGTCAATAAATGTACCGCATGGTCCCTGATGGCCTCGCTGTTGCGTTAACTATGTCGATGATAGGAGACAATTATCATAATGAGAGCAATAGATGGCGTCCCCTGTCCCTTTACATTTCACTCTATGAGGTATCTATATGATAATAAGGCATCCGAGGTAATGGATATCTACATTGCATTGTCATAATGTGGCTAAATGTGAATTGCTGAACACAGGGTGTACGGTATATGGTAAACTCCATTGCGTCTGTATATTTATTATACATGGGCTCATACAGATATGAGTCCGTGCGAATAAAACTTTTATTCCCAACTCTTTTTCCCTACCCTCTGTCTGTCTGCCTCCCCCTCACATATATATATATATATATATATATATATATATATATATATATATATATATATATATATATATATATATATATATATATATATATATATATATTATTATTATTATTATTATTATTATTATTATTATTATTATTATTATATTTTTTTATATATTGATATTATTAAAAAGAAATGATACAAGCGTCCTGTGACATGTATATATATATACTGGTGTATAGTAAAATGTGACATCTGAGTTTAGCCATGTCACATATACCTTGTGACATTTACAAACCAATGATAAAAACTTAGTTTGTAAAAGACAGTTTTGTGACACATGCAGGCCCCTATAGGTCTGTTACTTCATTTCCTAAAGAACTTGTCCCCTGGCCCCACACGGACCTCCTTGCCCCCTTGATGCACAACTCGACCTCCCGTCTGATAATCACCACAGACATCGAGTTTCATGCCATCCGGCCTCTCTCCTGGATCGATAATTGCTAGTTTTTCTAAAATTGAGCTTTACAATTCCCGTCTCGTCTCGAGGCCTAGCGATCGATCGGAGTGGATGGCAGCCTGTTTTCATTTCAGTCGCTTGCGCCCCGTGTTTATTTATCTTCAAGCCCATATTGAAAGTCCTGTGAACCGTGTGCTTTTTGCATAAACATTGCGGCCTCTATGACTGATCATGACGCCATAAAAGTCCTATTTTAGAAGTTATTTACATTTGCCTTTCACCTGAGGTAAAAGGTTTTAGTAATATCTGTGAAAACGTAACTTGTTACGGGAGTCGATAAAATTATTTTACACCGGATGTCAATTCGTGATCTCTGGGACACCAGACTTTTGTGTGGAAGTGATAAGTGTAGCTCGAAACCCGGTATCCGTTAATTATGTAAATTCGCAGTATTATCCTATATCTTACAATCAATTTTTTCTATTATGAAATGTTAATCAGAGAGACTAAATAAACATAAGCCAAATGTTGAAACTTGTGCTCGGCGTGCAGCCAAACAATGTGACATGAGTGTACCATGCGTGAAGTAACACGTGATCTTCTAGGAATCATGGGTAATCTCAAGATCAGGATGCAGCAAATCATGTCTACCCATCGTTTATTAGAACAACTTGTAAATCTACAGGTGATTATTGCTGCATGGACATGGTTTTATTCACATGAACTACCCATCTTATGTATGAGTAATGGACTAATGACTAGCACCAATCAATACAACGTCGCCACCTTTGATTGACTTGCGGATTAGTCATTTCTTGCCATTTCCTTTTAGAAAAAAGTGGAATGCAAAATGTCACTCGTGTCGGAATTCAAAAAGACATTAATAATTCATAAATACTGTTCCTTTTATCATAATGAGTTAACCTTTTGTTTCAATCAATGAACGCTCTGCATATCTATTCATTGATGTTTAAATGGGACATGCGTCGGTATGCATTTCAAATCTTTAGATATTATCTATATAAACCATGTTTGTTTATTAAATTTTTTGTCACCCTATCCACAACTAACATCTAGCATATTCTTCTATAATTTTTCATTGTTTTA